>VDFB02271358.1:843967764-844220938 GCA_007258455.2 Sequoia sempervirens
GTGCTAAATAATATAGATTTGTTATTCTAAGCATCTTAAATTGTTGCATACATATCATAAACATACATCATATCATAAGCATTAACATATACATTACCCATACATACATCCATATGCATACATCATCATCTCATAAATTGCATAGAAATATACACAAAAATAAATGCATCCATATCATTTGCATAAGCATAATATTTGCATATCATAACATTCATTCCATAACATGTCATAAAAAGATACTTAAAAAGGCATGCATCCATACATGATCACAATGCATAAGCATATCATATCATATCAACATCATTTTCATCCATACATTCATAAACATGAAATAAAATGCACATCACATATCTAATTTGTATCATCTCACATATATATATATAAATAAATGACTATCATGGTACAATATCTGAATCAGTGTGTGTATATCTATCAAGAGTACAATATCCATGAGGCTATCAAAAATGATCCCATGAATGTATATCTATATAAACAATCAATCGAATAATCAAAAAAGTGTATGTCAGAAAACTAGCCCTGATGGCTGCTCCCCTCCCCGGCCTGTCTCTCTAATGGTTGATCCTCAGCCCGAGGATGTGCTTCACTCTATGAAAAATCAGGTTGCCTCATCGTCACAGGGACATCCCAATGATAATGCATCTAATAATATGCAACCTCATTCATAGCCTCTCTATATAACCAAGCAAAAAATGTATGTCCCTGTGTTGCGGCTGTCACAGCCTCTAACTATTTTCATCGCCCGACCTCCTATTCCAATTGAATATTTGAGGTCTATCTGAGTTGATGCTCCTGATCCCTCTCAAGTGTGACTACCACAACCTGCTTTCAAGCCTAGTCTCTCTCAGTTGTGACTACCTGCACCTTTTGTTGAGCTTGATCTTGCTTAGTCGTAACAACCTACAACCGTTGCTACAACTGTTGAATCTGTGCATCACAAGGATCTAGCCCTGGCAATGGTGGTTGTATCAGTTGTTGCTATATGGGTGGTTTTTGATGCAATGGTGGTGCACTTGGGACCTGTATGTCATTATGTTGGTCATCTTGGCCATCCTATCATCTACCCCGACCATCTGGACCCCTGCCATGTCCTCTACCTTGCCCATCCTATGGCTAGCCTCGACCTCTTCCTGCTCCCCTCCCTCTTGGCCTCCCTTTTGGAGGTATACCTACTAGATCTATTAATCTGGGAGGGGGTACGAACCATGCATCATATGTAGGCATCATTTTTGCATCTCCCTATCCCTGATCATAGGCTCGTGGCCTCACAATTAACTATTTGAAGCCCTCAACAACCTCATGGGCTAGGATCATGTGTCCCCAAGTCATCTCTCATTTTGATCTAGAAAAAATGGCTATATATGCATCATTGGGCATGTCTTGCCTCTCGCCAAACTGTCTAGAAACTCTATTATGCATGTACCTCTCAATCATGGTGTTCTCTCAACCCTGCATATACCAGGTCTATCGAGCAAAGAATAGTTGTTGTACATCATCATACCATGCTAGCATTTGAAGCCACAGATGCCATCTGAACATTGACATATCATCGATCACTTGACATAAGTAAGGATTGTCGAGCTACCCTGTGTGTTGCAAAGTGATGGCGCCTTTGTACCTCCAGACAACTAGATCATTTGGCTCCACATCTTCCATGTGGACAATCAGTCGAAGCACAACAATGTGCTCCCATACCCATATGTGAAGAAGGGTGACCCCTATACCAATTGCTCTACCATCACAGTAAAGGGAGGCTAGCATCACTAGCCCCCATGCATATTGGGTCCTCTGGAAGAGCATCCTATGCCAAGCCATCCCCCATCCTGGGCTAAATCCCCTACTCCGTTGATCTAGGGAAACCAACCCTGAAATCACTACCACAACAATCAATTTGAAAGTCGACGTCTGACCTCTGTACATCTTGAGGTTAATTTGGGAGTTGACCAGGACAATGGACTCCTGGTCAAGAACCTCATGACATGAATCATATCATGCATCAATGTTGTAAATAATGCTCTCACCATATATCGGTAATCACAAAATTCATTGTCCTCCAACGTCACTATCGCTTCGCCAGTAGGTAAGTGGAATGATGAGGTCTCGCTGTCATCGCTCGCATAGCACTACCATCATCACTAAATGGGTCCACACAATGGGCATGTAAGCAACGTACCACAAGCTAATCTCTCCCAGGTGTTGCTATCGAAGATCGGACAAATCATCAAGTCTGGATAGCACAGTCGGTCGATGCTCGCGAGACATCAAAGGTTGGATAACCTCCTGCACCCACAAAGTACATGACGTCAAAATTTACAAAAACTAGCTAAAGTTTGCAGTTTTATCCCCCAAAATGACAAAAGTGTCGCTATTTACGAAAGCATCACTATAGTCAAATTCGAAACAACCATGCTACATGTATTCAAATTCCAAATCATGACTAGTGTCGCTCATCACAGTAGTGTTGGAATTTGGAATTTGGAAACCCTAAATCTAAATTCTAAATTGGATGGGTGCATCGCTATTTACACCTGCATCATGATTTGAAATCTGGAAACCCTAATTCCAAATAACAAAGCGTGTCACTCATCAAAGTAGCTTCACTAAAAATCAAATAGCATCGTCGATTCTCAAAAAAGCGTTGCAATGTAGTGATGTCGCCTAAACCTAAATTTCAAATTACAATAAATGCACTCAAAATTAAAAATGCAAGTCAACTTTTGAATTGCATACCAATGGTCCTACGCCTGGAGGCCTCTGGTACTCTCGAACCCGGTTGAAAATGTGTCGTGGGAGCATTCGTTGCACCATTTCATCAGGAGTTCAGAACTCAAATTGAAAGAATTCTCTAAGGTGTGAATGCACAAATGAATTGAAAGTGGCCTTCCATCACTTATTTATGCCTAAAAATTAGGGTTTTTTGCCCTAATTTAACTGTGAAGCTAGGGTTTTTCACCAATTTCACCAATCTTGTCAAATTGAAGATTATTTTGCACCATTTTTTGTGTTTTTTGTATAATTTTTGCATCTCAGAGCCTTTTCGGACACCCGCAACAATATTTTACCTTTATCAAGAAATCAACCCAAAATTCAAAATTTTCACCAAATTCTCAAGGGGGCAAGGAACCAACTTATTCCTTCTACTAGGGAAACAATGGGGCATCTAAAAATTAGAATTTTTTTTATTTTTTGATTTGAGCAATAGTTTTAATCTAAAAAGTGTCAGTCTTTGAACCAATGCAGCAAGTACCTCACTTCAAAGAGGGGGAAAATGTAGACACCTAAAAATGTCTTGAATGATATCATGCACTTGAATTAGGTATAATAACAGCATTTCATCGTCAAACCCATCCTCTTTTCGCTTAATTAATTAAATTATCTTATCTATTTAATCTATTATGTTATTTGCATCTATTAACCTAATTAATCTAGTCAGGTTAATTCACCCCCTTTCATGCTAGCATTTCATCTTATTAAATTAAATACATCAAGTTATTTAATTTAAATCCCTAAGTCCTCTTATTTAATTAAATAACCCTAAGTTATTTAATTAAATATCATTTCACTTTCCCCCTTTTCATTAAATCACTTTATTTAATGAATTAATCCCTCTTAATTGCATAATTAAACCTTTGTTTAATTATCAATTACTAACCCCCCCACTTGCAAAGGAATATTCCCATGGAATATTCCTTCCCCTTTTGCATATTAAAACTTTGTTTTAAATTGTTAAATATATAATTTCCCTCACCTATGAAATATTCCAAAGAATATTATCTTTCTTCATGCATTTGAAAAATGGAATATTCTCCCTTCTAACAAACTTACAAGACTTCATGTGCAAGTTATCTTACAAAACTTCTTGTGCAAGTTAAAAGTGTGTTTGTTTGAAATAATGTGAGCCCTTGATTAAATCTAATCATTGATTCTCATCCCTTGATGAGAATCCATGATCCATGTTTCATCTTTCCTTCATCCTTGACCATTGATTAGCTTTTTCAATCTCAACCCTTAATTTCTCATTTGCTTTCCTATAAATAGGTCACTAGTTGGAGACAAAGGGATCCATCTTTTAACATCAAACTTATATTGTTAAAATAACTTGCGCTTGCACTCATGTTTAGCACATATTTAGCATCTTTTTTAGTTTAATTTATTGCATCATATTAGCTTAGTTTCCATTAATGGCTTCCATGGTAACATAAATGCATCTATTTAGTATTTTGTAATTAGGGTTTCAATCTTTTAGCTTAAACTTCATTTAGATTAACTTTGCATTCACACATCTTGATCATTGTAGCATAAATCATGTTAAAATAGCTTGCATCATGCTCATTTAACTTCAAATCATGTTTTCATACACATCTATCATCGGTTTCGACAATTCTCTTCAATAGAATCGATTGAAACAAGCTCATTTATCCACATGATTGGGAAAGGGTTACCATTCCACATCAAGGTGACACCACTCCCCCAATAGGATAATTTTCAATGGATTAAAATAGGCATTTCTAAAGCTTTCATCTTTTAATATGTTAAGTTTTAATGGATTCCTAGTTTAGTGTTTATTTGAATGATCTTTATTGGGATTGATGTTTAGTGGCATGAATATACTTCGTATCCTCATGAATCAAGTGTAGTCAGTCCATATTAATCTGTCAGTCACAGTAAGCTTATACACCACTACCAAAATAACATTATGCTTATTCCTAGACATTGGAAGACCTTGCACAAAATTCATGCTAATGACTTGCCATTTTATTTTTGGAATTTCATGAGGGTACAATAGTCCTGCTAGTTGATGATGCTCTACCTTCACCCTCTGACATTCTAAGCAAATTGCTATAAATCTTGTAGCATCACTTTTCATTCCTTTCCAAAAATAAAATGGCTTAACATCAGCCAACAACTTAGTTACTCCAAGATGTCCAGAATAAGTTGTAGTATGTACTTCTTTCCACACTATATTCCTTAATTCCTCAGAGTTAGGTGCATAGATTCTTCCCTTAAACCTTAATAAACCATCAAGTTCAAAGTGAAATCCTTCATACCTTGGATCTTGTGGATCATCTAAGAGTGCTTGCTTGACTTGCTCATAGTACTCGTCACCCTTGGATTTTTGCAACACTTGACTCTTGAAATTAGTATGAATTGATATCATCAAGGAGATATGCCTCCTATGACTTAAGGCATCAGCAACTCAGTTTTCCTTTCCCTTGATATAGATATTAAAATCATAATTTGATATCAATTCAAGCCATCTCCTTTGTCATGCATTTAAATTCAACTAGGTAAACAAATACTTTAGACCATGGTGGTCAGTCTTCAGTTCAAAAGGTTTCCCTAGCAAATAGTGCCTCCACATCTGTAATACATGGATGACTACTACCAATTCTAGATCATGTGAAGCATATTTTTTCTCGTAAGGCTTCAGCTTCCTAGACTCCTAGGCGATGCCTCACCCATCCTGCATCAACACTCCTCCCAAACCTTCTCTCAAAGCATCTATGATGATAATAAAATCACCTTCTAGATCTAGTACTTTTAGTATTGGAGTTGTAGTTAACTTCTCTTTAAGTTGGTTGAATTTCGTTTGAAATTTTTCCAACCATTAAAAAATTTCCCCTTTTCTCTACAATGATGTTATGGGAAAATATATCCTGAAAATGTTTGCTACAAACTTCTAATAATATCCTACTGAACCCATGAAGCTTCGAACTTCTGGCACATTCTTTAGTATTGCCTTATTTTTTGTTGAATCAAACGCAATCCCATCAACTAAAATCACATGACCCAAATATTGCACCTCTTTCTAAAAGAAGGTACATTTTGAAATATTTCCATAAATATTATGCTCTCTTAGGAATTTGAGAACAATCCCTAGATGTTGGAGATGTTCTTCATTCTTGGAGTAGATAAGAATTTCGTCCAAGAAGACCAACACAAACTTGTCTAGGCAATTCCTAAGTACATTATTCATCAAATTCATGAATGTTGCGGGTGTATTTTTTATTCCAAAAGGTAGGATTGTGAACTCATAATGATCATACCTAGTCCTGAAGGCTATTTTAAATATGTATTCATCGTTGATCCTTAGTTGATGATATCTTGATCACAGATTAATTTTTGAAAACATTGTCGCTCCTCGCATCTAATCAAAAATATTGTCAATACGCAGTAATGGGTACTTTTTCTTTATCATTTCCTTATTTATCAAATGATAATCTATGCACAAGCATATTGTACCATCCTTCTTCTTCATGAAGATCATTGGTGCTCCCCATCCTTTGGAAAACAACTCCTCCAGTTGAGATTTTACTTCCATTAACTCTATTGTGGTCATCCTATACAGAAATTTTGATATAGGATATGAACTTGGAACAATATCACTGAAGAAATTAAACACTCTTTTGGGAGGTAACCCAAGTAGTTTATCTAAGAACACATCCACAAATTCCCTTAAGATAGGATATTTCTCCATATCTATTTTTCTTGATTGCACCATCTCGCCTTCCTTGGCTTCCTGGAGATCCTGAGGTCCATAGTACACTACGTCATCTTGAGAGATTAACTTCTTGCACTCTTCCATTTTTTCCATTTTTACAACAAAAATTTGACACCCTTTCTTCTTAGCTCTATGCATTTGTATTGTAGAGATTTTCTGCAACATAACTTCCCTAGGTGTTCCTTGCAAGAATACCCAATTCCCAAGCTCATCTAAATATTTTATAGTCTTAGCATGACAATAAACCTTAGCTCTATGCTTCCACAACCAATTCATTCCTAGTATGACATCATATGAACCTAGGGGGATACATACAAATTTACTTCCATAGAAAAACTCGGAAGTCCAACCCTTGCTTCAAATAAACATTGCTCTACCTTAGCTCTTATCTGGTTTGAATACTCAACAAACCAAGAATTTTCCATATAGCCAATTTTTCTAGATATCTTACTACCTACACTAGGAGAAATAAAAAAATTTGTAGCACCAATATCAATTAGAATTGAAATAGGTGTCAAACAAAGTACTTGGAATTTCTACAGGAGTAATTTGATACTTTTCCTGCCAGTTGTCTAGCATCGCATGAATTTTCTGTTGAAACACTACTCTTTGAGGAGGTAGAGGATTTCCATGTGGTTGCATCCCTAATGGCTTGTTGGTACTTTGACTTGCATAGTGATCTCCACCACATGTGAAACACCCTCTTACCGAACCCTACCTTGATGTTGGCTTCCCAGAACTACCTTCGTTCCTATTAGGGTGGTCATTGTTATTATTCCCCTATGGTATCCTCTAGATTCATTCTAATTATTATGGTGATCATTTGGCTTCTTATAAGTTTGATTAGCTTGTGACCAATTAATTTTTTTTCTGAATCCTTTCACAATATGCAAAAATAGACTTAATATTTTGTTCTTGTTCTAACTATTTCTACAAAATTAGTATTCTACCTAGAGGTTCCTATATCAATTAGCTCCTATGAAGGCTTTCTTAACATCCTAAAACATTTTAATTAAAAAACATTTATATACAATAAATCAAATAAAGAATTTCTACACAAGTTTTGTCAATCTTAATTTTTATTAAGACCAAAGGATTTCAATCATCCTTGAGTTACATAGAGTAACTATTCAAATAGTCAAGGGGATAATATCCCTTGGATTCATTTTTAGATACATAACTGAGTGCAACATATCCCTCAAGTTGTTGCTCAGATACATAGTCAAAGGGAACATAACCTTCAGACTCACTTTCAGAAACATAATTTCGGGGGACATATCCCTTTGATTTTCCACTAGAGGAAATTATAATGACTTCAAATAGCGAGGGTACACAAGGGTCCCTAAAAATTAAATTAGGACTAATGCTCCACTCTGAGGGAATATCCCTGGAAAGTGGTACGAAATTAGACTTTATTGGAGAGACGGGAGGTACAAAATTGGTTGCTTCCCAAATTTTCTTCCTTTCTTGTTTGACATGGGATAAGGCATGAATAATGGTTTTTGTATCACTAAGCCATATTTCATTTCCATAGTTGGTTCCCTCAATGGTTTTGACAATGGCTTCTTTTTCCTTCATAGCCTGAAGGCAATGCTTATTTTCAATCACTAACTTCCTTGCAGTCATCTTGAGTCACACCATCCTAGCATAAGAAGTCCAAACTTTAGATTCTCATAATGTTGGATGAAAAGACTAGCATAGTGAGGTCATAGGTTCTAGAGTTGAACCTGGTAGCTCTGATACCACATGTAACAAGCCCAATGTTTTACCTATTATTTTCACCTAAGGTTTAACCCATATGTGAATAGTTTAAGTTTACCAACACATAGCAATAGAAAATTTCCAATTCAATAACAAAGATGCATATTCAAAATAAACCCATTTTAAATTTTCATTGCATGAATAAGGTAACATTACATAATCCCAAGTAATGATTTCATTTTTTAAATACATTTTTCGTAAAGATACAAGATCATGATTAGATACATTTCTACCAAGAGCTCAATGAAACAAAGTACAAATGGTCTAGATGTCCCCTATTGGAGAATACATCCTCAAATCTCGACTACTGACTACATGAGGGAGAGTATCAACCAAGTTTTTTTCCTCCAACCACAAACTTACTATAGTCCCCCACACATCTACCTAACTAGTAAGATGGCCCTCCCTTCAACAAAGAGGTTGGTCTAGTAACCCTCATAATAATAATAGCCTACTTGAGAATGGTGTTGTGTCCTACATAACTAGTGCTTCCATACATTGGATACCCACCTACATGCATGACACTCCTTACTAGTTATGCAATACTAGCTCACAGTGAACCGACAAGTGTATGCAGTGGCAACTTACACTTCTTTGGCCAAATATTTCATATATATATATATATATATGTCAAACTCACTTTCTAAGAAGTGGTGTCTCACTTCTATGAAGAGGATATCTTATGTTCACCCACCCCCTTGCTCGATTTGGTGAATAACATGACCATAATAAATCTTGACTAGATTGTTCCATGTAACATGAATTCATCCCAAAAGGTAATGTACTTTCAAGAGATCTAACTTACCAACTAGGTTATTCCCAACCTTGGTTTATCCTAATCCTAGGAAAAAACCTCATTACACAAATAGGTTAGCATAACATCATAACTGATAATCTTAACATAATGTATCTATGTCATACCTCTTCCCAATATTACACTTTATGCAATCATACATTTGGCTTACGATATCCTAGATATTATAAAAATACATTCTAGTTATCTTTGTCTAACAAGTATAATCACATGCTTTTAACATAATAGATATATGCATATTTAAACTAATAAGATTTCACCAATCATATAAGAAAGCTCTATATAAAATGCAATCAGCAATTCCTCGAGCACTTACAAAAACATGGCATTCAATATAAGAGAATAAAAAATAAGAAAGACTAGCATGCCTAGAAATTTAGCTTCCAATGGAGAAATTTCCCTCAAAGCTTAATCCCAAAGACTCTACTTGTTTCTCCCTCTACTTTTAGCTTGTCTCCAATTATAACCTCTTTCCCAACACTCAAAAACTCACAAATAAATAACTCACAAACACTCAAAGAAATCTCTCACTTCTCACTACTTGCACTAAGCACTGCTTTGCACAAAGAAAAACTACACCAGAATGGAAAAATATGAATTTCAAATTGAATGCCAAAGACTAAGAGATTGCCCTCTAAAATTATAAGAAATATAGAGAAACTTAATGCTACAGTTTAGCTCCTCCAATCGCCACCTTTTCCATCCCTTTGCCACTTCTAAAACTAAAAACACAAATCCTTAACCAACTCCACCTTTAAATAGGTTGACTAGGTAAAATTGATGAAATATGGAAGCTAAGAGAATTAGAATTCTCACACATATATAGTCCAAGTAAAATCAGCTTCAAATACATGGCTGAGTCACCTTATTTCAACCAGCTCATAGAAAATTTACTAAGTCAAACATTTGCAACGGTTTCCTTATAGCTTTCTACTACTCAACGTGGCTCTTTTCATGCCAAGTTTCTACTCATGGCACCTAGAATGGAGGTTGCCAGTCTGATACAAAATAAACTCTCTTTGCTTTCTGCCAACTCATGGTTTTGACCAAGTCGAATGCCTTTATTTGTTGTGTGTGGCTTTTCCAATACTTAGTAACTTTAATATTTAAATGCATCTCATTCTTTTTTACATGGCATAGCAAATAGGCACAACATATAGTTTAAGCTTTATTAAATGTTATTCATATCGTAATCTATGTGTTTTATAATAAGTGCTTTATATTACAGCAATGATTATTCCATTGCATATATAAATATATGCATAGCATTTAGTTTATACTATTTTGCATTATTTACTTATCCCGCATTACATATGCATTGGTATCTTTTCATATCATTCATTATATATATATATATATATTATAATATTCTATCATTATAATATATATGTATATTAACATATATATATTAAAATATTCAATTTTCAATTATATTCATATATAAATATATACACATATGTTAATATATACATATGTATGTATGTATATCATTAAATACATATACATATATATCATTATTTAAACATTTTATAATAAGCACATATATATTTATCAATAAGTATATATGTGTATATATATATGTCCAATCGATTTCCCCATGTATATGGTGTATTTGTGTATGAGTATATGTAAGTATTTCTACCTGCATATGTGCACATGCGTATAAGCTCATATGCATGAGTTATCACATATATACATATATATACATTTAATGTATATACATATTGTAGACACTGAGAAATGTCCTGAATGATATCATGCACTCAAATCAGGTATACTAACATCATTTCCTCTTGAAACCCATCCTCTTTTCGCTTAATTAATTAAAATTAGCCTAGATATTTAATTAATTGCATTATTTGCATCTATTAACCTAATTCCATTTAATCAAGTTAATTCCCCCCTTTCACGCTAACATTTTGTCTCATTAAATTGAATAAATTAAACTATTTAATTTAATTCCCTAAGTCTTATTATTTAATTAAATAACCCTAAGTTATTTAATTAAATTTCATTTCACCTTTCCCCCTTTCATTAAATCATTTAATTTAATGAATATCATCTAATTCTTCTAATTCCCCTAATTGCATGATTAAACCCTTGTTTAATTAGCAATTATCTAATTAATCTAATTCCCCCCACTTGCAAGGGAATATTCCTCCTTTGCACATTCCTCCAAAAGGGAAATATTCCCATGGAATATTCCTTCCCCTTTTGCACAATTAAACTTTGTTTTAATTTTCAAAATATCTTTTTTCCTTCCCCATGAGAATATTCCAAATAATATGCTCTCTCCTCCAATCATTTGAAAAGGGGAATATTCTCACTTAGCTTCATATGCAAGTTAACTTGTGACTTCTTGTGCAAGTTAACTTTTGACCTCTTGTACAAGTCAAAAGTGTTCTTGTTTAGAAGGAATGAGAACCCTTGATTAAATCTCATCTTGCATTCTCACCCATTGATGAGAATCCATGATCCGTGCCTCTTCTTTCTTTCATCCTTGACTGTTGATTAGCTTTTTCAATCTCAACCCTCCATTTCCCATTTGCTCTCCTATAAATAGAACACTATTTGGAGACAAATGGATCCATATTTTTTAGAGAAAACTTATACTATTGAAATCACTCACACTCACACTCATTTTTAACTCACATTTAGCATATTTTAGTTTAAATTAGTTGCATAATATCTTAGCTTCCATTAATGGATTCTATAATGCATCCATTTAGCTCATTAGATAATCAAGGTTTGAATCTTTCTTAGTTTAAATCTCATTTAGATTATCTTAGTAATTTCATATTGAATCATTTTAGCATAAATCATGTTAGATTAGCTTTTGCATCATACTCATTTTAGCATAAATCATGTTTTCAATCACATCTCACAACCATTTCATCAATTCTCTTCAATAGAATTGATCGAAACAAGCTCACTGATCACAGGATTGGGAAAAGTTCATCGTTCCACATCAATGCAACATGACTCCCAAAATAGGATAAGTTTCAAATGGGTTAGAGTAGACATTTTAAATGTTTTCGTAACTTAGAATGCTTTGTTTTGATGAATGTTTAGCTTAACTTCAATTTGATTGATCCTGTTTAGATTAAGTATTAGTGGCTTTGTTATGCTTTGATTCTTCATGGATCAAGCGTAATCATCCCATACTAATATCCCCGGTCACATTCTGGCGCTAGGAGGGAAAAAAGATCAAATTTTATCAATTTATATCTCGAATTTCGTTCATTTTGACTTTTGCAAGATAGAGCGATGCCCAAAACAATTTCAGTGATGCACTTTGTTGGGCATCGCCATATAGTGACGCTATCTTAATTTGAAACAATGACGCCTATTAAATACACTGATGTTGATTAAACAAATAGCAACGCTAATACTTTTTAGAGGTATCAAAAATTTACAAACGGTGACACTCGACCAAACAGTGACACTATCGTGCTCACTAGTTTCTCTGTAGAACGACGCCCTAGTTCACCAGAGCAATGCTATCATGAATAGTGATTCCCAACTTTGCTTAGAAATTTAACGATTGTTTTTCAGCATGTGTTTTAATTTTTTTGATTCATCAAATTACTAGCATAGCTCTAACATTGTTTTGGTTTTTAGACTAACGGGGTTTTGCAGGATCAAACGGTCACACGAAGTTAAAGTGAAGAACCATTCCCATCTTAATATTTTATGATTGCAACAAGCATTTGATGCTTTGGGGAAATTATAACCCAATTTCTTATGCTTTTTACTTTATGCTCTATGACCTCACTAAATTTCATTTGGGTTTAAAATGAACACTCAAACGGGACTAAAATTGAACCCTCATTTCTTCATTGTCTTTTGGGTTTAAAATTGAACAAGGCAACTTAACATTTCATTTGGTGCATAAAACGAATTCACCTTAGCTTTAGTTGGTTAAAATGAATGAGTGTTTGGTTTTTTGTGACACACTTGTAGCTCATATCCAATCCCCTTGCACTTCGTGCTATCTTGGGTGAAGAGAAACACTCCAAGTGTACTTTGTTGTTTGTGTGCACTTATAGTACGTATCCAATCCCCTTGAGCTTCGTGCGATCTTGGGTGAAGAGAAATACTTAAGTACACTTTTATGCTTTGTGTCACCCTTAAGAGAGGACTTACTATGAGACACACCCCACAACGGGAAACTCATAGGCAATTTCTTACAAGCACCTTTACCAACGGGCTATATTAAAGGTTGGGAAATCATGAGAAAGTACCTTCTATCCTAGACTATATAACATACTGCACCTAGTACCATGCCTTAAGTGGAATGGGAATGGTAGTAAGAGCCTTAAGTGGAAAAGTGGGTGTGTATACGGCTGGGTATTCTCAGTTTGTTACTAAGAACCAAATTGTTTAGTTACCAAAAATCCTTAATGCTTGTTTGTGCAAGAATGGTCGTTCTAAAGCTGCCCCACATTTATACTATTCATTGTTGAAATAGAAAAATCCTTAGCATCTTAGGATCTTCAGGATTTTGAGATTTGATGGTCCCAAGAAGTGTGTGTCGTGGAGGGGAGTCAGTGTCGCCAAATCTCTAACTGTTTGCAATGTTTTAGTGTTTGGAGAAATTCGAGTGGGGACTCAACAAGTATGGCCATTTCAACCTAGGATTGTAAATGATTGTGAGTCATTTTAATACATTGCTTGATTCCAAAATATTACAAACAAACATTCACTATCTTCCTCAAAATTTCAAACACTTTGGCTTAAATATGGATACCTTTTGAAATAGCCTTGATATTACTGCTTGTCCTAAGGATTTCTATCCTTAGAGATTTCTAAATATCTTGAATTTTATCTTAATCCATATTTTCCAAAGACAACATAGGAAATTATGGCTTCAACCTCATGATTCTCACAAAATGGACATTGTGAAAGTTACGATTTTTTTGACATAAACATTTAGTTTGAAAACTTAATCAAGACAAGTGTTTGTGGTAAAATAAATTCACTTAAGCAAGATAAATTGACAATTTGAACCCCACGTGACTATTTGGAGACCAATTGCTCCTGTTGAACAACCTGATCTTGAAGGTGCTATCATTCAACCAAACTTTGAACTCATTAACAAAGAACAAACCAATATCATTAGTAGTTTGAGAAGCTTCACTTTTGAAACAAAAGAAACACTACCCAGTGGAGAAATGCAACAAATGTTATAGATGAAGAAGAGGAACAAGCTGATATTGAGGCTAGAAGGCCCATATTACCACCACCCGTGTGGTAATAAATATCCTCCTTTCTTCCATAAACTTGAACTTTTCTAAATGATCTCATGCAAAGTCAGGATCCCCAAAAGAAGGTCTACGGGTCGTCATTTCAAACTTAGGCATCTTAGTCCAAAATCTCTTAAGAAATACATTTTGGCACTTCACGAAACCAGAACTGGGTTGGTATACAACTTCTACAAACATGCTTCAAAGAACAATTCGAACTTGTATTCCTCCTTTTACAGTCAAAACCCTAGTCTTTTTCAAAATTTTGAACTTCTGTAAGTCATTGGATCTTTAGGATTTGAAAACTTTAGAGGTATAGCATGTTTCTCACTACCTTGGTCTTGTCAAACAAAGGTTCAATTTAGGTCAACATTGGGTCAAATATTTCATCCACCCCTTCATCAAAATTTCATCTTTCACTTCACCAAACTTTACAAAAAAATTGAATACACCAACACTTTTTGACTTAAAAATCTATCAAACTAATCCCTAACTTAGCTACTTTGTATGTGAAATGTATCATTTTCCATGCATTTGGTTGAGTTAGTTATCATCTTTGAACTAGTATATCTTCAAGGTCACGAGTCTACCCTAAAGATTTCCAAGTTCATAAACATCCTTTTATCCTAACATCAAAACATCAAACTTAAGTCAAAATTGTTGTCCCAAAACATTTGCAAAGATCACTCTCCACATCACCCATCTTTTCATCTATCGTTATCATCATTGCTCCAAAAAGACTTAGAGCGTCCCTTTTTCCTAGATTTGAGTCAACTAGAGAGTTCAAACATTTCAAATCACAACATAACTCTCCCAAAGGTGGCCCTATTACCTATTTTAGCTACCAAGCTCAAACAGGTGGAGTTGTTATGTTTTATAGAGCAAAACAAAAGCGTACATTCTTTTCTGCTAAGTTTCATTAATATGCATAAAATAAATTATCAAAAGATTGCATTATTAGATTATGAAATTGCATACAATAGAGAAGAGAGTAAACATTTATTGCAAAGGTAGTCTTTATTGATAATCATAAGTGTATAGTGTCCCTCACTTGAGTCGAGGGACTGACTATTTTAATGTAAATAAGGAAAAAACTATACATTTATAGATACAAGAAATGAAAATGTATATGCAAAGAAGGGGGACCCGTCATTGCCTAAATGATGAATCCCAATTGAGTTGCCTTGCATCAGCTTCAGTCCTCCTGCTTATCCAGCCTCCAATTGTTGCTTGCCCCCTATTGCTCCAAGTTTTCTTGCATTTGTGAGAAAGAGTTGGTTAGATAAATGAAGGGTCACCAATCAATACATGGGAAAAAATCCATAAACATATAGCCCAATCCTTATAAACATTAAAATAGCTTGCATACCAATAGATTTCCAAGAAAACAAGAGAGTTATCAAACACATCTATCATATATTTTTTTTTATCTAACATGTTTGCTCATTGTGCAGGTATAGATCAAATATGTGTTACTGTTTTGTTTCATCTGGTTACAGCATGTGGAGTAAAATGGGGCTCCCATGAGGGTTGAGCCCAGCATGCTACCCTCTTGTGTTTTAAGAGGGGTAGGAATGTAAGAAAAATTGAGCAACTTGATCAAGTTGATGATAAACCTATTCTTGATGCATTAAATCAATATGGAAATCATACCACTTGATCAACTTTCATTATTAGATTCAAAAGATTCAACAAAACTGTGTGAATTATCAAGAAAGATTACTCTTCATCATTTCACAATGAACCAAACAGTAGGCTTCCATCATGTTGATCAAAGGGGAAGTTATGGAGAAGAAGAGAAATGCAATGCAAGATACAGTGCTTTCGCTAATTAAGAGCACCAGGGAAGCCTGCTTACTGGACATGTTCCTAAACAAATTTTTCTTATTGGAAATCCTACTCTACCGGATATGTCTTTCAATCTTCTTAGTGGACCCATTTTACATGAGTTTGCAATACTTCAAAATTAACACATATTTCTGATCCTAACCAATAGGATCATGACTCAAAACTGGTCTACAAAGATTCAATGGTGTTTTGTTGTTTTAAACTCAT
Organism: Sequoia sempervirens; assembly: GCA_007258455.2. Taxonomy (NCBI): domain Eukaryota; kingdom Viridiplantae; phylum Streptophyta; class Pinopsida; order Cupressales; family Cupressaceae; genus Sequoia; species Sequoia sempervirens. The sequence continues at coordinate 843,984,161 of VDFB02271358.1, forward strand.
ATGTACAGGGTTATCATGTTTTGAGACATCAAGAGCTATCAAGTACTATTGGGAGCTATCATGAGTTACATGGAGCAGCACAAGTTGAGAAAGAAAATGCATAGTTAAGGCCACAATGTATTTGTTGTCTCAAGGAGCAATGCAATGTAGATAAAAGCACAATATAATCAACACAATTCTTTAATGATCTTTGCACTTGAAAGTAAATAGGTGCATAGTAAGTCAATTGATAAGAACAAATATAAATCAAGACAATGCTACTAAAGTGCATATAAGAAACGGGTGCTATGTATCATATTATTGTCTTGCATTTAAATGTGAGATCTACATTCACTGTTCATCTCACAAGAGACATTCATGAATTGGGAGAGTGCAGTTTTTTGCATTAAAGGGACAATGCAATGTCAAATGCAAAAGGTACAGTTAGCACTCCACATTACCTGGGCAGAAAATCATCTTGCAAATATGATCAAGGCATTCTTGGAGCAAGTTAAGGGAGGAAATTAGCAAATAATTTTCTCATATACACAATAGAATTGGCACATGGAACCCAATAAACCAGACATGGAACAGAAATCAGATGGTGTAGAATTTGCTACCTTTGACAAGAGAAATATGAAGACTAAAACACAGATGATAAGTGGAGCTTTATTTTATTCTAGATATGGATTTTTATTGATGGATCACAAATGACAAAACCTAGAGGCACAAAGCATGGCTAATACAGCTAACTCAAAACATAATTGGAAATTTGGAGGAAACGAGGCCAACTATGCAAGTGAAACAAAAAAAAATTATGCTGAAGTATCCTAATGATTTAGGAAGCAGCCAGTCACAGTGAAGAAACATGAGTTTTGTATGCATTCAAGTGCAGCCCTAGAGGATAGTCTCATATTGAAAAGATAGAAGGACAATCAGTCATGATTAGTGAAGACAACCATGTCAATGTGTTGTCCTAAAGAGCATATATAGAGAGAATACAATGATATTAATGCATGAAGATAATGAGAATCCATGTATCTATGTATGCAAATTTTTAATCATGGATATGTAGCTATTGTGCTAGCATAGTTCCACAAAGGAACGTTTAAAAGATGGAAAGTCTCCACAGAAATAGAAAAACAATGAGGGTTTTGCATAAGTAGAAGATCTATATACCATACTAAGTAAATGAATAAATCAATGGAGGACCTGTACAGTGGTTTTAAAGTGGAAATAAGACTAAGCATGATCAAGATACCATTCTAGGTCAGTTTGCAATTAAATGATCATCTGTGCATTTTCTTAAGGAAGAGTATTGCTTTGAAAAGATAGCCATTAGGCTATTTAAGCAAGTGATCAAACATAAATGGATAGTGCTTCCAACAGGATCAAAAGTGACTGTCCTAAGTTGATTTAATCAAGTGAATTTTCAAATGCAAGGACAATCCTTTACAAAAAAATTCAGGGCAGTCATAGCATAATAATAGTGAGATACAAATATAGCCATGTTGCATGGAAAACTATGTTTTAGCAAGGATAAAAGGTGCAGCAGGTAACTCCCCAAGGAGAGTGATGGTTTTGCATAATTCACTCCTCAACAACTCCACACAGAACAAATTTGCAATAGGCAATGGTAGAAAGGAGAGATAAGATCGGAGGAGGTTTCTAATAGTGTTTCAAGGTTAGGAACTGTCATAGAGAAAACCTTGGCAAATCATGACGATGGGACAAGAAACAAATAATGTTGATTGAGGTAACAAACCTTCACAATTTTCATATGTTGATTCAAGGGTTTGCCAGGGGTGTAATTTTTGTGTAGTTTGACTTGTGATGTGTAATGAAAAACCTCATTGATAGAAGCACAGGCCAAGAGGGTGCATGTAACAACTTATACAGTGTGGACCTGTGTGCAAGTTAGCAAGTTTTGAGTTGGATTATGTTATGTGAAGCTACAAGAGGAGTCTAAATATTTCTTGAAAGCTTATATGCTTGAAAGAAGATGCAAAACCTTGTTTAAGGTTGCATAGTAGTTGAAACACATGTAGATCACTAGAAACATTTTCAAGCACTTGAAGAACTACACAGAAGTCAGAGATTTCCAAGATCATTATCAAAGACTATGCAAGTTTACAATGAAATGAATATCTCTTGATCAATTCATCAAGTAATCAAAATATAGGTGTATCAAATTCTTGGTTTCAATGAAGAAGCATAATAGACAGAGGAGCTTATATTTTTTCATTTCCTAGGAAACAAAAGTGAAAATCCTCAACACTGACAGTACAGACCCAAAATGGGTATTGAGGCTGATTTTACAAAAAGAGCCAGGTCGGCCACATAACCAGAGAATGCAGTGAAATGAGGCCTTGATACTTGCAAAAATGTAAGGTTGTTCCTAGGGATGGATATTCTCCTCCATTTTTCTTCTTAGAAAGTGCAAAAAATGAAACCCTCGAAGGTTCTTGAGAAGAGAAGCATAAAAAAATGTTTGAAATATGCATTTGGAAACACATAGCCACGTTTTAAAACCAACATAAAATGCAAGGTTATCTACAGAAGCACATGGCCACAACCATTAAAATGTAGAGAATGTCAGGAGAAATGCATAAAGGAATCAAAGAACTCGAGTTGCAATTACAGAGCTTGAAATGAGCATGCTTCTACAAAAAATGAAAGAAACATTTTCATCTTTTCTTTCAAAATGCTTATGTGAAAATCTAGAAAACCATAATCAAATGAAGTCGCGGCCATAATAGAAAGGTGTTTCTTCCATTTGTTTCTATAGAACACGCATGAAATGTACAAAAATGCATAGAATCAATAGGGAAGAGCAAGAATATTCTTTTGCATTCACTTTCCTGCAAACAGAGCTCGAACAAGCAATTTTGTTTCTACAAAAAATGAAAAGGAAATGCAAAAATTTCCTTCATAAGAAGCTCACCTAAGCTTTTTCAGGTTGATTTTTCCAGGAAATTTGTTGAAGATGCCTCTAAAGAACTTAGAACCACCATAGAAACCCTCCATCGAAGCCTCATACAAACCCTATGTCGGCTGCCCAAGAGAGCTTCCAAAAAGCTCGATAAAAAAAAAATGATTTTGCTAACTTTGCTTTGTTTGTGTTTAGGGTTTTTTACCCTAAAGATATGCCGAGAAGGTTAAGGCATTTTTTGCCTTCATTTTATTTTTGCAAACTTGAACTAATACCCTCGGCCAAACAATAGGCTTTTTTTCCTTTGTTTAAACTTTAAACACAAACTTATACCTTATGTTAGGTATGCCATGGTGACACTCTAACCCTTATACCTTGCTTATGCTATTCGCATAAGGGTCTTTTATGACTTATGATTTTTTGCATTTTGAGCTCTCATATAGGTCGAATCTTGGCCTTTGTTATTTTGCATTCACTTGTTAAATGTAAAGAATTTGAGTTAAGTGATATTGCTATAAATCACTTAATCAAATTGCTATTTTTAAATGCAAAATAGAGAAGCATGTGTTGATATGTTTAAGTCAAGAGATTATAGTTGAATCTCATTCCTTTGCAAACACACCAAAGATATGATTCAAAGCAGTTGAAGATAGGATTGAATGATGATGATTGACCAACATGTGGAAGGTGTGTGGGTTGTTTTTTACTGAGTTTTGGAGGGAATAGGACCATTTGGAGGCAGTTTTCTGATGCTTTTAGTGTGGGTTGGGTCATGCCTTGAATTTTTCTTCACTTTGGGGACCTTTTGGAGGGGTTTTTGGTGCTTTGTTTTTGGATTTCTAGGGCATCTAACCAGAAGCTTCTAGAAGGATATGTGTGGGGAAATTTTTTCAAAAAATCATAAGTAACTTCAAATAGAGTTTTTTGAAGGAGTTATTTCTTTCCAGCAGCATTCTAACTCATTCTTGGAGTTTCTTTCAGCAAGAGCAATATTGTAACTCTATTGCATACTTGTATATCAATACATACCTTGATGTTTAATGGAGATAAGCAATTTGACCTTCTCATTTTCTATTTCATTATATGTATTTGGATGATTTGATGCAACTACTTGTGAATTTTATCATTCCTAGTTTTGTGTCTCATTAATGGCATCTTTAAACAGAAAGTATATGTAGTTGCAGGTTGTAAGTTGTGTTGTGTAGCATAATGTTTTAGCTGTGAAAGTTTTATTTCCTTCTAGGAGTGTGCATTGCAACCTTCTTACAAAATACTGATGCAAAACATATCAATATTGAGTTGTGTTCATCAATCTTATAGATAATAACTTGTGTATGCAAGTTGTTTTACAAGTTTTAGTTAGTGATTTGGTGCATCACCTTTTAAATATTTCAGTTAAGTTTCATTTTCATGTTTCTTTCTTACTCTTTCCTCATAAAAGCATTAGTTTAGTAGTAGTTTAGATGACACCATTTAGGAACCAGCCATATCTAGAGTTCCACTCCAAGTTTAGGTGACCCACAGCCTAGGGGTGTTCCCATGTTACTCCAAATTGCTAAGTTTTTCAACTTAGCAAGGGTGCAGATTTGAGAGCTAACAAGCCCAAAATTTATGGTAAAGACAAGATCACAACACAAAAGAATCATGGAGAAAAGCAAAGTCACATTTACCTCAAGTGATTTGAATCCTATAGAATTTTATCCAAGAAGTCAAGTTACCCCATCACAACCATCATCTCCGTCAGGACCATATGAGATTGAAGACATTACAAACAATCCATTTGAACTTACTAGGAAGGAAATCATGGAATGTCAAGCCTTTGAAAACGTAACTCCTATCTCCCCATCATTTTTTGCACAAAATATGACACAAGGCTTCACAACTTCATCACTAGGGCTAAATCAAGCACACATTCCTAATCTCACAACAAGCCTTGCTAAGGAATTTGGCCATACTCTTCTATTTGAAAGAAACAAACTTGTGGGTACCCTTGAAACCAACCATCCATCTCACACAACCACTTGGACACCTACCTTTGGTGCTCCTCTTGTTCCTGGAGATCCCAAACAGCCATATAAACCCCTTGAACTTCATTACTCCACAACAACGTCCACATATCAAGGACATCCTTCTTCATCCATACCCATGAGTACCACAATGTGCCCAACATCACGCACAATATTGTAGACCAACTAGACCCAAAAGGGAATGGAAATACCCTCACACAAAGTCAACCCTTAATACAGATAGGGACATCTTTACCCAATCCTCCAATTGGTTCATCCATATCATCAGTTTCACAAAACCCATCTATCCCATCCATTATCAACCCATCTCAAAAGAATCCCTTGGTAACGAATCCCATCAACATAGGTAATACCTTGTCTACATCCCTAGCACAAGAAATTCCTCAAGACTTGGGACAAGGAAACCTTCTTAATCAATGGACTCAAGGTCCTAGTGTGTCATTCCCATCGCACAATCTAATGGCACCATCCTCATCTTTTTCCATAGTCCCCTTTACCATGCAAAATCAAATGGGATATCAAACGTATGTTCCTCCACCTCAATCCACCATCTTACAAGGAATTTTGAACAAGGGGAACCCCCAACCTCTCATCACCATTCTGCTACCCACTCAAAACATCAACACCCACAATCCATCACAAATGTCCCAACAACCACTTGATCCTACATTACAAGTGCATTCCTTAGCCCTATAGAAAACACAACAAGCTTATCAACAAGCCATCCAACAACAGCAACAACAACAAGCAGCACTTGCAACACAACAACAACAGCAAGCAGCACTCGCAGCACAACAACAGCAAGTAACCTTAGCAACACAACAAGCAACCTTAACACAACAACAACATCAAGCACAACAAGCACCCTTAGCACAACAACAATATCAAGCACAAAAAAATTCCTTAGCACAACAACATCAATCCCATCAAGCAGCCTTAGTAGCACAACAACAACAAGCTCAATAGCAAGCCTTACTAGCTTAGCAGTTTTCCCAATAACAACATCAACAACAACAAAGTTCCTATTATAACCCTCAATTGAACATCGTCAATACAAATGCATTAGGAACTTATACATCAATACCCCAATCACCTTCACAGAATCTCACTCTCCCATACACCCCATACAACACCTTATCATATCAAAATGCATCCATCATCCCACCATATGTTCCTCCACCAAACCCGCAAGATGATCTAGCATCACAACTTAAGGAATTATCACAAGAAATGGAAGACCTTCAGATGGGCAAGACAAAGAAGCCCCATACACAGAACCTATGTCCCTATCCATTTGATCAAAACATCGCAATGGTACCATTCCCTCCCAACTTTGAAATCCCCAAATTCGATAAATATAAAAGGGAGAGGAAGTCTTATGGACCATGTCAAAGAATTTAACGTCATGTTTATGGAGGTGGCCTACAATGATTCTTATTTAATGCACCTCTTCCCTCGAAGTCTAACAGGTCCTACCATGGATTGGTTTTCTCAACTGCCTCCTGGTATCAAAACTTTTCAAGAGATTATTGACAAATTCATTGATCACTTCTCCTTTAACCTTGACATGGACGTAAGCCTAGAAGAGTTGTACACTCTCAGACAAAACAAAGGATAAACTTTTGCTAATTTCTTGCAATGATGGAGACAAAGATCTAGTAAGAGCAAGTGGCCTCTTCTTGATGAAAAAGTGGGAATCATCATAGAAAATCTAGATCCAGATCTATCCTTCCACTTGAAAATGTAGTGCATCACATCTTATGGCGAGCTTATCCCTAGATCCCTTAACATCAAGAAAGCTCTAATATCATAGTGGAATACTCAAGCTTATAAAGACAATCACCCATCAACTAGTTCAAACGAAAAGCCTCGTGTCTGGGATAAGAACAAGAATGTAATGAATGATGGTGTGGTAGATGATAAGGTATTCCTAAGTGCTCCTAGACTAAACAAAAATCAAGTTGCTAACATTCAACCAACTATGCAATAAACAACACTTCCTCAGAATAATTAGATCAATAACACTAAAATGAAACAAAGGTGAACCCCCAACAAGAACAACTACCCTAAATGCAAGTGCACATAGTTATCTGAACCCATCGAAACCATCATGAAAAAGTTGGTAGAGTCAAATCTAATCACTTCCTAACTTTGAAAACTACCAAGAACCACAAGAGAAACCATCCTAGTACAATGAGAACGACCTTTGTGACTTTCACAAAATCAAAGGACAAAAAATGGCTAATTGCATGAGGCTCAAAAACATTATCCAAGGCCTCATAGAGAACGAAACCATATTTGTTGAGGTACTAGTCAATAATCAAGATTTTAATATATACAAGAACCCTATGCCAGATCATAACAAAGCAAACAATACCAAAAAATTTAAGGATTACACAAACATACAACATACCTATTCCAACATAGTTGCTTCCTGTGATAGCATCATCACTGTCATCACCATAAAAGGACCTAGTGTGGAGTGTGGATTCACCATGTGACATGGAAAAATTATTGTCCAAGGATCCCATCCTAATTTAGGGCACAACCTACTTTACCAACATCAAATCCTAGCAAGTACAATCTCCTAGATCAACTTAAGAAGACACCTACACAAATTTTGATCTTAGAACTGTTAAGGCTATCCCCCGCGCATAGGAAAATCTTGGAGAAAGCTTTATTAGAGTTGTTCGTCCCCAAGGATATTGATATAGATTAGTTTCAAGCTATGGTGGGGCATATCGCTAATCATCTTCTTACCTTTTCAAAACAAAACCTACCATCACAACCATCTCATAACCGTGCTTTACACCTTGAGGTTTTCATTCATAAGAACAAGTTCAAAATATTCTTGGTAGATTGAGGTGCTAGTTTGAACATTTATACCCTTCAATTGATCAAAAATTTGGGCTATTCAGAGGATACTATTGAGAAAGCAAAGAGTACCACCATCAAAGCATATGACGACCAAGAATGGGTATCACAAGGTATCATTTATTTAACCATCCAAGTGGAACCTATTATTGCAAAAACTACATGCCAAGAGTTAGACCTTGATCTTCCCTATAACATCCTACTCAGTTGATTGTGGATCCATGCCCTAAAATTTTTTGTCTCAACTTATCATCAATGTGTAAAGTTTCCTTTCGATGGCAGAGAGATTACCATCCATGGAGATCCTAAGCCTTTTTACTATTGCAAGAATCTTGAGGAAAAGTTCTATAAGATACCCCAAATACCCAAGAATGATGAAGGGCCTACACCTTCTACCTCATTTTTTGACCCATCATCCCTTGCATCTACCTCAGCAACAAAAAAATGAATTGTGTAGAACATTCCTAATATTAAAGCAATGATCCAAGATGATGGTTGTGGGAACTATAAGCTAATGAAGAACACCTTTTTCTTAGGAGAGCTACCTATTTCTCCTCATACTCATGGGAAACACACATCTAACAACAAAGAGCCTGAAACTATTAAGATGGAAGCCACTATCTTCACCAAGTGGGGGGATTTGAATCAAGAAGATGTCAATGAGGATGATATCTCTACACTCCTCTATCAGAATGAATGACCTATCCCCGCTCTTCCCATGGAAGATGATAACAAAGGCTTGCAGCTAATGAAGGGAATGGGATATAACAAGAACGAGAAGCTAGGATAGAATGATAATGGTTTACTAGAACCCATCATTCCTAAGAAACAACTAAAGAATCTTGGCATAGATTGTACTACTAGCAAGGTCACCCTTATTGGAAAAGATACTTCCGCTAAACAAGTTGAGGCTTCCTCTTGGTTACCTCCATCACGTGACACGACCTTAGGTGACTTCCCCCTTGATGTTGCTGACCTATTTGAAAACAAATCCCTCTTCATGATATCCATAACATCCTTTTCTCCAAGCAATCAATCGACTGAAATATGCCAATTATACCCACAACTCATTGACATGGACCAACAAGGACCACCAATTCTTGATTTATTCAAAAATGTGAAGCGATCTCAAAATTCATGGGACTCTGTGACAACTTCCCATGGGAAGATCACAAAGTAGGTTTTGATATAGAGCTAGATACAGAGGCATACTATGGGGAGATGATTGAGTCCTTCAGTCACAAAATTGATGAAATGCAACTAACATGCAGATCTTTAATTGAAAACCACACTAGGGCACTTTCTAATCCTAAAATAGTAAAAACAAAGGACACATTTGAAGGTGAAAACCTCTTTAAGGCACCCAAGGATGAGGAATTCAATCTCCTCCTTAGTGTAATGCATCCAGAGAAGTCAGCATTGTTAGCAAAAAAGGCCACTCCGGTCAATGTGGGTACTGAAGAAGCACCTAAGATCACTTTCTATGTCAAATCCTTGTTGGATGAAGAATAGAAGAACCTAGCAACATTCTTGAAAGAGCGAAGAGCTAACTTTGCATGGTCATACACTAATATTCCAAGGCTTAATCTAGAAGTGGTTGTGCATCACTTAGCCATCTATCCTAAATCCAATCCAGTCAAACAGAAATTAAGGAAGATGCGCCCTCAGATAGCACTCTTGGTGAAACTAGAGTTACAAAAGCTTCTTGACGTTGGCTTCATCTGACTGATAGATTATCCTGAGTGGGTTTCAAACCTGGTACCAGTCTCAAAACCCACTGGGGGCATTAGAATATGCATTGATTTCAAAGACTTGAATAAGGCATGTCTAAAGGATGATTTCCCTCTTCCTAACATCGACATCATAGTAGACTTAACAACTGGGCATGAAATGTTGTCACTCATGGATGGTTTTTCAGGTTACAATCAAATCATGATCACCCAGGAGGATCAACACAAAACTGCATTCACTTGTCCATTAGGAACTTATTGTTGGAACATGACACCATTTGGGCTAAAGAATGTAGGAGCAACCTATTAGAGAGCAATGACCCTCAACTTTCACGATATGATCCACAAAATAGTTGAAGATTATGTGGATGATATTTTGGAAAAATCAAAGAAAATAAATGAGCACATAAAAGTCATAGGACCCATCTTTGACAGACTTGAAGAGTACAAATTTAAGGTTAAATCCAAAAAAGTGAGTCTTTGGGGTCACATCAGGGAAATTTCTTGGCTATATCATCTCGCAAAGAGGAATATAAATTGATCTAGCAAAGGTAAAATCCATCTTAGACATGGAACCACTGCAAACACTAAAGCAAATGAGAGTATTACAAGGAAGATTGTAGTCCATCAGAAGGTCCATAACGTAGCTATCAGATAAAATCCACCCCTTTTCGCATCTTCTTCAAAAGGGATAACTTAAAAGTTGGATGAGAAGTGTGATAAAGATTTCCATCAGATCAAAGACTATCTACTAACACCTCCAGTGCTCATGTTGTCTATACCGAAAAAACCACCGATCTTATATATCTCAACAAAATCAACAACATTAGGTGCTCTTCCAGCACAACATGATGAAAACATAACTTGAAAAGGCTATCTATTACATCAATAGGACTTTAGTGGGCTATGAAATGAACTATTCACCCATTGAGAAAGCATGATTAGCAGTAGTTTTTGCTTCACAAAAATTCAGACACTACATGTTATCACATTAAATCAAACTCATTGTAAATATCGACCCATTGAAATACATGTTATCCAAAGTAACTCTCACTGAGCAAATGGCCAAATGGGTAAGATCTTAACTGAATTTTGCATAGAATACGTAGAGCGCAAGGAAATAAAAGGAAAAGTAATCGTAGACCAACTAGTAAAGGCACCTATCTATGTTGAGAACCCTTTGATATCTGAGTTCCCTGATGAATCAGTGTTCCTTATCAATCTCACAACTCAGTGGAAGATGTACTTTGATGGATCGTTCACCCAACATGGATCGGGAGAAGGTATTCTTTTCATCACCCCTCAAGGTGATTGCATTCCAAATTTATACCAACTATCATTCCCTTGTACTAACAACATTGTTGAATATGAATTCCTAATCATAGGTCTAAGGATAACGGTTCAGTGGCAGATACAAGAGATGAAAGTCTATGGAGACTCACAGCTGGTTATTAACCAAGTCAATGATGACTATCAAACTAAGGATGACAAGCTCACTCCTTACAAAAATATGGTGGAAAGTCTCAAGGACCTTTTTATTGACATGACTTTTGATCAAATTCCTCGCCTAAACAACAGAGCAGCAGACGCCATGGAAACAATTAGATCACTATTAGACATGTTGAACAACGTCCTCCAATGCGAATTCTTGGTAGAACAACTTCTCATACCAACTTTTGAAATCCCCAATTCTAAATTCATGTGTGTCATTGTTGGTTTTACATTCCATGGTACCATGATATCTTTACCTACCTAAGCAGAGGAACCCTCCCATGTGATATCACCTCGAACCTTAAAAAGACCTTTGTTAAAAAGGCATCCCAATTCATGATCCTAGGTGATACCCTTTACCTTTGAAGCATTGAAGGGACATTACTATGATTTCTTAACCAAGAGGAATCCTTGAACACTTTAATAGAAGTACACGATGGAATATGTGGTTCCCATTCTAGTAGTATGATTTTAGCTAAGAAACTGTTGAGGACGAGGTACTACTGGCCAACCATGGAAAGGGAAGCTCATCAGTATGTGCAAAAGTGTGTCCAATGTCAATAGCATGGAGATTTAATTCATACTCCAGCTCAAGAATTGCAACCAATGATCACACCTTGGCCTTTCTCGCTATGGGGACTTGACCTCATAGGAAAAATCACCCCAACCTCATCCAATGGCCACAAGTTTATCATAACAACTATTGAGTATTTTACCAAGTGGTTTGAATCCATTCATATGACCTACATAATGGGGAAGAAAATTTCTAAGTTTATCCTAAATTACCTAATCTTCCATTATGGTGTTCCCTGAACCCTCATATCAAATAATGGAACCCCCTTTAAGAATCAGAATGTGAAAGAGCTATGTCAAAGATTCAACATCCAACACCAATTCTCTACCCCGTATTATCCCCAAGGCAATGGTCAAGTTGAGGCTACAAACAAGACCATTCTAAAAATCCTAAAGAAAATAGTCAATGAAGATGGTCGTGACTAGCATCTATAGTTAAATCATGCTCTCTCAGCTTATTGAACTAATATCCATACACCAATAGGTGCAACCCCTTTCTCCCTAGTCTATGGATTAGATGTTATCCTGCCTATTGAGGTTGAGCTCCCATCATTGCGAGTGTCACTATAGAACCTGATCACCGATGAAGAATACAAAGTATCTCAGCTAAATGAGTTAGAATTCTTGGATGAGCATCGTCTTGATGCCCTCAATCACTTACAATTATATCAAAACTGACTAAAACAAAGCTATAACAATAAAATCAAATGTTAGTCTTTCTAGGTAGGGGACCTTGTCCTAAAGCAGAATTAGAAGAATCTACTAGATCAAGACAGCAAAGGAAATTTTGAGCCTAATTGGTTGGGTCCCTTTGCCATCACAACAAGTTATGGATTAGGAGCATACCAATTGTCAACACTTGAAGGTGAACCCTTGCAAGAACCAACCAAAAACTTGCATCTTAAAAATTTGTATGCCTAGCCTTGAAGGGTATAAATCTAAAAATACAAAAAAATAAAAAATGATCAAAATCCAAAAAAATTTGAGAAAAAGGATTGAAAACAGTAAAGAAAAAAAATCGTTCTCTAGTGAAAACCACTTCGATGGCGCTTTGGGAAAGTACCTTGGTGAAAACCTGGCAAACAGGTGCCTTGCATAAATAAAGCACCTCCATCTATTATTTGGCTCTTTATCCTATCATTCTTTGCATCACCATCCATCCATCGTTGCATTCATCCTATTTATTCCATCACCCATCCATGTCTCTATCATAGCTTGATGTTGTGCAGTATCATATCCCCTTTAGTACTACTTGGCATATTCTTAATGTTAGCTTGTCCTGCATGTATCGAGGTAGTATATCATCTAACACTGGGGGCAATTTGTTATGGGTCATATTGGGTTCTTTTATATCTTAAGGTTATTGGAAAACACCAAAAACATTCGTAAAATAGTTATCAAAAAATCCAAAAACATCTAAATCATGTACAGCTAAAATACAAAAACATTCAGAAAATTGTAAAGTCAAAATCCAAAACATCCAAAACACATCAAAACCCTAAAAAGGTTGAATATCGAAAATCCAAAAATAGTACCCTTGTTGAACTACATCATCTTTGAGCTTGAACATAGGAAATTCCATCATTGATGTGCCCCTAAGACACCCTAGGTCAATCCTTTAGGAGTTTGTCATAATAAACTAGCATTCCATCAACTGTTCATATCTCATCTTTAAATAAGTCGAGTTAGTCAAACTACGTGGTCTTTGCGTGTATAATGTAGGCAAGGCTTATCTTTGATCAATCCCCAAGGCCCCTAAGATAGGTCTTTTAGGTTAGGTTCTTGGTCGAAACTTAAAAAATCCCTAAACATCCAAATACCCATAAAATCCCTAAACACTTGTAAAATCTTTGAAAACTCCTAATCATTCAAATATTAGAAAACATAGAAACATTTGAAAATTGAAAATATAAAAACATTAGAAAACATTTAAAAGACCTAAATAGCCTCAAATATCCTTGGAAAACCCTAAATAGCCTCAGATAACCAAAAACCTAAATATTCGCATAAACTTTCAAAAAGGCCAAAAACAACCTCAAAACATTTTCAAAACACCAAAAACATTGAAATATTTCAAAAAATTCAAAACCAATCATCCCATCTCGCTTTCACCCACAATAAATCTTCATCCATAATAAATTGATCACCACCTTCAACCTTTGGTAAAACAAATAGAAACCAAGTATCACAAGTCATAAAGTGAGAACGTAAGTGTCAAAATCTAAAGTCTCGATCATAGGTAAATGCGTCAGTGAAGTTTATATCAATGGGTTATCATAAAGCTCATCATCATCTTAAAATCAAACAACCATTTGATCAACATGTTGTAGGATGTATCCTTCTTACAGTGGACATCAATATCAGAAATCACCTTAGCTAAAATAAACTAGCAAGAGATATAGATAACACTGACTGTTTGTCTTTGATCTTTTCTTCTGATTTATCTTAGTGACCCTTTTGAGGACCTCTCGATGATGTCTATCAAAATGATTTAGAGAGAAAGGAATGGGGAATTGATAATTATCTTTCATTTGTTGTGCTTGTGGAGATTGTAAAATAATCTTAGCGCATACTTGCTTAGTTGTGTGTAGGGAAGTTGTTTGGAGTACATTGTTGATTATTGTGTATGCTTTGGTCCAATATAGTCTAACCTTCTAACTTACATTCCAACGAGGTTTTCGTATGTCAAGATATGAACAAGAACTATCCTATTTGTTTGCAGAGTCAAAGTCCATTACATGAGATACAACGTCATCCTGATTATTAATACCTTGATGCATCATGTCTATGTGTTATATCAAACAATAAGGAATGACAAAAAATCCCAATCCTGAGATAGGAGCAAATCATCATCATGCATTCATCATCATAATGCATTTCTCATCACCTTCTCTAATAAAGTCTTGGTGGATCATAGACTTGTTGGATCTTTTGAAGCAATCATCAAAATCAATGGTCAAATTATTCTCACTTCTTCTATCTTCTCTCTATGCTAACCTGGTATCATGACAGTTAACAAAAAAATCATCAATGATCCATCCTAAATCCGCAAATCATCAGCATACATACATATCACATAATCATAGCATATCACAAGGCATACATCCTGCATTATCATTTAAGCTGTGAATGAATAATATAGATTTGTTATTCTAAACATCTTAAATCGTTGCATCACATCTCATACATCTCATTATCATATCATAAAGCATAAACATCTACATTATTCATCCATAACATTTGCATGCATGATCATAGCATAACATTTGCATATCATATCATCCATCCCATAACATGTCATGAAAAGATATTAAAAATAATACAACATTGCATCCATTACATCTCATATCATCGCATATCACATATCATAAATAAAAATTGCATCCATACATGATAACATATAAGCATGTCATATCATCACATCAAAATGCATCCATACATTCATAAGTATGAAATAAAATGAATGCATCACATCATATCGAATCTGTATCATATATATCAAAAAATATAACTGTCATGGTACAATATCTGAATCAATGTATGTATACCAATAAAAAATACAATATCCACAAGGCTATTAAAAATGAGCCCATGAATGTATATCTGTATAAAAGAACTAGGAAATGATCAAAAAGTGTTTGTACAATCAAGCTAGCCCTAATGATTGCTCCCCTCTCCAGCTTGTCTCTCTAGTTGATCCTCTGCTCTAGGGTGTGCCCCACTCCTCTGAGAATAATCTAGTTGTCTGAGCACCTATGGGACATCCCTTTGATAGTGCATCATTTAGTCGGCTACCTCATTCATAGCCTCTTTGTATAACCTAGTAGACACTTTCCACCCCTGAGATGTAGCTATCATCATCTCAAGTTGTTAACACTGTCCAACCTCCTGATCCAACTGCATCTTGGCAGTCTATGTAAGTTGTCACTCCAAGTCTCTCTCGGCAGTCAAGGCCACTATCTTTTTTCCAACCTGATCTCTCTTAGTATTGATCACCAAAACTTGCTGACGTGCCTAAACCCTCTCACTTGTAATAGTCTGAACATGTTGTAGCTGCTGAATCTATAAATCTCGAGGATCTGGCCCCAGTGGTGGTGGCTACTGTGGAGGTTGTTGTTGTATAGAATGATGTTATGAAGGTTGCTAATCCACTGGTGGTGCCCCTAGAATCTTCCCATCATGGCCATCCCACCCATCCTATCCTCTTCCCTTGCCTCTGCTTGCACCTCTCCCTCTCAGTCTCCCTCGTGGAGGAGCACCCGCTGGATCTATCAATCAGTGAGGGGGTGTGAACCATTCATCATATGCAAGCATCATCTAAGCATTTTCTTGCCCTTGGTCATATTCCCATGGCTAAGCAACCAACTACTGAAAGCCCTCAACCACCTTAGGGGCTGCAATCGTAGGTCCCCACGTGGGTACCTCTCATGCTGACCTAGAAAAGATGGCTCTATATGCATCATCTGGTCTATCCTGCCTCTCTCCAAACTATCTGTCCACCCTATCTATCAGGTATCTCTCAATAATCGTATGTTCTCAACTCTGCATATATCGAGTCTGTCGAGCAAAGAAATTTTTTTGCACATTGTCAAACCATGTTGGCATCTGAAGCCAGGGCCACCATCTGAAATCTATCATATCATCAAGCACCTTGCACTAGTAAGGAATCCCAAGCTGCCCTATGTGTTGTAAAGTAATGGCACCTCTGTATCACCAAACCACATGATCATTTGTCTCTACATTAGCCATTTGAATGATCGATCAAAGCACAGCAATGTGCTTCCAAGCCCAAATATGTAGTACTCTTGTCCCAATCTCTCTGCCATCATAGTATATGAAATCATGCATATCATGATACAATGAGGCCAACATCACTAGCCCCCATGCAAATAGTGTCCTCTTGAAAAGTATCATGTGCCACACCAGGCCCCATCCTAGACTAAACCCTCTACTCTGTCGATCTAGAGCAACCACACCAGAGATGATGGCTACAACTATCAATCTAAAAGTGGGCGCTCAACCTCTATACATCTAGAGGTTGATCTATGAAGTGACTAGAATAATGTCCTCTAGATCCATCACCTCATGACAGGCATCATAATCAATGTCAATGTCATATATCACACGCTCACCATGTATCATCAAACGTAATATCCACCATACATTCTCCAGTGTCACCATCGCCTCGCCAGTAGGAAGTTGAAACAATGAGGTCTCATTGTGCCATCACTCACACAACACTGTCATCATCACCAGATGTGTGTGAATGATTGGCATGTACGCAATGTACCATAGGCCAATCTCCCCCAGGTGCTCTTTTCGCAACTCAAACAAATCACCAAGTCTCTCCAAAATTGTGGGTTGGTGCTCGCAGGACATTAAAGGTGGAATGACCTCCTAAACCCATGAAGCGCATGACATCAAAATTCACAAAAAATTGGCGAAGTTTGGAATTTTCATCTCCAAAATGATAATAACGTCACTATTTATGATAGCATCATTATAATTCTAATTCTAAACTGTGACGCTCAAGGAATTTAAAATGCAAATCGCAAGTCGTATCACTAAAAACATATGCATCGTGATTTAAACTTTGGAAACCCTAACCCTAATTTTCAAAATTGAGAAGTATGTCACTATAAACATGTGTTACGATTTAGAAATGGAAACCCTAATTCTAAATTGTGAATTGTGTCACAATACACATATGCATTGCTAAAATTCAAATTAGTGTCGCCAATTCTCAAAATAGCGTTGCTCTAGAGTGATGTCGCCAAAGTTTAAATTCTAAAAGGCATTAAATGCATCAAAAAGTCAAATTTCAAATCAAGTTTCAAATCACATACTAGTGGTCCTGCACTTGGAAGACTCTAGTACTCTCGAACCCAGTTGGAAATATGTCGTGGGAGCACTTGTTGCACCATTTCGTTAGAGGGTCAAAGCTCAAAAAGTAAGAAATCCATAAGGTGTGAATGCACAAATGAATTGAAAATGACCCTTCCTCACCTATTTATACATCAAAATTAGGGTTTTTGGCCCTAATTAAACCTTAAAGCTAAGGTTTATCATCACTTTCACCAATTTTTCCAATCTGGAGCTTATTTTGCATCATTTTTTATGTTTTTGGCATGTTTCTTGCATCCCAAAGCCTTTTTGGACCCCTGGGCAGCTTTTCACCTTTATCAAGAAATCAACCCGAAATTCAAAATTTTTGCACAATTTCTCAAGGGGGTAGGGAATCAGCTTAATCCTTTAGTAGTGGAGCATCTAAAAATTAGAAAAAAATTATTTTTTGATTTAAGCAGCAATTTTCATCCGAAGAGCATTAGTCTTTGAATCGAAGCAGTAGGTACCTCGTTTCAAAGAGGGGCAAAATGTAGACACTAAAAAATGTCTTGAATGATATCATGCACTCGAATCAAGTATACTAACATCATTTCCTCTTGAATCTCATCCTCTTTTTGCTTAATTAATTAAAATTAGCCTAGCTATTTAATTAATTGTATCATTTGCATCTATTAACCTAATTCTATTTAATTAGGTTAATTCCCCCCTTTCACGCTAACATTTCGTCTCATTAAATTGAATAAATCAAACTATTTAATTTAATTCCCTAAGTATTCTTATTTAATTAAATGTCATTTCACCTTTCCCCCTTTCATTAAATCATTTAATTTAATGAATATCATCTAATTCTTCTAATTCCCCTAATTGCATGATTAAACCCTTGTTTAATTAGCAATTATCTAATTAATCTAATTCCCCCCCACTTGCAAGGGAATATTCCTCCTTTGCACATTCCTCCAAAAGGGGAATATTCCTATGAAATATTCCTTCCCCTTTTGCACAATTAAACTTTGTTTTAATTTGCAAAATATCCTTTTTCCACGCCCATGAGAATATTCCAAAGAATATTCTCTCTCCTCCAATCATTTGAAAAGGGGAATATTCTCACTTAGCTTCATATGCAAGTTAACTTGTGACTTCTTGCGCAAGTTAACTTTTGACCTCTTGTACAAGTCAAAAGTGTGCTTGTTTGGAAGGAATGAGAACCCTTGATTAACTCTCATCTTGCATTCTTACCTGTTGATGAGAATCCATGATCCATGCCTCTTCTTTCTTTCATCCTTGACCGTTGATTATCTTTTTCAATCTCAACCTTTCATTTCTCATTTGATCTCCTATAAATAGAACACTATTTGGAGACAAATGGATCCATCTTTTTCAAAGCAAACTTATGATGTTGAAATCACTGACAATCACTCATTTTTAACCCACATTTAGCATATTTTAGTTTAAACTAGTTGCATAATAGCTGAGCTTCCATTAATGGCTTCCATAATGCATCCATTTAGCTAATTAGATAATCAGGATTTGAATCTTTTTTAGTTTAAATCTCATTTAGATTAGCTTAGCAATTGCATATTTGAATCATTTTAGCATAATTCATGTTAGATTATCTTTTGTATCATACTCATTTTAGCATAAATCATGTTTTCAATCACATCTCACAACTGTTTCATCAATTCTCTTCAATAGAATCGATTGAAACAAGCTCACTGATCATAGGATTAGGAAAGGGTCACTGTTCCACATCAACACGACACCACTCCCAAAATGGATAAGTTTCGAATGGGTTAGAGTAGACATTTTAAATTTTTTTCGTAACTTAGAATACTTTGCTTTGATGAATGTTTAGCTTAACTTAAATTTGATTGATCTTGTTTAGATTGAGTATTAGTGGCTTCGTTATGCTTCGATTCTTCATGGATCAAGTGTAATCGACCCATACTAATATCTTCGGTCACACGTATCAATCAATATATGTATAAGATACACAAAGTAGAACATATATCCAATACAGAGATTTAGTCACCTTAATCTGAACCAAAGAAACATCCAAAGGAAATTACTCAAACATTCCAATCATCCTAAAAACTATGACCAAGGGTTTACTTACCGAATCCCAACTAACTTGACTTAACTTGAATAAACTAGGTTGTGAGAGTGTGATAGCTCAAGTAGGCGCATTAGTGGTTACCATACCAAAATCCTCTTTTGGGTGATACTCCCCCTCTCTAACGGGAGTGCTCGATTATTTCCTGTATCCAACTTAGTGCATCAAAAAAGAATTTAGTCGATAACATAAAATTCATATACATCATATATCATTTTCACCATCAAAGATTTTAAAGCATTCACATTACATTGCACATTAATTTATCTCATTTCCATTTAAATATATACAAAAACATATTTAGCTATTAAAATTTTATACATAATCTCTAATAAAAGGTTTTATCTTATCCTCAACATAGATGATAATACTTGGTAGGTCACCACTTTCTACTAATGACCCACCTTGAATCATGAAAATAAACTCAAATTTTTATAATTATGCATGGGGTGAGAACATTGTAATTAAAGTGGTCATAGATTCAACCATTTATTTTCCTCTCATATAATTACTTGCATTGAAAAGTAATCAGAATGCTGCATTAGTTTTTAGATAGTATGTTTTTATGGGTGTAAGGTTTCTAAATTTGTGTCATAATTTTCTAAAACTTGATCAATTATTAATTAAGACTCTTTGCAGGTTGATATGGTTTCAATCCCTAACTTTGTGGCCAATATGATCTTAGGGAAAATATTTTTACTCTAAAATGTTTTAGTGTTAAACAAGTTTAGTCAAAATACAAAGTGAGAAGCTCTTCCCTCTAAAGAGTTTGATACTACTCCAATATCAAATCCTATTCTACTCCTAGCCCCACCAAAGTGAAGATTCTAAATATTTTTGGGTACTAGAATAATTTTCAATAAATCCCCCAATTCCTATGTTTTTTTTGTTGTTCTTCTTCTTTCTATAGTCGTGATTTTAATCATATGAACATGAATATATTCCTTTTTGTCTTCATTATCTAGATTGGATATATATATATATAAGTGCTCTTGGGAAACAATACCTATCAAGATAAAGGGGGCATAGGGTCTTGTTAAGTGAGGATCAAAGTGTAATTCACTTGTCATATTTTCTCATAGATATCTTTTTATTTTAGTGATGGCTTTTGTCGATATAGTTGTGATTTACCTAGATGTTTCTCCCTTTTAGACAGTTCTAATTCCTCATTTTTTGGTGGGTTTTGTGGTATTGGAAGTTAAATTTGTAGCAATGGTTGATTCTTGATTGCGATCTTGGTCTTTATTTATCAAATAAATGGTTTAAGGTTTCAATTTAGTGAAATGATGAAATTTGTAGGCTCTCTTACACCTTTAGGGTTTTGGACCTGAAAGGGGAGAGACAAATCTCAACACTTCACTCAAGAACAAACTCTTGAGATTCCAATGCAAAGAAGATTGAAATATTGAAAAGGGGATTGTCCTAGGGGATGAATGATGTCTAATGAGGGGTTTAGCACCAAGTGTGAACTTGGAAAACACAAAATGTTGGAAAACACAGTGTGATATGCAAAATGACCTAAAAATGCAAGCAAAATATAATAAAAAGTTATGAAACTGGAAATGTGCACCTGGGAAACTGAAGAAGGAAGAATGGAGGTCTAGAATCCTAAAAAAATATGTTGTTTTTGCTAACTAGAACTCATACGCCAAGTTGGGTGAATTAGTCCAGTTTCCACTAAACTGTGTCGGAACAAGTTTCAACCAAAAGGGTATCCAGATCTACAAAAATATTGTTCAGGCCTATATAGTGGGACTCATTTTCCAATAGTGGAGAATCAGTCCACTTCTGCTTTTTTGGGAATTCTAAATTGGATTATGTGCCTCTCAGTCTGCTCTGCTCTTTTTAACTGATTTATGGATCTGAATCAATAATTTTCCACCTATAGTACTTATCCAAGTTTCTCCAAGACTTGATGACAACTTTAGCAACTTTGACACCTTGGCAACCTTGACAACCCAGAATGGCGAATGAGTCCCACCTTAGGAATTTGAGGTGGGTTTCGGGATTTTGATGTTTTAAATGATATTTGTCAAGATTATCCTCATAAATAAGGCTTGTGGATGCAAAATGGGGCCAATTAAAGCATAAATCCCAATTATTAATGACAATCCTAGAGAAATGTGAAAGTGTGTTACAAAACTTTACAACACTCTAGATAAGGCAAGATTAAGGTTGATTTTAGACAAAATTATATTTATTATGCTTAGTTAGTTGATAAAACCCTAGAAAAGTGTGAGTGTGTTACAACACTTCGCAACACTTTTACAAGGCACCATTAAAATCTATTAGATCACAAGGGCCCAAGACCTAATGTGAATGTGTTAACCACATTACAACACTAAATCAAGGCAAAATTAATCCAAAATCCACAAGAAGGGCCCAAACGAGTGTGAAAATGTCTAGGGATCCATTTTACTACAGTACATTTAGGCATGATAATCTTGTTAGCACTAAACTCATAATTAAGTGATTTATCTATTTTATTTTTGGTGGGACCTACTTTAAGCGTGATGAAAATATTTAAATCTCCCTTGGCAACATAGATCTTCCCTAAGTGAAGGAGTCCAATTTATTGAAAAGGCATCAAAGGGATTGCCTTCAATTTATGAATCTAGGATCTTCCCAATAATAGGTTATAACCAATGTCCTTGTTTATGACATAGAATATTATTGAGAATATCTCAGGTCCAAGAGAGATAGAAAGTGTGATTTTACCAATTATCATTACTTTAAGATTATTATAATCTATAGAGAATATTTATAAGCCATGATATTCATATGCTCATCCTTGTTATTTTTGAGGGAAAATGAGATGATGTTCACTATGGCTCCGTTGTCAACCAAGGTTCTCTTTATACACCCATTAGATCCACACCTATAAACATAGGGAATCGTCACCTATTCTAGTTATCTCAATATCTATGGGCATCTATTTAAGGTCAAATAAGAATATAAGATCATGGAATTGGAGAATTTATCACCAATTGTAGAAAACTATTAAACTAGGATGTAGGAAACTTATACTATATATTCCTAAAATAATTAACAACACTTGTAAAATCTATATCACAACATGTAGAAAAGAAAATATAATTATATGCATGTCCACAAGATCATACACAAGACTCAAGATTTAAATGGGAAACCCTTTTGATAGAAAAAATCACCATGGAATATGTTCATAATTATATTATGTAAAATTATAAAAGATTAAATATAATAAGGTCCTAAGAGATAGCTTAAGACCACAAATGATGCTAACAATTATATTATGTAGGACACTAAAGACAATATATTATTTTCTTGCATTTTACACCTCCATAAAATAGTTTCAAGATACTTCCTCTAGTTTAGCCACAATTTCCTATTGCTCTATCCTAACATATCTCCATAAAAAGTATGCATCTAGCAACCTATATGTCTTTCATATCATACTCACTATGTTACACCCCATGTGTTATTACTATTAGCTCTCAAAATTGCACCCTTGCTAAGTTGCAGAACTTAGCATTTTGGAGTAACGTGGGAACATTCCTAGGCCTATGGGTTGCCTAAACTTGGAATGGACCTCCAGAGAAGGATAGATCCTAAGGTACTCACCTAAAATATTCTAATAACTTGCAGAGGAAAAGGGTAAAAGGATGCATAAACTAAAAATAAACTTCTATGGTGATGCACCTAAACAGTAACTAGGACCTGTAAAACAGCTCAACCACACAGTTCAATCAAAGGAAAAGCTTGACATACACGACTCAGTATTGATATGTTTATACATAAGTGTTTCATAAGAAGGCTTTAATTCCAAAAAACTCTTAGAAGGAAAGATATTTTCACAACTAGAATCATTTGCATTTAAACGCAACTTATAACCCTCAACAAACACAATTTTTTGCAAGAGGTGCTAACAATGAGACAAAACTACAAGAAAATAGGTATCCTCACAAGTAATTTCATCAATCATAGTCTTGAACACACTAGAACAGAAAAACTAAGAAGGAAAAATAACTTAACTGCATTGATATCCAAGGTATCCACTGTCATACATGTCAAAAGAGTTACAGAAAATATAGTCTTTTTTGCCAAGTACTCCAAAAAGTCACAAAGTAGAACAAGAGCATAATCAGAACTAACTTCTTAAATGAATAGTGAAGTGACTATAAGCTTCACCAAGAGACTCCACCAAAATAGGGACTAGAAGCTTCTTGGTCATATGCATCCAAAAATCCAAAAATATAGCAACCAAATCTCCTCCAAAAAAGCTCCAAAATGTTGAAAAGGTCATGTTTGACCAAGTCCATCATAAAGGCACCCCAAAAATGCTCCAAGTTGCTCCAAAAGACTTAAAAATGATCAAAAAAGTCTCCTATATTCTCTCCAAATGTTTGAAAACCTCCTTCAACCTCCCTATATGCTTGCAAAAGCATCAAAGCACAACTAAATCCTTTTAAAGGCATTTACATATCATAACACCTTTACTTTGCATTTAAAATAACATTTATAACTAAGTGATTTATAACTTTATCACTTAATTAAAATGTTTTACATTTAAAATCAATGCAAAACAAAAGAATAAGGTCGACCTATGTGGAGATCAAAAGGAAAAATAATAGAAAGTTTCATACTTAGCGAATACGGGACATTTCATGGCATATTAGTTTAACTTGCAAAGTTTTTAAAAAAAGACAAAAATGCCTTATGCATTTTAGTTGACTTGACCTAGGGTAAAAACCCTAATTACAAAATCAACCCAAAGCAATGAGAAAGCATTTCATTTGATTTCATTGAACTTTCTAGAGCCTTCTATGCCGCGACCTAGGGTTTCTTGGAGCTCTCAAAGAGGATTTTGATGGTGATTTTCTTGATGCAATGGATTCTTCTCACTGATTCTCAACAAAGTCGACACATAAGAAAGTATGGGTATGCACAAAAACAACATTCTTTCTTTCATTTTTGCACTAAAAAGCTCAAAATTGAGCTTTGTCGATGCATTTCTGTAGAAGAATTTGAGCTCCAGTAGACTTTAAGATAATGAGTCTTTTAATTTCCTGCATCTTTTCCCCATCATTGTTGTAAATAAAGGCTTTCATTCCTTCATGTTTGCAGCCATACATGTTTGTTGCAAGAAATAAATGCTACTGTTTTCATTTTAAGGTCGAGTTTCTCCATTTTTTGTTGTAAATAAAGGCTTGAAATTTGTACATGGGTCGGCCTTTATTTTACCTGTACCTCTCACGGCCATGGTTTGGCTTTATGTTTGTAGTCAACATGGAATTTTGTGGTATTTTCATTTCTATTTGATTCAAACCCTATGTGAACAAAAGGGTTTTAGTGTACATGCTTTTCTATACATTTCAAGGCTGCTTATAGAGAACTTTCCATGCACTCATGGCCACAGCCATATGCCTTTATGGGTACTATTTTATCTTCACACTGTAATATGTAACTTTTTGTAGCATAAATCTGGGTTTTCTCAAGGATTTCACCTCTTTAATATGCTTTGTTTCCATTGAAATGCTATCTTGACACTGTGATTCACTTTTCTTTATGTTGCACTGTAGCACTGCTTTTTCCAGATTTCATCAATTACTTGCTTATGTCATGATTTCATACATGTCACCAACTGTTGTTTGATCACTGCTTCATTAGCAAGATGGTTACCATTCAAAGCAATACCAAACCTCTATATGAACAAATCTGGAAAAAAAAATTGTTATGTTATCATGTTGAACTAGACGAATATGTTCCCTTATTGATTGCAAAGATGACCATATACCGATACTCTTGATGATCTCTTGTACTCATGGATTAAAAATTGCAATCATATTCCAATTCTTCCTTATGCAAACCTCATGAAAATTTTGTAGACCAGTTAAGTATCATGATCATATTGGTAACGAAGTGTTCTTGTTAATAGGAGAGAACTCCTATTAATAAGGTAGTTATCTTTTATCAATACCACCATGGTTCTGAAACTTGTCTTCAAAGGTTCCATAGGTGATCCAATATGTGATTATCCCTCTCTAATGAAACAAGAAGGAAGCATGTTGGGATCAAACCTTATGGGAGCCCATTTTACTCCAGATGATGTGATCAAATGAAACAACCAGCAACAAAGATTTCACCTACACCTGCACAATGAGCAAACATGTTAGATAAAAACAGAGCATATGATAGATGTTTTTTATAACCTTTTTGTTTTCCTGGACATCTGTGGTATGCAAACTACTTTGATACTTATGAGGATTAAGCTATATGTTTATGGATGTTTGCATATATATTGATTGGTGATCTTTCATTGCTCTAACAAACTCTTTATCACACATGCAGGAATTTTCGAAGCATCTAAGCAACCTTCTGAAGCGTTGGAGCAAAGGGAACTGAACAAGAAAGAGGGGCAGCAGAAAATGTAAAGCAACTCAACTAGGATTCGTCATTCAGGCAATGACGGGTCCCCTCTCTTTATATATGCACTCTTTCTTTGTTGTATCTATAAATGTATAGTTTTTTCCTTTTTTTTGCAATCAAATAGTTAGTCCCACGGCTTGTGTGGGACACCATACATTTATGTTTATCAATAAAGACTATTTTTTTACAACAAATGTTCACTCTCTTCTCTATTGTATGCATTTTCAAAATATAATAATGTAGTCTTTTGATCATTTCTTTATGCACATGGATATAACATAGCAGAGTAGAATGTACCTTTTGTTTCACTTTGTAAAACATAAATAGCTCTACCTGTTTGAGTTTTTGGCGACATCTACTATATTTTTTCCTACTAAACATCTTGACCATTTGCTTGAATGATGCAATTCTAGAGGAAGAAAGAAAACTCTCTCAATCTCATTAGACAAAACTCATAACATCCTTGTTTGATTACTCATCACAACTACATTTTTCCTTTCACAAAACACTTGATTCAATACACCAAAAACAACTCAAAGTTCCAATGCTTTATCAAACCCTCAAAATGTCTTAATCAACTTTAAAATGACTAAAACAAACTAACTTGGTTTCCACAAATATCAATTGATGCTTCATTTCTAAACCATCTACAACCAACCTTCATGGCACACACACAAATCATCAAACTCCAAACTTTACCTTACAAGACACAAGTCACTGTTTCCACACTTTAGACACCTTCATTTGAGTTGAAATAACAAGGCCAACCCTTTCCTAACCCCAAAAATGCAAACCATTCACATTTTCATCACTCCATTATAGACTGTCCTAATTCCTTGTAGCATACCTAATACATACTGTCAGGATTATCTCTTCAACCAAGGCTCCATTTCAGACTGTGATCATCATTTTGGATACTCTTTATAGGGTTCTAAAAC
Organism: Sequoia sempervirens; assembly: GCA_007258455.2. Taxonomy (NCBI): domain Eukaryota; kingdom Viridiplantae; phylum Streptophyta; class Pinopsida; order Cupressales; family Cupressaceae; genus Sequoia; species Sequoia sempervirens. The sequence goes on from VDFB02271358.1 coordinate 844,011,070, forward strand.
ATAACTAAAAATCAATATAAGTTTCTTTGGAGAATTTGGTTCAAAATTTGTTGTACTCGTTGCTAATTAGGCCTATTAGGCCTTTACACACATAGGGCCTATTGGATCTACCAACTCCCGACACAAACACTCTTCATAAATCCTTCAAACATCTCATTTTAGACTTTAATAAGCTTTATTCACCATTAAAATTTCATTCCCACATCCATTTTCACAAACCCTAGGCTTCATTCATCTCTCAACTCTATTTTCAACAATTTGTACACACATTACAATCCCTAATTTCATTTTTTCACATCTTAACTTTACACTTTTTCCCCCAAACCAATGAAATATGAAAGAGAATGTATAGTAGATTAATCTCACCAAAAATCAGAGGAATCCATTGAGTAATAAAAGAGAAACACAATTTATTCATTCACTAATTACCCTAACAGAGGGTTTTGACAGTTTAAAGAAAAATTGCAAGAACTTCCTCAAAATCCAATCAATTCACATGAAACAAGAATATAATGGAAGGTGATTGATTATATTTCCTCTTACACACATTCAACCATGAATATCAGTCTGTACTAGGCCGTACATGGCCTGAAAACAAAGAGTTTCTATAGATAAATGCATAAAACAGTGTTTTTTGTTAATCAAATTCTTTCATTCAATCACCCACGCCTCAAAAAATGGTTTACAAATCCCTTTTAAAGGAATTTAAGCATGAATCATCACCTTCTAACTACCTTTCAATGACCTAGAACAAAAAAGACCTTTCACCTTCCCCTCTTTACATCATTTTTGCAATATTGTGACAACTTTTGAATTTTTCTTACATTTTTGCATATTTCACTCAAATGACCATCCTAATGACCTCAACAAATGGGAAATGACTCAAATGACCTTACAAAAATATTGAATCAACAAAATTTCATCAGCCTCCAAGATTTTCTTCATGGAAAGCATGTCATTGTCAAGGTGCTCCTACACCACTGAAGCTTATCCATTGGGCACAAAGTTAATAGAACCTGAAAAAACTTGGAAAATAGTCTTGTATATTGTTGTAACTCAGCAGACCAGTGCATGATACCTTTAAATCTTATTCCAACTACCAAAACTTCAAATCAAAACTACTTAATTGTGAAAAATAGCACCTAGGGAATTGAAAACTGCAACTAAACAGAAAACTACCCTACACTAACGACAAGACAAAACCACTTAAACAAAACCATTTATAGGAAGATTGAAGTAGCTACCCCTTCTTCTCAATATGAAATGACTTGCATGCTTTAGGACAGCTAAGAAAGGATAAGACAGAAAAATTTTCAACAAGTTGATGCACTATCCCTTGGAAGAGATAAACAAGTCCACTTACCTCGTCAAACAAATCATATGTATTGTTATTCAAAGGAGGATAATTGAGTTGAACATACTCTTGTTCAGCTATATGTACATTATAGATTCCATGTTCAGCTATAGCTTCATGCTTGGGTACAATATTGGTTATTCATGCTTCAATGACCTCCATGCTGGCTAAAAATATGATAGGACAGCTTCTTGAACGGATAAAACTTGGACTCACATTATTGGTTGCTTCTCTTTCTTCCTATTTTTCATGGTTGTCCTGCTTTGTGGCTAATTTTGGACTAGAGAGAAGACAATCTGAATGGTTAGAAATAGCAATATTACCTTCACCTTGCATAAAAAATTGCCATGTTGACTCTTCCTCCATGGTCAATGGATAATCCTCTTCCACTAAGGTAGTTAATAACTCATAAAAGCTATCAGCTCTTGGAAGGCTCTTAGGAATAGTTGGTTCAAGCTCAAAATCCTCATCAACACTCAAAGAATCATCACTCAAGGAAGTACACTCCAAATTAGGCTTTTCTTCCTCAATGAACGAAAGCAAATGTTCAAACAATGAAGTAGCCTCTTGAAACAAACTTTCAACTGATATATAAGCCTCCAGCTCTTGTGTATAGTAGAAAGGAAGCTCCTCCAACTAACTAAGACCTTGCAAATCAAGTTCATGAGAATTTTCTTGACCTGAGAGAATGGACTCCTCTTTATCAAGACCATATTCCTCCTGATGTTTCAGCACTTGTTCAAGCTTGTGAACCTATTGTTCTATTTCATCATGATTGTCAACTTCTTCTAATACGTTTGATTCCTTGTCATCCAACCTTAAACAAAACTGCTCAATTATCTCTATGCACACCTCTTCATAGATCTCAACATTAGCTTTCTCATTCATAACATGCTCAAAGATATCAAAGCTCATACCTCTGAAAATGGTTTCAACTTCAGTTTTATGCTCTTTATCATGATCCAAGGCTCCATTGTCATATTGATTTTCATCAATCAGCAACTCACCAAGATCTCCAACATCTTCTTTTTGCTTCAAATCTTCATCCTTGTAAACAAAGTGAGGAAACTCATCGGATGGGAAGATCAACTCTTCCTTCTAATCCCCATCCACTTTCCTTGCACCTTGTTGTTTCTCCTTGATGCTTGGGATTGTTAACACATGCTCTTCCAACTTAGCAATTTCATCATAGTTGTCCATGTTAGATACAGCTGGCAAGGGAATTTGAAAGGGTTGCAAATGGGAGATAAGGGGCTAATTTTTTACATGTCTAGAATCTAGTAATGAAGACTTGGGAAGCTCAAGAGGCTTACCCTGTTCAAAACCAAGTATCTTGAACTCAGGTACTTCACTTTCAAAGAATGGATTTGGAAAAGTGAAAGATGATTGAGTTTCTAACCTTTGAGCTTGCAAAAGCATTGTCTATTCAAGGTTCAATTGCTCTACTTTAGCAACCACATCCCTTGCAAGCTCTTCCTCATGTTTCCTTTTCTATGCAAGACACCGTTGCTCATGAAGATAGGCTTGATAAGCCCATTCATCTCGTTGCAAAGCATATTCTTTCTCTCTCTTGATTTCATCAAACTGTTCTTGGAAGTACAAAGACATATCCTTTAAGCTCATGTTATCAAAATTTTGAGGCTCATTAGAAAAACAACTTTGCTGGTTGGAAATAAAATAACCTTTTGAGGGTTGTTGATGAGCATAGGCATGTTGCTGCAAAGCTTGAGCAGGGGTGGGTGGGTGACAAGCATGTGGAGAATATTGATAGTCTCCTATAGCAAAGGTATTTGGACTAAAAATAGTTGCATGCTCATTTTGATATGACTGATAATAGGGTATATGATCAGCATTTTCATGAAATAAAGGGTGATAGAACATGTCTCCATGAAATGTATACATATTGGAGCATTTATAGAAGCTAGAAATTCATTGAAATTTCTTGTAAAGCAAGAAAACCAGGTCTAATTTTTTTGAAAATAAGTACATACCAGCACTTTTTCTGCTTGAAACCAATAGATATCCTTTTGGAGTCGCCAGGTGTGTTGAAAAACTTTCCTCCAAAGGCAGAAAATATTGTTGTACACACCAAACAGTAGCAATGTGTAGTACAAAAGAGACTGAAAATTAGCTCTCAGTCCCACCGAGAGTGCCAAAATTGTTAGCTCTCAAAACTGCACCCTTGCTAAGTTGCAAAAATAGCATTTTGGAGTAACATGGGAACATTCTTAGGCTTGTGGGTTGGCTAAACTTGGAATGGAGCTCCAGAGAAGGTTGGATCTTAAGGTACTCACCTAAACTATTCTAATAAATTGCAGAGGAAAATGGTAAAAGGATGCATAAACTAAAAATAAACTTCTATGGTGATGCACCTAAACATTAACTAGGACCTGTAAAACAGCTCAAACACATAGTTCAATCAAAGACAAGGCTTGACATACATGACTCAGTATTGATATGTTTTTGCATAAGTGTTTCATAAGAAGGCTTTAATTCCAAAAAACTCTTAGAAGGAAATATATTTTCACAACTAGAAGCATTTGCATTTAAACATAACTTATAACCTGCAACAAACACAATTTTCTACAAGAGGTGCTACCAATGAGACAAAAACTACAAGAAAATAGATATCTTCACAAGTAATTTCATCAATCATAGTCTTGTACACAGTAGAACAGAAAAACTGAGAAGGAAAAATAACTTAATTGCATTGATATCCAAGGTATGCATTGTCATACATGTCAAAAGAGTTACAAAAAATACAATCTTTTCTGCCAAGGACTCCAAAAAGTCACAAAGTAGAACAAGAGCATAATTAGAACTAACTTCACAAATGAATAGTGAAGTGACTATAAGCTTCACCAAGAGACTCCACCAAAATAGGGACTAGAAGCTTCTTGGTCGTATGCTTCCAAAAAGCCAAAAATATATCAACCAAATCTCCTCCAAAAATGTTCCAAAATGTTGAAAAGGTCAAGTTTGACCAATTCCATCATGAAGGCACCCCAAAATTGCTCCAAGTTGCTCCAAAAGACTTCAAAATGATCAAAACAGTCTTAGGTGTATTCTCTCCAAATGTTTGCAAACCTCCTTCAACCTCCCTATATACTTGCAAAAGCATCAAAGCACAACTAAATCCTTTTAAAGGAATTTACATATCATAATACCTTTACTTTACATTTAAAATAACATTTATAACTAAGTGATTTATAACTTTATCACTTAATTAAAAAAAATTACATTTAAAATCAATGCAAAACAAAAGAATAAAGTCGACTTATGTGGAGATCAAAAGGAAAAATAATATAAAGTTTCATACTTAGCAAATACGAGACATTTCAAGGCATATTAGTTTGACTTGCAAAGTTTAAAAAACAAGACAAAAATGCCTTATTCATTTTAGTCGACTTGACCTAGGGTAAAAACCCTAATCACAAAATCGACCCAAAGCAATGAGAAAGCATTTCATTTGATTTCATTGAACTTTCTGGAGCCTTTTATGTCGCGGCCTAGGGTTTCTTGGAGCTCTCAAAGAGGATTTTGATGGTGATTTTCTTGATGCAATGGCTTCCTCTCACTGATTCTCAACAAAGTCGACACATAAGAAAGTTTGGGTATGCACAAAAATAACATTCTTTCTTTCATTTTTGCACTAAAAAGCTCAAAATCGAGCTCTATAGATGCATTTTTGTAGAAGACTTTGAACTCCAATAGACTTTAAAATACTGAGTCTTTTAATTTCCTGCATCTTTTCCCCATCATTTGTTGTAAATAAAGGCTTTCATTCCTTCATGGTCGTGGTCATACATGTTTGTTGTAGGAAATAAATGCTATTGTTTTCATTTTAAGGCCGAGTTTCTCCATTTTTTACTGTAAATAAAGGCTTGAAATTTGTATATGGGTTGACCTTTATTTTACCTATACCTCTCATGGCCATGGCTTGGATTTATGTTTGTAGTTGACATGGAATTTTGTGGTATTTTCATTTCTATTTAATTCAAACCCTATGTGAACAAAAGGGTTTTAGTGTACATGCTTTTCCATACATTTTGAGGCTGCTTGCAAAGAACTTTCCATGCACTCATGGCCACAGCCAAATGCCTTTCTAGGTACTATTTTATCTTCACACTGTAATATGTAATTTTTTGTAGCATAAATCTAGGTTTTCTCAAGGATTTCACCTCTTTAATATACTTTGTTTCCATTGTAATGCTATCTTGACACTGTGATTCACTTTTCTTTATGTTGCACTTTAGCACTGCTTTTTCTAGATATCATGAATTACTTGCTTATGTCATGATTTCATACATGTCACCAACTGTTGTTTGATCACTGCTTCATTAGCAAGATGGTTACCATTCAAAGAAATACCAAACCTCTATATGAACAAATCTAAAATTGCTTTTTTCTTATGTTATCATGTTGAACCAGATGGATATGTTCCCTTATTGATTGCAAAGATGACCATATACCAATACTCTTGATGATCTCTTGTAATCATGGATTAAAACTTGCAATCATATTCCAATTTTTCCTTATGAAAACCTCATGAAACTTTTGTAGACCAGTTAAGTATCATGATCATATTGGTAACGAAGTGTTCTTGTTAATAGGAGATAACTCCTATTAATAAGGTAGCTATGTTTTATCAATATCACCATGGTTCTGAAACTTGTCTTCAAAGGTTCCATAGGTGACCCAATATGTGACTATCCCTCTCTAATGAAACAAAAAGGCAGCATGCTAGGCTCAACCCTTGTGGGAGCCCATTTTACTCCACATGATGTGATCAAATGAAACAACTAGCAACAAAGATTTCACCTACACCTGCACAATGAGCAAACATGTTAGATAAAAACAGAGTATATGATAGATGTTTTTGATAACCTTTTTGTTTTCCTGGACATCTATGGTATGCAAACTATTTTGATGCTTATGAGGATTAGGCTATATGTTTATGGATGTTTGCATATATATTGATTGGTGATCTTTAATTGCTCTAATAAACTCTTTATCACACATGCAAGAATTTTCGGAGCACCTGAGCAACCTTCCAGAGTGTTGGAGCAAAGGGAACTGAACAAGCAAGAGGGACAGCAGAAAATGCAAAGCAACTCAACTAGGATTCATCATTCAAGCAATGACGGGTCCCCTCTCTTTATATATGCACTCTTTATTTGTTGTATCTATAAATGTATAGTCTTTTCCTTTTTTTTGCAATCAAATAGTTAGTCCCATGACTTGTGTGGGACACCATACATTTATGTTTATTACTAAAGACTATTTTTTTACAACAAATGTTAACTCTCTTCTCTGTTGTATGCATTTGCAAAATATAACAATGCAATCTTTTGATAATTTATTTATGCACGTGGATATAACATAGCAAAGTAGAATATAACTTTTGTTTCACTTTGTAAAACATAAATAGCTCTACTTGTTTGAGCTAGTAGCTAAAATAGGTAACAATTTCCTATTTAATATTACATTGTTTGGTGAAATTGCTTTAATGAATGTGAATGTGTTTTACATATATGAATTTTGATGGAAATATGATGAATGAATGTTTGATTCTATTTAATATTTTATGATGATTCTATATATGAAATATATGTGATGCATATGAATGTATTGTTTCGGCTAACTACTGTTATGGTGAACTAAGTTGAATGCAGGAACAAGTTCGAACCTCCGAAAGAGAGGGGAAGTATCAATTAGGAGAATAACTTGGTCTGGGAACCTTTAATTTAGCCTTACTGAGCATTAACACACTCACACCCTAGTTGGTCTAAGTTGAGTCAAGCCAATTGGGTAGATGGTAAGTGATCTTCAGTTTAGTTATGCATGTTTATATTTATTTGCAATCTTGTTTTATGAATGTTTGTAATGAGGTATGTGATGAATTCTTCATGTTAAGTGGATGTCCTTCTTTGTGTGTTTATTGTTATGTCGATGAGATATATGCATAAAATGTATATATGTACATGTCTATGGTAAACTCATACGTGTGAGTAAATATGTACATGAGTATATGTAGGTAGACATACCTATGCATGCTCATGGACAAATTACCCATATGCATGAGAATACTAATTGGATTAAGGTGACATATATATACATTTCATATATATATGTCGATCAATGGATATGAGAGTATGAGTGCTTTTATAAAGATATTGAAATGGTATTATGTATTATGTATATGTATATGTATATATATATTATATATATATATTAATATATATTTATATATAATCGTATATATATATATGTAATATTATTCTTTATATATTTATATATATGTTTATTAATAAAATGTATTTGATAACTTTATGAAATGAATATATATATTAATATATATATAGATATATTGAAATATATGTATATATGTGTGTGTGTATATATATATTGATGGATATATATATATATATAATATATATAAATGAAATTTATTAGAGATCATCTCCAAGCACACTATATAGCGCTATTCTTAAGTGAAGTGCTAGAATGAATAAAATGCATATGTAATTCATAGTGCAACCTTTTAAGGAATGTTAACCAGCACAAAGTAATTTAAGACCAAGTCAAACCAATGAATGAGGCACGTATGAGTTAATATGTTGTTGTGCATGCATTTGAGTAAGAAGTTAATATTGTTTAAAAGCCATTTGAAACCGTCAACCCGCGCTATAATCTTGGGGTGCCAACATATGAATTTGGTGTCATTTTGTAAGTGTTTGGAATGCATAAGAGGTTTGCAAAATGTGCATAAGTATGTAAATAGCATTGAGACTCATTCAAGAGTAAACTTGGTAGCATTGTGTGAGGGAATTCAAATTAGGAAACATTTTTTGAGCTTGTTGTCCCTTATAACAAGTTGACTCAACCATTTAAATGGTGAGGACTATTATGTGTCACAAACCTGTGAGTTAGCTTGGTGAGTCTATACACGAAGATGGAAAGGTGGAAAAAATATTAACTTGTTTGTAGCCTTTGGTTGCTCATAAATTAGTATAAATAGAGATTCTCATTCTACCAATCACATCACTCATCAATCTAATTTCCTTGTGTTATTCTATTGCAATTTTTGTGCAAAGTGAGTTAAGAGTTTGTGAGGTTGAGAGTTCTTTTATGGTTTTATGTTGTTTCGTTGAGAGGATTATAGAGAAGCTAGTAGAGGATTTTGGAGGTTGTTCTTGGAGGAATTTGCAAGCAAGCTAGAGCCTTTGAGCTAGGAGAGAGAAATAATCAGTTGGAGCTTTAAACAGGAATGTTGATTTCTACTCCTTTGTTATTATGTTGGAAAGATTATTTATTATGTTGCCATGTTGAAAGTTTGTCTTTTACTTGTGTGTTATTCTTGGATATGCTTGCATATCACTTGGTTGTTTCTTGTTTTTTGAAACCTTACCTTTTGATATTACTTATATAGATTTGTATACAATGTTGGATTTTATACGATTTTCTATTTTTACTATACATAGATTGTTGGTACTATACATAGTATAACAACACTCTAGGTGTGTAGCATAAGATAGAGTTGATTTAAGATACTTGATTGCAATGTTAGTTTGATATGAGTTAATGGGAAGGCTATTATTAGGGTTAGGATAATCCATGAGAAAGGGAATAACCTAGAATAGAATAGTTGATGGGAAGGTTATTCCTGGGTTAGGATAATCCATGGGAAAGGGAATAACCTAGAATATAATACTAATGTTCAAATACAAATTGAGCAATTGTAGTGGTGAATATAGATGACCCTCACTTGAAGTATTGGGTGTTGAATCTTTGGCCAAAGTAGTGTAGGTAGCCACTATCTACACTATCAATTCACTATGATCCAAGTATATACTAGGCTGAGAATATCATAGAAATAGAGGTTGACTTTATGGTAAGCTCTAGATATGTAGGACACATCACTATGCTTAGGAAACACTTTTTTATGGATGAGGTTACCAAATCAATCTTTTCGTCAAAGGGAGGGCCATCTTACCAAGTTTGGTAGATGTGCGGGGGACCAGAGTTAGTCCATAGTTGGTGGAAAAGTGCTTGGGTGATGCTTCTCATGCAATTGGCGGCCAAGATTTGGGAGAAGGACATTTTGTACCATTTGTATTTCTAGTTCATGTGAGCTTGTTAAAGCTATGTATGTATTCATGTTTCCATCTATATGGAAATTGTAAATGTGAAATGCTATCTTGAATATATTTATGTAAAGTGAAATCATACTTATATTATTGAAAATATTATTTGTATATGCAATAGAAAATTTTGGGAAGGATATGTTTCAAATGGTGCATTTACTATTGAAAAGAAAAGAAAATTTTTATTGCTCTTATTTATAGATGCATAAATTATTCACTTGTGGTTAAAACTTCTAAAAAATACTGAGTAGAACAATGGGCATGTTACACGTGGTATCAGAGCTACCAGGTTCAACTTTGGAACCTATGTTCTTGGTAGGTTTCCAATCCAACATTATATGAGTCTAATGTTTGGAAATTCTTGTGCCAGGATGGTGTGTCTCAAGATGACTGCAAGAAAGTTAGTAATTAGAAACGAGCACTACCTACGGGCCAAGAAGGAATAAGAAGCCCTTGTTCGAAGCATTGAGGGAACTAATTATGACAATGCCATTTGGCTAAGTGATACTGAGACTTTAAGTCATGCTCTTTTGTGAATCAGTCAAGAGAAGAGAAGGACGAAAGAAGTTGCCAACTTCAACTTCTTACCTTTTGTCTCCTTGGCCAAGTTGAACTCTTTATCACTTTTTAGGGATATACCCTCAGAATGTAGTGTTAGTCCAGTCATGATATTTAGGGATCCTCGAGTTCTTCCCTTAGCGGAAGTTATTGTAATAGCCACAAGTGGTGAATCTGAGGGTTATGTACCTCAAAACTTTGTGTTTGAGGACATATCAGAGGGATATTATCCTTTTGATGATAGATATGAGAAAAAATCTGAGGGTTATACCCCACGAAGTTATATATCGGAAAGTGAATATGAGGGATACTCTCCCTTAGACTATCTAAATAGTCATTCTATGTAAACTCAAGGAAACTGGAAATCCTTTTTATTATAATGAAAATCTATTTTTGGAAAAAAAAAAATGAATGAGTTCTTTAAATAGAATTCCTTATGTGAATGATAGATATTTTGAATGTTGTTAACATTGAGCAAACCTTCATAGATCTAATTAAAATGAAAACCTCTAGGTATAACCATTATGTGGAAAAGACGGTTAGGGAAAGAACTAATTATGGGGAAAGTCAAGAAGTAGTTCAAGGAAATAAGAATGTTGAAGCTAAATTGGACTGTATTCTTGTTATCATGGATGAGAATAGAGCAAGAATAGGAAACCTTGAATAGGAAGTTAGGGGAAAGGAAAGAGTGGAACAAGAAATGAAGAAGAAATGAAGAAGAAATTCCCAACAATGAAGAAGAAGGGGAGAATTCCAATGATCATACTCAATCTAGTGATCATGAAAATGATAAGTCTCAATATCAATTTGAGGGAGCCAAAAATAAGAGTTTGGAGAGTGAGTTATCCTGAGACATGAGAAAAATCAAACCACCAAGTTTGAAGGTAGTGCTACTGGAGATGTGGCGGAAACGTGACTTACGGAATGGAGAAGTATTTTAAAATAAAAAATTACTCTAAGGTCACTAAAGCCATATGGGGAGCATTCTAGTTGGCTAGTGAAGCATCCAACTGGTGGATGAGTAAGAAAATGGAGCTTGGGCTTAGTTCCTTAAGTCTCACTTGGAGTGAATTTATGGAAAATTTTCAAAAGCGATGGTTGCCTCAACTCTTTTATGATCAAAAGCTCATCGACTTCCAGAATCTGAGGCAAGGTGACTCCTCAGTGAATGAGTATTGGGAGAAGTTCACTCGACTCCTAAAGTATGTACCTGATGAGCTAGTGATTTCGTATAAGGAAGTTTATCATGGGTCTAAATGTGAAAATAAGTGGTGAGGTAGACAAGCACAACCTAGCTATTATGGATTCGGTGTACAAGAAGGAAATTAAGTAGGAACAAAGGCTTAAGTCTATCTCAAACCATCGGGGGAGAAATAAAAATAATTTTGGTTGGACACAAACCAATCAAGCTCCAAGGAAGCCTAGTGAAGGGCAAAGCTTTCAAAAGAAAGGGTACAAGCGACCCCAAAATAATTGGAATGAATCAAGGAAAGATCGAAGGGGAAATAACAACTTTAATAACAATTTTGGTGGAAATGAAGGTAATTCTAGAAGACCACCGAAAATGAGGGGACCAGTGAAAGGGTGTTATACATGTGGTTGGGTTCATTATGCGAGTAATTATCCAAGCAAACCATCAAGGTCACAACCACATGGTAACCCTCTTCCATCTCAAAGAGTTACATATCAACAAAAGATTCATGCTGCAATGGATAATCAACAAGTGGAGTATCAGATTACTCTAGTGGAAGTATCGAGTACTTTGTCTAGAATTCCCATTTCAATTTTAATAGATACTGGTGCCAAAAAAAAATATTTCTCCTAGAATAACAAGTCAAATATGTAGAAAATTTGGCTACATGGAACATTATTGGGTTGTAGAATATGCTAACCATATAAGAGCTGAGTTAAGTCAATGTTTATTCAAAGAAAGAGTTGAACTTCCAAGTTTCTCAACAGAAGTGAATCTGTACGTAGCTCCCTTAGGATCTTATGATGTCATCTTAGGGATGAATTGGATAGGGAGACACAGGGACAAGGTAGATTGTCATGCAAAAATAGTAGAATGTTTAAATGTTCTAGGTAATTGGGTGTCAATGCAAGGAATGCCTAGAGAGGTTAAGTTACGACAAATATATGTTGTGCAGATGCATAGAGCAAAGAAGAAAGATCAACTCTTTGCAATAAAAATGGAGAAGCTTGAGGAATGTAAGGAATTCATTTCTCAAGATGATATAGTATATTATGGACCTCAAGAATTTCAAGGTGTCGAAGAGGGTGAGGTATTGGAATCTGGAAAAACTGATATGGAGAAATATCCTATTTTACAAAAATTTGAGGATGTATTTCCAGAAGAATTACCTGGATTACCCCCTAAGAGGATATTTGATTTCTCCATCAACATAGTACTAGGGTTGAAACCTATATCAAAAGTATCTTATAGGATGACCACAACTAAATTAATGGAGTTAAAGGCACAACTAGAAGAGTTGTTGTCTAAAGGATTAATAAGACCCAGTGTTTCACCCTGGGGAGCGCCAGTGATCTTTGTAAAGAAGAAAGATGGTACATTGCGCTTATGTATTGATTATCGATTGCTTAACAAATCAACAATAAAAAATAAGTATCCATCGCCAAGTATCGATGATCTCTTTGATGAGATGAGAGGAGCAGGAGTATTTTCGAAGATTGATCTATGTTCTAGGTATCATCAACTAAGAATCAAGGACGAAGATATTTACAAAACTACTTTCTGGACTAGATATAGATATTATGAGTTCACAATCCTACCTTTTGGGCTGACAAATGCACCAGCAACATTCATGAACCTAATGAATAATGTATTTAGGGATTGTTTGGATAGATTTTTGTTGGTGTTCTTGGATGACATCTTAATCTACTCCAAGAATGAAGAGGAACATCTCAAGCATCTATAGATTGTTCTTCAATGATTGAGAGAGAATAAGTTATATGGAAAAATCTCAAAGTGTACCTTAATCCAAAAGAAAGTATAGTATTTGGGTCACATAATTTTGGCGGAAGGGATTTTGGTTGATCCAATGAAGATAAAAGCAGTGCTAGAATGGTTGATACCTACGAATGTGTTGGAAGTTAGAAGTTTTATGGGATTGGCTAGGTATTACCGTAACTTTGTTCAAAACTTTTCAAGAATATATTTTCCCATCACATTGTTGCAAAGGAAGGGGAAGAAGTTTGAGTGGTCTGAGAAATTTCAAGCAACATTTGACCAACTCAAGGAAAGGTTGACCACAACACCAATACTAAAAATACCATATCCAGAGGGTAACTTTGTAGTTATTATGGATGCATTAGGATAAGGTTTGGGTGGAATATTGATGCAAGATGGGAAAGTCATAGCCTATGAGTCTAGAAAGTTGAAGCCCTATGAACAAAATTATGCTTCGCATAATTTAGAGTCAGTAGCAGTTGTCCATGCATTACAAATGTGGAGACATTATCTATTGGGAAAACCATTTGAACTGAAGACTGGTCATTATGGTCTAAAGTACTTATTTACTCGACCTAATCTTAATGCAAGGCAAAGAAGGTGGTTGGAGTTGATATCTAAATATGATTTCAACATCAGTTATATCAAAGGAAAATAGAATCGGGTTATTGATGCCTTAAGTCATAGGAGACATCTCCTCGATGATATCAATCCAAACTGACTTCAAGGGTCAAGTGTTGCAAGAATCTAAGGGTGATGAGTTATATGAACAAGTCAAGCAAGCACTCTCAGACAATCCACAAGATCAAAGGTACAAAGGATATCACCTTGAACCTAATGGATAATTAAGGTTTAGAGGGAGAATTTATGTACCTAATTCTAGAGAATTGAGGAACTTGGTATGGAAAGAAGTTCACAATGCACCATATTCAAGATATCCTAGTGTAACTAATATGTTGACCAATGTAAAGCCATTATATTTTTGGAAGGGTATGAAAGGGGATACAACAAGATTTGTAGCAAGTTGCTTAGAGTGCCAAAGAGTGATGGTAGAGCATCATCATCTTGTAGGTCTTTTGTATCCACGTGAAGCTCCTAAAAGAAAGTGGCAAGTTATTAGTATGGATTTTGTGCAAGGTATCTCTATGTCAAGGAACAAGCACAATGCCATCCTGGTAGTGGTTGACAAGCTGACAAAAGTAGCGCACTTCATACCAGGGAATCTAACTGATGGAGCCCCTGTAATAGAACATTAGTTTATACAAGATATATTTAGATTGCATGGGATTCCTGGAAAGATAATTTTAGATAGGGATGCTCGTGTGACATCTAGATTTTGGAAAACCCTATTTTTTTCACTTGGAACGAAATCGAATAAAAATTTTGCTTATCATACTAAAACATATGGAAAAATTGAAAGGGTGAACCAAATATTAGAAGACCTACTAAGGATGTATTGCATGGATCATAAATACAAATGGGAGGATTACCTACCTTTGGTAGAGTTTGATATAATAACTCTTATCATTATGGGATCAAGATGGCTCCATTTAAAGTGTATATGGCAGGAAGTTTCAAACTCCTATAAGCTGGGATAAGCTAGAAGATAGGATAAGCCTTGGGCCAGAGATGTTATCAAAAATGGAGGAACAATTTGGAATTATTAAGCAAAGGTTAGTAGAAGCTAATGATAGGCAGAAAAGCTATACTGATTCTAATGGGTACCCAAGAATTTTGCAGTCGGGAAAAGGGTTTTGTTGAGAGTTAAACCTCACAAGAGTTCTATCAAGTTTGAAAAGCATCCAAACTAGCTCCACGCTATGTAGGTCCTTTGAGGTTCTTGAGGAAATCAACCTTGTTGCATATAGAATTTCCTTTCCACCAATTCTTGCCAAGATGCATAACTTCTTTCATGTCTCGTATCTTAAGAAGTATATACTAGGCGATAAACATGTTATTGATTGGAATGCTTTATAGGTACTAGACCTAGGGGTGGTAACAATCGAGCTGCTCAAGGTGCTTGGAACATGTAAGATCCACTTGCATAACCAAGAGGTTCTACAGTGCAAGGTCCAATAGGATCAATATGCAAAAGACTCTGCCACATGGGAAGACTATACTGAAATGAAACAAAAGTTTCCACAAGTCTTGCTAGATTTTGAAAAATCTTGAAAATAATGATGTTTTGTGATGTGATGTTTTGTGATGTAGTGCTTTATGATATGGTCATATTTGATACTTAAAAATCATTGAGGAAGATGATTCACAAGGGGGGACTATGTTACACGTTGTGTGTTATTACCTATTTACTATTACCTTGTTTGGTAAAATTGCTTTAATAAATGTGAATGTGTTTTATATATATGAATTTTGATGGAAACATGATGAATTAATGTTTTATTTTATTTAATATTTTATGATGATTATGTATATGAAATATATGTGATGCATATGAATGTATTGATTCATCTAACTACTATTATGGTGAACTAAACTAAATGCAAGAACAGGTTCAAACCTCCTAAAGAGAGGGGAAGTCTCACTCAGGAGAAGAACTTGGTCTAGTAACCTTTAATTTTGCCTTACTAAGCATTCACACACTCACACCCTAGTTGGTCTTAGTTGAGTCAAGCTAGTCGAGCAAATAGTAAGTGATCTTCAGTTTAGTTGTGTGTGTTTGTATTGATTTGTGATCTTGTTTTATGAATGTTTGTAATGTGGTATGTGATGAAGTCTTGATGTTAAGTGGAAGTCCTTCCTTGTGTGTTTATTATTATGTCAATGAGATATATGCATAAAATGCACATATATGTATATATGTATGTGTCTATGGTAAACTCATTCATGTAAGTAAATACTTACATGAGTATATGTAGGTAGACATACCTACGCATGCTCGTGGACGGACTACCCATATGCATGGGAATACTAATTGGATTAAGGTGACATATATATATATATATACATATGTATATATACTTTTCATGTATATATGTATATATGTATATATACATTTCATGCATATATGTAGTATATATATATATTAATATATATGTATAGAGCAATATAATTACATATACATTAATATATATTTATATATAATCGTATATATACATAATATTATTCTTTATATATTTATATATGTTTATTAATAAAATGTATTTGATAACTTTATGAAATGAATATATTAGTATACATATATTGAAATATATATCTAAATATATGTATATATATATTTCGATGGATATATATATATATAAATGAAAGTTATTAGAGGTAATCTCCAAGCACAATATATAGCGCTATTCTTAAGTGAAGTGTTGGAATGAATAAAGTGCATATTTAATTCATAGCATAGCATTTTAAGGAATATTAACCAGCGCATAAAGTAATTTAAGATCAAGTCAAACCAATGAATGAGGCACGTATGAGTTAATATGTTGTGCATATGTTTGAGTAAGAAGTTAATACTGTTTAAAAGCCATTTGAAACTGTCAACCCATGCTATAATCTTGGGGCGCCAACATATGAATGTGGCACCATTTTGTAAGTGTTTGGAATGCATAAGAGGTCTGCAAAATGTGCATAAGTTTGTAAATATCATTGAGACTCAGTCAAGAGTAAACTTGGTAGCATTATGTGAAAGAATTTAAATTAGGAAACTTATTTTGAGATTGTTGTCCCTTATAAAAAGTTGAATCAACCATTTAAATGGTAAGGACTGTTATGTGTTGCAAACCAATGAGTTGGCTTGGTGAGTCATTGCATGAAGATGAAAATGTGGAAAAAATATTAACTCGTTTGTAGCCTTTGGTTGCTCACAAATTAGTATAAACAGAGGCACTCATTCTACCAATTGCATCACTCATCAATCTGATTTCCTTGTGTTATTCTATTACAATTTTTATGCAAAGTGAGTTAAGAGCTTGTGAGGTTGAGATTTGTTTTGTGGTTTTATGTTGTTTCGTTGAGAGAATTAGAGAGAAGCTAGTAGAGAATTTTGGAGGTTGTTCTTGGAGGAAGTTGCAAGCAAGCTAGAGCCATTGATCTAGGAGAGAGGAAAAATTAGTTGGAGCTTTAAATAGGCATGTTGATTTCTAATCCTTTGTTATTATGTTGGAAATATTGTTTATTATGTTGCCATGTTGAAATTTTGTCTTTTACTTGTGTGTTATTCTCGGATATTCTTGCAAATCACTTGGTTGTTTCTTGTTTTGTGAAACCTTACCTTTTGATATTTACTTATATAGATATGTATACAATGTTAGATTTTATATGATTATAAATACTATTTGTACTATACGTAGATTGTTGGTACTATACCTAGTATAACACTCTAGATGTGTAGCATAAGATAGAGTTGATTTGAGATACTTGATTGCAATGTTAGTTTAATATAAGTTAATGGGAAGGTTATTCCTGGGGTTAGGATAATCCACAAGAAAGGGAATAACCTAGAATAGAATAGCTAATGGGAAGGTTATTCCTAGGGTTAGGATAATCCACGGGAAAGGGAATAATCTAGAATAGAATGCTAATGGTGAAATAAAAATCGAGCAATTGTAGTGGTGAATATAGATGACCCTTACTCAAAGTACTAGGTGTTGAATCTTTGGCCAAAGTAGTGCAGGTAGCCACTGTCTACATTGTCAATTTACTATGATCCAAGTACATACTAGGCTGAGAATATTATAGAAATAGAGGTTGAATTTATGGTAATCTCAAGATATGTAGGACACATCACTATGCTTGGGAAAGACTTTTTGAAGGATGAGGTTACCAAACCAATCTCTTCATTGAATGGAGGGCCATCTTACCAAGATTGGTAGATATGCGGGGGACATAGTTAGTCCATGGTTGGCAGAAAAGCACTTGAGTGATGCTTCTCCTCATGCATTTGGTGGCCAAGATTTGGGAGGACATTTTGGACTATTTTTATTTATAGTTCATGTAATCTTGTTAAAGCTATGTATGTATTCATTTGTCCATCTATATAGAAATTGTAAACATGTGAAATGTTATCTTGAATATATTTATGTAAAGTTTTTGATCATACTTATATTATTGAAAAGATTATTTGTATATGCAATAGAAAAGTTTGGAAAGGATATGTTTCAAATGGTGAATTTATTATTGAAAAGAAAAGAAAAGATTTATTGCTCTTATTTATAGATGCGTACATTATTCACTTGTGGGTAAAACTTAGAAAAATTACTGAGTAGAACAATGGGCATGTTACACACTATATAAATAAGTTTAAGTTCTTAAATTAATGTGTTATTATCTCCAATATTGAGAATATCATCGACATATAAAAATATCAAAACGTAAACATCTACTTGTTTGAAGTACACAATGATAAAAAAACACTTATTCCAAAACTCAATTCTACCACATGTGTGTTAGAATTTTGGTTTCGTCTATGTGGGGATTCTCTTAATTTATACAAAGACCTATTCAATTATAAACCAGATTCTCTTTACCTTTCACCTTGAATCCTTTGAGTTGTTCCATGCATAGACCCTCCTTTATATCTCCATGCATGAATGTTACCTTAAAATCTATATGCTTAATCTTTAAATAAAATGCCATAGCTATGGATATCAACATCTTAAGATAAATAAACTTAGAAATAGGAAGAAAATATTATCAAACTCTATTCCCTTGAACTAGGAATAACCCTTTTCCACCAACCACACCTTGTACCACTCAACTGATCCATCCAATCTAAACTTATTCTTGAACACCTACTTGTAGCCAATATGCTTATCCTCAAGAAAATCAACCAAATCCCAAGTCTTACACTAATCAAGTGCCTTCATCTCATCCTCTATGGTATTCTTCTATGGAATTTTTTATTTAGAAGTGAGACATTCTTCCATATAACTTGTTTCATTGTTTGTACAAGTAAGAGAAAAAATATAACAAAATTTTAATGGGATATACTTGTCAAGTGATCTTTATTGCCTTGTCCACATCTCACAACTACTAGTGAATAAATTTCTACTACATCTTCTCCTTGTTCTTCTTTATATTTTGTGCTAGATGTGCTTGCATCTTCTTCTCCCAAATTGTCTTGTCTACTTTTCTATTCAATTTCATATACATCTTGCTACTTTGATTTTATTTCAAAATGATTTTATTTCAAAATGCACCTTATCTTTCTCTTTCTCCTTTGATAATTCTTCCTTATTCAAGACTCTAAATTACCTTAATTTAACAATGCTTGATTAGTGAACCTTCATATTTTATATATTCCAAAGCTTATAGACTTTATCATTCTCACCATAATTAATAAAAATACACCTTTCATCCTTGAAATCCAAGTTAGGTTGCATCCCCTTGGGCACTTGAAAAAATTTCTCATGGCTAAAGAACCACACAAGTGTTACAATTATTTCTTTGTCAATTTATATATCATATGGCATCTTGTTTTATAACACAAAAGTAGGAGACCTATTTGTCAAGTCACATGCAATTTTAACCACTTCAACTGACAACTCTTATCTTAGACCAACACTATTAAACACACTTATAGCCTAATCCAACAGGGTTCTATCTAACATCTTAATTGCAATGTGTATTTATTCTTCTTTTGATTTATAATTCTAGCATGCTTACATAATATGTCAAAATTAATAGAGAAAAAATTATTGCCATTGTCTATCCTAAGCACCTTCATCTTCTTACCATCTTGATTCTTAGTAATAGTACTAAAGTCCTTGGTCTTGGAAACACCTCAATCTTTCTCTTAAGAAAATACACCCAAGAATTCCCTAAATAATCATTAGATAATGATAACTCTAGAGACTTACATATAGATTGAATATCCATAGGACCAAACACAACGCCGTGTGTTGCTTTTGAAATCTCCTCTACTCTAGTTTTTCTTGTAAGTATGCAAATTAGAATAAAGCAAAGCATTAAAATAAATTTTAAAACACAATAATCTAATGCATTCAAACCTTCAATAAAGCATAAAATGGATATGTTCTTGATAATGTTTGTATGTATATTGCTTGTTTGGGTAGCATTTGTTTGCTTTATTTGAGATCTTTGATGAATTGAGGTTTAGGCTTCAATTTATAGAAATTTGGAGAGGAAATTGGGAGGTGGAGATCAAATCTTGGATCATGAGTTGGATCTAAAATTGTTGGATGTGATAGGGAGAGTTGGTAATCAATTTTCCAATTAGGTGGAGATAACTAGGTGTAGACACCTAAATCTGATTAATATATTTCTTTAAACACATCCTAACTTTTCATCATTAGGTATCATCAATCTATTTTTTGTATTTAATTAAATTATCTATTTCATCACTTTTCTTCTATAGTGATTAAATAATTAACACAAAAAGGATCATAAAATATATAGTGTGGACAATGTATGAAGGCGATGGAGCGAAAAAAATTTGTGGAGCGGGTGATGCAAACTCTAAGGTCATGGCCTCAGGTGGAGTTGTTGGTGTGGGAAAGAAGATCAGGAAAGGTGAGATCAAAGGTGGCTTTGGATGTGATCCCTCTGAGGAAAAGGTGGGTGGTGAGGGGTGACAGTGTTATCAATTGTGATATGGCTCATGCAGGGATGGAGATCTTGATTCTCCTCCTTCTCTTGTGCCTCCTCCCCCCTTTGATCCATTAGGAAAAACTTCTAAACTTGTGCATGTAGTTGGGCCTTATGAATCTAAATCTCTGAAGGCTTGTAAAAACAATGTGAATCCATTCAAATGCAACGATTTCTATCTGGAGTAGATTCAAAAATCAAGTTCCCTAATTTTTATCCTCCCATGCTGCTTGATCTGCCTATTTCTGGCTCGAAGGATACTCAATTTTATGGTAGTTTTGGTCTCTCTATTGGTGATGTGGAGGTTGTCATAGTAGAAGAACCTGTAGACTTCCACACTTTAGATAGCATTAATTCCATTTCAACATATGTTAGTAGTCATTCTTGTTGTGTGGTCTCACAACATGCCCCAAGGTTGTAAGACTTGGGGGCCCAAGTGAAAACTAACGCTTATGGAAGGTTCTGGCTAGTTGAAGAGATCACCAAGAGTTCAAGTGAAAGAAAAAAAAATTAAGTATTTCATGATTCAAGTGTACTGGGTACCGGGTATTGGAAAGCCAAAAATGTGAGAATGTTAACACAAGGTTTTGGGCAATATGTTCCGATCCGAGAGCAAAGGTCTAGTAAAGTATTGAGGTTCCGGTAAAATCTGAAGTCCAGGAAACCTTGTTGGTAAAAGTTGAAGTATCGCGTAACAGGTAATAATGTTGAGTTAAAGTTAAATGTTTAATGTTGCCCGAAGGTTCGATAACCCGATTTTAAAAGGAAAATAATTATGTGAGAATATGATTTTAAAAGCGTGATATTTATGATGAGTTAAAATGATGATTTATTAATAATGGTTTTGTTTTCATGAGAGTTTTATGAATATTTTAAAAGGGATTTAATGTATGGAATTTGTCCTTGTAGGAGAAGCAAATTGTGATGCAACATTCGAGTATGGACGTAACCCTGCTAGTAAAAAGATAAGAAACCCAAAAGACATTAAAGTGTTGAGGGAGGTTGACATTCATTGACTTTGTCAACAATTCTCCTGCCAGTTGCCATATTCTGCATGTCTTGTTGTGATTAATCCATTGGATTTCCTCTCATTTATTTTCCTTATCTTCCCTATGTCTTGTTCTTATAAAAGGTCGGGAGATATTTCATTTTAAGTTCAAAATTTGTGGATGTCAGAAGAGCCAAAACTTCTTTAATTTTTGTTCTTTTTTCCTATTTTTGAATCATTCTAAATTAAAAACTTGTATGCACATAGAATCTAATCAATATTGAAGCTAATTTGAAAGCTACCACATGGTATGAAATCCTTTGTAGCTGGTTGTTTGTTCAACTGGACAAGACTATATGTTGCGTCGTTTAAGGGTGCATACAGAACCTACCCGGTGTCCAAATAAACCTCCCCTCTTTAAAAGCTTGAACCATTCTATGCCTAGCTATGAAACAATATGGTGAAGTATAGAGTGGTTTGATTTGATTTGATTAATTCTTGGGGCATGCGTGGATAATACCTGGGAGCAATTTTACTTTTCAAGTATTGTTGATCCTTTATTTTAATTTAGATGTTTAAATTTCATAAAATGTTCCAAAAAAGACATGAATGAATGGAAATTTTATTGCAAATATTTGGTTTCCATAATATTGTTGAATACTTAAAGCTAAATCTACTTAAGTGATAGCAAAGTTTTTTGAAATTCATGAAATATTATTGTATATTTGTTGATTTCATGAAATTGTTTGATGATTGGACCGAGAATATCATTCACTGATCCTTATGATTCCCTTTAGAACTGGAAATTACCATTTTCCCCTTGTGATTAACAACATTATCACATCAAACCCTGATGCAAACCTAGTATGGTCAAGACCTGACTTAAACGAGCCTTGAGATTAAGTTGAGTCAACCTAAGAGATTTAGGTTGCCCTAGTTCAGTCTTTCAAGTAAAGATAGGTTCCTATGGTCTATTTGTGAGGATTTATCTGCATTGTTGGTGTGCGACTAACATCGTGATCAATAGGAACTAGTGCTAGAAGGAGGGCCATATCTTTCTCTATGATTTTATTCAGAATTGGTATTGGTTCCAAGTTTGAAAATTGCTTGTAAGATGATGGTATATGCAAGCTCGTAGTATGAAAATGGAAGTTGAGAAGCTCCGAGAAATCCTTAACCGAAGATTGCATCCTTTGATTTTGTTCACCTTTGGTAGGGTCACTAAGTGTAGAATTCACGATACAACTGACCATGGTGAACTTGACTACGAAATTTTTCTAACTAGGGTAAGTTTGGCCATGCATAAAGTGATTTCGTTAACGAAAGAGGTTTTAACTGCTAAGAGGAAGGAACCATTAATGAGAAGAATTCTAAATTCTGAAAAAGTGCATAACCCTAGTGAAACCAAAAATGTTAAAAATTTATTACTAAATCAAAATGGTTAGATAACTATAATTGTTATGAAGAAAATCCTAAAGTTTTGTAGGAAAGTGGGCAAGAATGTTGAGACTTGGAAATACCACACCAAAAATGAGAAAACAGAAGTGATGAGTCATCATCCTTTCACACGTGGAAGATGAATATGAAGAGGAAAAGCGGGAAAATCGAGCGAGAGACGCATGTTTTTTGCTCCAAATTGAAAATTCACAAGTTAAAAAGGGAAATTTTCTTGATCTCATGCAGGATATAGATTATCAATTTTTTGCTTTCTCTCTGATGATAATGTAAATTGTGTTACTGCTTGGTCTAACAAATTTAAAAGTGAAGACAGGGTCGAAGACTCGAAGAATCTCAGGAGGAGTATCAAGAGATGAACAAAATGAAGAAAACCATGAACCAAGGCTGGAAGAAGGTAGAGTACGGAGGAAGAGCAGATTTATCAAGCATCTGCAATAGCAATCAGGATCATATCATCATGTCAAAATTTATGCATCTCCATGTCATGTTTTGGAATTAACATTGTGATGTAAGTTTCAAGCATTCAAGCATCAAATCAAGTGTCAAATCAAGCATCCAATCAAGCCAATTCATGCAAGATCCAAGCCTTAGAAAGATGTGTTAGACTTTAGTCCTCTAAGGGCAACCATTAAGGGTTTGGTGAGTTGTGACATAATATTGTTCATTCATCAAATTCCTTTCATTTTGTCATTAATTCATTATCAAGGTTTAATTACCAAACTAGGGTTTGACCAAGGAAAACCCCTATTCACCCAAAAACAAACATTTTTCCCTCTCTTTGTGTGTGTAGACTTGCAAGTGAAGGGTTGAAATTTGGTCAAAAGAAATTTTTTGCAAAGTTGTCAAAGTTGTCAACATTGTTTTCAAGCCACGAAAACTCAAATCTTGAATTTTTTTCTAACTTTTCGGCAGTGAAACCTAGGGAAAATAGAAGCTCGAATCTTGCATCAGAGGACCCTTTAAGATGAGGAAAAACCCTGTACAAAGACCCATTCACCCTAAGGTGAATCATTCACCCTATGGTGAATGAGTCCTTGTAGGACACTCAAAACTCACTTTTTTGGGTAGGTTTGCCATGTTCTACACTTCTTAGATCTGCTTGGAAGTTGTTTATTTTTGTGCTATCCTTAATCTTTACATTTCATGTTTTACATCACATAATTGAGTTCATTAAGTATTTTATTTTCACCTCCCCAAACTGCATTTTAGTCATTTTTGTCATTTTTTATCATAAGGAAACAACAAATCCTCCTAATAGGGTTGACTCACTTCAAGGTTGAAAGTCAATCCTATCCTTGGGAGATCTATTTTTCTAATAAAAATAGAGAAGGTGTAAGTGTGTTTAAACCCTCATATACTCACATCCACCCACTTAATTTTTTCTATGTTTCATTTTGGTGAACTCGGACATTCTTACACTACAAGCTTTCTAATTTGGTAGTCTCTCAAAACCCTAGATCTAGGACTTGCATTAGTTTGCATTGCATCTCAATTAGGGTTTTCAAAATTGCATTATTTTTATTTTATTTAGGGTTTCAAAATTGTATTTTGCATCATTTAAAATTGTATTTTTCATCATTTAAAATTACATTTTGCAACATTTAAGTTCACAAAAAATCCAAAAATATTGCATAAATTGTACATGCATCTTGCATGTTAGTTGTATTAAGAGTGTTTTTCAGTCATTTAGATCAAAATTTCAGTTAAATTTGCATTCAAAAAGTTGTCATTTTGATCACTTTTTATCATTAGTTACATTTTCATTTAGACATCAAAATTTGGAAAAAATGTCACAATAATAATAGTCTAAAACCTGAAAAGAGAACATAAACAATAAATTGAAAACTTAGATTTTCATTTTTAAAACCTCTATGCACTTGAACCTATTTTCCCTTGGGCGAATTTGTTCCTGTACAGGTGTCCTAATAGACTTTTGCATGCATTACTATCTCTGCTTTGACTCCCTGTTTCTACTATTCAAACTATACTTTGAAATTTTGAGAAACTATTATTGCATGTACAAGAAAAGTGTCAGTTTTCTTGATTTGTTTCTTGCAAATTTGAAAAAAAAATCACTATTGAAAATCATCAAATTTGTAGGACAATTGTTTACATTTATGAATCATTGCATATTTTGGATAGATTACTTCTCATTTTTTCATAAATAGAGCATGTTTCCTTTTCAAAGATGTGGTTTTGATATGGTAAAGAATGGCTTGTATAAGTACAATCTACCTAGTTATGAACACAATCTAGGGAAATAAAATAAGTTCATTCACAAGCATGTTAGTCATCCTCCAAGTGTTTTCCCTACTTATGAGAATACCTTAGTGCAAGAGAACCAAACCTTTGACACATTTCTTAATATCACTTTGCCTATCCTTCACTCAACCCCTAATATCTCTCCCATTTATGAGGATGATTTGATACAAGAGGATATAATCATAGACAATCATGAAAATCATATTTTTTCTTCTCCCAACACCTCTCCTACTTGTGACAAAGGTATCTTGGTGTTAGAAGATCCAATTATCAAATTCCATGAGAATCTTGTTTGTCCCTCCCCACCTACTTCTCCCACTTGGGAAGATATTATGGCACAAGAGGATGAGATCATTAACACATTCCTTAACATCACTTTTCCTAGTCTCCATTCATCTCCCAACATTTCTCCCACTTGTGAGAATGTTTTAGTGAAATAGCATGTAATTGTTGATAATCATGACAATCATAATCTCCCTTCTCCCAATACCTATCATGTGTGTGATGAAGGTGTCTTCGTGTTAGAAGATACAATCATTGAATGTCATGAAATCTTGTTTTCTCCTCTCCTAAGAACTCTTCTACTAGGGAAGATTCCATGGTGCAAGAGGATGATAACATTGATACGTGTCTTTCAAACAATCATATTGTGGCTTCTTTAGATGAAAATGATATGGTGACATTAGAATCCCCCTCGCTAGAAGATCATCAAAATGAGGATACATTTGTTGAGGTTATGAACATTAGGTCTCCCTTGATTATAGGACCTCCAAAAACTCCTTTTGGACCTCGTAAGAGTCCTTTAATTATTGGATCTCCTAAGCCTCAACTTATCCTCTATCCACCCTCACAACAACCACAAGTCCAAAAAAACATGCACTTATCAGAGGACCACTTAAAAACAAACCATTACTTCCAGGGGCTATCTTGAATTTTGCAAGGCAACATTGTAGTAACAATGTTTCATAGCCACTGAGTTATAATATTGTTGCTCACACATATTACACAAGCAACAATAGGCAACCACAAACCATACCTACTTCACTACCACTACCTCAGCTTATTTTACCTAGTGCTCCTCATTTGCCTTTGTACAATGGAAAGGAGAATGATCTTGTGGAACAACATAGAAACAGTCCTGCTAATATTTCTTTATGGGACCTTATTCAGGCTTCACCTAATTGTCATAGCATGCTTCAAAGTGCTTTACAACAAGTTGTGGTCCCTTCTAGTGCACAACCAAGTGATGTAGCAGCCCTAATTAAAGCAATGAATTCAATTAACATTGACATTACCTTTCACCAAGATGATTTACCTCCATTAGTGTTACACCTCAAGCAAAATTACCTAATTACTATTACCTTGATTGGTTAAATTGATTGAATAAATGAATGTGATTATGGATATCTATTTGAATGTATTTTATTAATCTTTATGTGAATATGGTCTATGAATCCTGAATGAAACTATGATGAATGAATGATTGATGCACTTTGATATTATATAATGTTTCTAACTATGAAATGTATGTTTCATATGATTATGTTGTGTTTGGCTAACTACGGTTATGATGTGCCAAGTTGAGTGTAGGAATAGGTTTAATCCTCCAGAAGAGAGGAAGTATCACTCAAGAGAAGAGATTGGTTTGGTAACCCTAAACGAGCCTAAACTGAACAATCACACAATCACATCTTAATTGGTCAAATAGAGAGTCAAGTCAATTTTGGGAAAAGGTAAGTAATCCTTGTTGTGAATGTCGTGATTGAGAATTGTGATTAAGTCATGATGTTTTGTGTCAGTCTTTCCTTATATGCTTATTGTGAAATCAATGAGATATATGCATAAGATGTATATATATGTATATGTATACATGTCTACGGTAGCTCATACGTGAGTGAATACAGACATAAGTATATGTAGGTAGACATACTTATGCATACTCATAGACGGATCACCCATATGCATGGGGATACTGATTGGACTAAATTGATTATAGATATATATGTATATATGCATCTCATGTGTGTATGTTAATTAAAGGGGTTGTTTGTATAAGTATTTTATAAAGATAATAAAATAGGGTTACGTATACATGTATATGTGGTATATATATACATTAATATATATGTGTGAGTTATAATATATAAATATATATATATATATATATATATTTATATATATATATTTATATACAATCGAACATACATGTATCTACGTAATACTATTCTTTATTTAAATAAATATGTTTATAAACCTTATGAAATAAATATATATATATATATATACATGCATATATATATATAGATTTAATGGTATATACATATATATATACATTTAATGGTATACACATATATATATATACATTTAATGGTATATACATATATACATATATATGTATATACCATTAAATGTATATATATATATGTGTGTGTGTGTGTATGTATAATATATATAAGAATTGAAGTTGATAATATAAATCATAATGTGTATAAGATAGTGTTGAACATATTAGAAGTAATATGCAACAATGCATATAATGTAAACATGGGTGCATGAATCATAAAGTACGACTTTATGTGGAGGATGATCCAACGCATAAAGTGAAAACATGACCAAGTCAAACTTCAAAACAAAACATGTATTAAACATTGCAGTTGTTTAAATC
Source organism: Sequoia sempervirens (assembly GCA_007258455.2). Lineage (NCBI taxonomy): Eukaryota > Viridiplantae > Streptophyta > Pinopsida > Cupressales > Cupressaceae > Sequoia > Sequoia sempervirens. The sequence continues at coordinate 844,039,033 of VDFB02271358.1, forward strand.
ACTTAAAGAAGGAAATTAAATGTTGTAAGCAGCAATGAACTAGTCTACAAGTCACACCTGTAAAGGTGGAGCCAAAGCTTGAGGTGGTGCCATATTTAGGAGAGTTTGCAATACTAAAGGAGTCTATGAATTTAAATAAACCTGCAAGATAAGTGTTTTGAATTAGTCAAGTGTAAACTTGGCATTATTTTGGAATGTGATTCAAATTAGTGAACCTGCTTTCAACTTGATGTCCCAAATACTTAGTCGACTCAGCCATGAAACTATCATGTGTTGCAAATCAGTGAGTGAGTCATTGCATGAGGAAGAAATGTGGCAGAGATACTTGCTTTTTTGTAGCCTTTGGTTGCTCGCAAATTAGTATAAATAGAGGTGCCTATTCTACCAAATGCTACACTTATCTTTCTAAATATCTTGTTGTTATTTTTTTGCTAGTTTGAGAACTTGTAAGTTAAGAGTTATTTTGGTATTTTGCATTTGTGGTTAATATGAGATTTTGTAAGAAGTGGAAGAGAATAGTCAAGTGGAACTTGGAGGAGGTGTCAACCAATTTGAGGAATCATACTAGGAGGGTGATAAATCATTTGGAGCTTATACGAGCATGCTAGTTTCTAATCCTTTGTGTTTATGTTGAAAAGGATAAATTAGTTATTTACCAAATTGAGAAAAGAGTGTTTTTTAATATGTTTGGAGTTTGTTTGATTGTTTGTATGTTTCAAAGGTTATAAAATCTATCTTGATGATTATGTCTTTATTTACCCTATATATGGGAGTTACTTGAAATATAACGTAGTTATTCTATGTGAAGATATCTTCCCTATACGGAAGGATTCTAAGTTAGACATAAGCAGCATTATGAAAGATGTTGTTTAAACACTTTGGTAGTATAGTCATAATTGTTATAGAATGAATATGTGGGGTTATTTTGGGATTGGTTAGATCTGTGGGAAAGGGGGTAACCTAGATATAGATTATAATGGTCAATATAAACCAAATTGAGCTAGGAAGGTGGGTGAATGTGCAACGTCTACTCTAAGTTAAGGGTAATGGAAACTTCAGCCAAAGTAGTGTAAGTAGCCATTGTTTACACTTTTAGTTTCACTATGATTCAGGATTATGTACTAGGAATGGAAAGTTCATACATGTAAGTTGTAACCATTATATGTTAGTCTAGAAATGTATAGGGCATAACACCAGGCTCAGAATAGGATATTGTTATGAGTTTACCAAACCAATCTCTTCATCGAAGGGTAGGGCCATCTTATCGGTTAGGTAGATGTGTGAGGGACCATAGTAAGTCTGAGGTTGGAATAAAATCACTTGAGTGATGCTTCTCCTCTTTAGTTGGTAGCCGAGATTTGAGGGGGAACTCCTGGACCATTGTACTATATTCTTATTGTAAGCCTGTTTAAGCTATGTATGTAATTTGTATCTATCTTTATTGAATTTGAAATTATGAAATGTCATATGGAACTCATGTATCATCATAATTTGAATCAATGAAAGGAATTCTTTTGTATGCAATGGAAAAGTTTGAAAAATGTTTCAAATGTGCATTTATTAGTCAAAGGAAAAGAAAATTTTAATTGCTCTTATAGATTATATGCATATTTTATTTCACTTATGGGTAAAACATAGGAAAAATTACTATGTAGAACAATGGACATGTTACGTGTGGTATCAAAGCTTTCAAGTTCAAATTTGGAACCTATATGCTTGCTACGTTTACAATCCAACATTATGAGAACCTAATGTTTAGAAATTCTTGTGCTAGGATGGTGCATCTCAAGATAATTGCAAGGAAGTCAGTGATCGGAAATGAGAGCTACCTACGGGCCAAAAAGGAAAGAGAAGCACTTGTTCATACCATAGAGGGAACTAACTATGACAACACCATATGGTTAAGCGATATTGAGACATTCAGTCATGCTCTATCATGAATTAGCTAAGAGAAGAGAAGGATGAGAGATGAAGCTAACTTTAACTATCTACCTCATGTCTCACTGGTAAAATCAAACTCATTATCACTTTCTAAGGATATGCCCTCATAATGTAGTGTTAGTCCAATAATGTTGTTTAGGGACCCTCATGTTATACCTATGTCTGAAATCATTGTAATAGCCTCAAGTGGCGAATAGGACGAATATGTTCCACAAAATTATGTATCAAAAGATAAACCTAAGGGATACTACCCTTTTTGGGATAGAAAAGAGCTGAAATCATACAGTTATACCCCATGTAGGTATCGAAAAGCAAATCCAAGGGATACTTTCCCTTAGAATATCTTAATAGTCACTCTATGTAAACTTAAGGATATTGAAATCCTTCATCAAATTGAAATAAAAACGTGTTTTGTTTTGGAAAAACTTGAGTAAAAGTTCTTTGTGAAATTCATATATGAATGATTGTTCTTTAATGCTTGTAGGAATTTAAGTAAACTTTCTTAGATCTAATTAAATGAAACCTCCAAGTAAAGTGATCTTGGAAAATGGTTAGAACACAAACTAACATCAGGGGAAGTCAAGAAGTAGGAAAATGCACTAAAAATGTGGAAGCTAAGTTGAGCCGCATCTTGTCTTTAATGGATGAAACAAGAGAAAGGATAGGAACCCTAGAACAAGAAGGGGTAAAGAAAGAGTCGAATAAGAAGTCCCAAACAATGATGAAGAAATACCTCATAATGAAGAGAAAGGGGAGAATTCTCGACATCACACTCATTCTAGAGATGAAGAACCACATTCGAAGTTAGAAGGAACTAAAAGGAAGCAATTGACCAATGAGTTGTCCCGAGACATGAAGAAAATAAATCCTCCTAAGTTTGAGGGTAGTGATATTGGGGATGCAGCTGAAGCTTGGATTACGGATATGGAAAAATTCTTTGAGATTAGAAATTATTTCGAAGTCACTAAGGCCGTATGGGGAGCTTACTAGTTGGAAGGAGAAGCATCCAACTGGAGGATGAACAAGAAAATGGAGTTAGGACTCATTTCCTTGAAGCTAACATGGAGTGAGTTTGTGGACATCTTTCAGAAAAAATGGTTACCACAACTCTTCTCTATGATCAGAAGCTCATTGATTTTTAGAATCTTAAGCAAGGATATTCTTTAGTAAATGAATATTGGGAAAAGTTCACCTGTCTCCTGAGGTATGTACCCATGTACCAAAAGGATGAATGATTCTAGATAAGGAAGTTTATTAAGGGACTGAATGCCTAAATAGGTGGTGAAGTAGACATACACAGTCCAACAACTATGGACTTGGTGTATGAAAAAGCAATCAAGTAAGAGCAGAAGCTTAAGTCAATTTCCATCTATCAGGAAAGGAATAAAAAGAAGTTTCACTTGGTGAAGGATAATCAAGCACCAAGAAGACCTAATGAAGGGAAAATATTTCAGAAGCAAGGGGATAAGGGACCTCATAAAAGGTGGAATGAACCAAGAAGAGACCAAAAAAGGAAGTAACAAAAACTATAAAAACAATAATAGAGTTGGCAGAAATGTTAATAACTTTGGGAGACTTACGAAAAGGAGGGGATCCATAAATGCATGTTTTACATGTTGAGGGATCATTGTGCTAATCAGTGCCCTAGTAAGCCAACAGAATATCAACCACATGGAAATCCTCTTCCTCCATAGATTGAGTTGCTTTTCAGCAAAGGATATATGTTGCATAGTAGACAACCGACAAGCTAAGTATCAAATCACTTTGGTAGAAAGTCTTAGGTATTTTTTTCTAACATTCCTATCTTTTTTTAATAGATACTAGTGCCAAAAAAAAATTCATTTCTCCTAAATAGTAATTCAAATGTTGAGAAAGGTTGGTTCTATGGAAAAATCCTGAGTTGTGGAATATGCAAACCGAACAAGAGTTGTGGCGAGTCAATGTCTATTTGAAGCAAGGTTAGAACTTCCAAGTATCTCTACGGAGGTGAATCTATATGTAGCTCCTTTAGGTTCTTGTGATGTCATCTGAGGAATGAAATGGTTATGGAAGCATCAAGCTAAAGTGGATTTCCATGCTAAAACCATTGAATGCTTAGATGACCTAGGTAACCAAGTGTCTTTGCGAGGAACACCTAGAGAAGTGAAACTACGACAAATTTTAGGTGTGCAAATGGGCGAAAAAGAAAGGATGTCAAATTTTTACAGTGAAGATGGATAAAATTGAGGAATACAAGGAAGTCATCCTTTGAGATGATATCATGTATTAAGGACCTCAAGATTCTCAAGAAGTTGAAGAAGGAGAAGTAGTGGAAATAGGGAAAATGGATATGGAGAAATATCCAATCTTATGGAAATTTGAGGATGTATTTCCAGATGAACTATCTAGATTGCCTCTTAAGAGAGTGTTTGATTTCTCCATTGATATAGTCCCTGGGTCGGAACCTATATCAAAAGTACTATATAGGATGACCACAATTGAACTGATGGAATTAAAGACACAATTAGAGGTTGTTGTCAAAATGATTAATTAGATCTAGTGTTTCACCCTAGGGAGTGAAAGTAATCTTTTTTAAGAAGAAAGATGGTACACTACACTTATGTATAGACTATCATTTGCTTAACAAAGCAATGGTAAAGAATAAGTATCCATTACCACGTATCGATGATCTCTTTGATCAGATGCGGGGTGTGACAATGTTTTCAAAGATTGATCTACATTTTGGATATCACCAACTAAGAATCAAGGATGAATATATTTTTAAGACAACTTTTAGAACTAGATGTGGACATTACGAGTTCACGGTCTTACCTTTTGGAATGAAAAATGCACCAGCATCATTCATGAACCTAATGAACAATGTGTTTAGATATTGCTTGGATAGGTTTGTGTTGGTATTATTGGATGACATATTAATCTACTCCAAGAATGAGTAAGAACATCATAAGAATTTGGAGATAGTGTTGCAGTGGTTGAGAGAACATAAGTTGTATGGGAAACTCTCAAAGTATACCTTTTACCAAAAAGAAGTACAATATTTGGGTCATATAATCTCGGTAAATGGAATTGCAATTGATCCTGCAAAGATTAAAGCGGTATTAGAACTGAAGTCAGAATTTTTGAGGATAGCATTTTCCATCACATCTTTGCAAAGGAAGGGTAAAAATTTTGAGTGGACAGAGAAATTTCAAGCATCGTTTGATCTACTCAAAGAGAAGTTAACCACGGCTCCAATACTCAAGGTACCAAATCTAGATGGTAACTTTATTGTTATTATAGATGCATTGGGTGAAGGATTGGGTGGAGTGTTAATGCAAGAGGGGCGAGTGATAGCTTATGAATCTAGGAAGCTAAGGCCCTATGAACAGAATTATGCTTCACATGACTTAGAGTTGGCAACAATTGTTCATGCACTACAGATGTGGAGACACTATTTGTTGGGAAAGCCCTTTGAACTTAAGACAAATCACTATGGTCTCAAATATTTGTTTACCCAACCTAATCTAAATGAAAGGAAAAGAAGGTGGTTAGAACTAATATTGGATTATGATTTCAATATTAGTTATATCAAGGGAAAAGAGAATCAAGTTGTCGATGCTTTGAGTCGTAGAAGGCATATCTCCTTGATGGTGTCAATCCAAATTGAATTTAAGTCAAGTGTTGCAAGAATCCATGGGTGACGATTTCTATAAACAAGTCAAGAAAGCACTCACAGATGATCCTCAAGATTGAAGGTATGAAGGGTATCACCTTGAACCAAATGGATTATTGAGATTTCAAGGGAAAATTTGTGTGCCTAATTCTAGTGAATTAAGGAACTTGGTATGGAAGGAAGTTCACAATGCACCATATTTAGGACATCCTGGTGTCACCAAAATATTGGCTGATGTGAAGCCATTATATTTTTGGAAGGGTATGAAAGGGGATGCTACAAGATTTGTAGCCAGTTGCTTAGAATGTGAAAGAGCAAAGGAAGAGCATCATCACCCTACAGGTCTTTTATATCCACATGAAGTTCTGAAAAGTAAGTGGCAAGTCATTACCATGGACTTTGTGCAAGGATTACCCATGTCAAGGAATAAGTGCAATTCCATTTTGATAGTGGTGGACAAGCTCACTAAGGTAGCTCACTTTATACCAGGAAATTCGACCGATGGAGCTCCTATGATAGCTCATAAGTTTGTGCAAGAGATATTTAGTTACATGGGATTCCTGAGAAGATTATATCTAATAGGGATGCTCGTGTGACATCTAGATTTTGGAAAACCTTGTCTTTTGCAATTGGAACTAAGTTGAATATAAGTTATGCATATCATCCAGAAATAGATGGACAAATTGAAAGAGTAAATCAAGTGTTAGAAGACCTACTAAGGATGTATTGCATTGATCAACAATACAAATGGGAAGATTATCTACCCTTGGTTGAGTTTGCATATAATAACTCTTATCATTTTGTGATAAAGATGGCTCCATTCAAAGCATTATATGGAAGGAAATGTCAGACTCCTATAAGTTGGGATAAGCTAGAAGATAGGATAAGCCTTGGGCCAGAGATGTTATCCAAAATGGAGGAGCAAGTTGGAATTATTAAGCAAAGGTTAGTAGAAGCTAATGATAGAAAAAAAAGTTATGTAGATGCCAAATGGATACCCATAAGTTTCTCAATAGGGAAAAAGGTTTTGTTAAGGGTCAAACCTCATAAGAGTTTTGTCAAGTTTGGAAAGTCATCCAAACTAGCTCCATGCTACATAGGTCCTTTTTAGGTTCTTGAGGAGATCAACCCTGTAGCATATAGGATTTCTTTCCCACCAACTCTTGTCAGGATGCATGATGTTTTATGTGTATCATATCTTAAGAAGTATACCCCAGGTGATAACCATGTTATTGATTGGAATGGTTTGCAATTGCAAGATCTAGGGGTGGTAATAATCGAGCCTCTCAAGGTGCTCAAAAAATGTAAGCTTCACTTACATAATAGAGAGGCTCTATAGTGCAAAGTCCAATGGGACTAGTATGCAAAAGATTATGCCACTTGGGAAGATTATGCTGAGATAAAGTAGAGTTTCCACAAGTTTTGCAAGATTTTTAAAACTCTAGGAAACAATAAATGTTTTGAAATGTGATGCTTTATGGATGATTAGTGCTTTATATTATGTCCATGTCGATACTTAATAAATCATTGAGGATGATGATTCGCAAGGGGGGAATATATTACACCCCAAGCGATATTACCTAATTACTATTACCTTGATTGGTTAAATTGATTGAATAAATGAATGTGATTTATGGATCTCTATTTGAATGTGTTTTATTAATCTTTATGTGAATATGATCTATGAATCCTAAATGAAAATATGATGAATGAATGATTCATGCACTTTGATATTATATAATGTTTCTAACTATTAAATGTATGATGCACATGATTATGTTGTGTGATGAGTCCAAATAATGGCTCAATTTTGATAGGGTTTATCACATATTTTTTGTTGTTACTATAGACTTTAACACCTGCTTATTGACACTCTCCATGTTGTTTCCCTAAATTTATGAACCTTGGGAATGAACTTATCCTTGTGACTTTTGATAATATTAACCTACTATGTGATATATCTATGTTAATTTTACATGTGGTTGAATGAATGTTACTTTAAGGTAATTATGGATATGCAATTGTTATGTGTGTGCTAATGTCATTATGCAGGTTCACATTAAGATGCTGATATAAATGAAGCCTACAGAGTAGAAGAAGTTCTTGTTAGCTGGTCAGTTGCTAAGGAAGTCAAAAACATGGTCATTAAAGAGGTCAATGGAGGGAAACTCTCAATGGAAGGAAACTTCCAATGGAGGGAAATTCCTAGCTCGTATGGAAGTTGTAACTACCTTTTAAATGATCATGTATGTTAGTTGAGAAAATATAGGAAGTGTGTTGTGTTGGATCCTCGTTGGGGCAAGCCTACTTTGACTAAATCTAGTGCATGCATAACTTCCTCCCTCTCTTTTCCATGTTTTCAATAAATAGCATCCTCCTATTATGTTGGAGTCGACTACCTAGGTAGTTAGGGTTAATTAGAAGCTTTTCCCTCTATCAATAATGGTCAGATGCCCCTTTTTACAAGGTTGGATGTTCTGAGATTGTACTTGCATTTTAAGTTTACGTAATACAACCATATTGCTGATATGTTGTAATCATGTTTTTAATGAATAAAATGATATTCTAATTTGTTGCATGTGTTAGCTTAAGAAAGACTCACTCAAGGGGGGCCACTTGATGATAATTCTACCCATTTAGTTTAAAAGTTATTTTTTTGTTCAATAACTAGTTTTGGCCTCAGCAGTTGTCTGTTCCTATAGCCATTGGAACTTTGTTTTGTGACTGTTCCTATAGCCAAAGCAGACAGAGCAACTTCTTGTCTGTTTTCTGAGATTTCTATTTTTGTCATCCATTCTAGTTTAGTTGTTGATGCTCAGTGTAGTTGTTCATTCATGCTCAATGCTTATGTTAATTTCTTTCTAGCATTTTATTTTTAGTACTATTTTTTTTCTAGTTTAAGGATGACTACAATTGAGTCCTAGTGCACATATAGTGTTGACCCATTTCAATTTTACGTCCCTGGATTGACAATGAAATGAACCTTCATGATGAGCAAGATAACTACTTAGTGCAGATGTCTAATCTCTAAGTTACGGCTTTAAGGGGTTAGTTATTGAACCATCAGAGGAGGCCAACATTTTTGACGTTGTTGTTGGGGATGGTGTCAAACTAGGAAGTTCTTTGGAGTCATTTCTAGTTTCTTTCTTGTTTTAGTATCTCTGGAGTTTGTTCTTAGCATACCCTTCATTTGAAGAAAAGTAATGATCTACTATTCTTTCACCAATTCTTTGTGTGAGTTGGCTGATACTGAGTTAATACCGCATGCATAGAGGCAGGAGAAGAGATGCTCATGGGAGATTTATTCCTAATGACCCTAATCCTGATAACCAGCTAGTTGAGTTTCAAATTTTTCCAAGAGACAAAGAAGAAGAGGAGGCACATCCTTTTTTTGATGCATTTCCCAATTTGACCAGTTCTGAAACTTCCTCTGAAGACCAAGCTGCCTAAAACTTGATTGAGAATCCATTTGCTTTGGCACTCCATCAAGTAGGTATGGCTGATGCAAATCCAAACAGACCCAACCAGCCATCTTTTCCATTTCCTATCACTCATCAGAATGAGGTTGATAATCTCAAGAACATCCCTGCTTTAGTTCTTCTTAAGTTCTATGGGCTTGTCATAGAAGACCCTGACACTTTCATGTTTTGTTTGAGTTTGATATCCTCTGTAGAAGTTATGACTATACTATTGATGCTCATAGGCTTAAATTGTTTCCTAACACCTTGAAAGAAGCTAAATTCAGATGGTTTATGATCTTAGGTAGAAATATTGTAGAGACTTGGGATGATATGAAAACAAATTTTCTTGAGAAGTATAAAGAATACTGTAGGGGCAGTGATATGAGGGGAGATGATATCTTCAAGATACAACAAAAGGAAGATGAGAGTTTGGAGGACTATATTTCAAGGTTCTTGTTTTTCCTACAGAAATCTCCACATCATGCACTTAATGAAGAGTCTTAAAAGATGCTCTTCCTTAGAGGGATCAATGAGAGCTACATTGATGCTCTGGACCTGATGGGAGGAGGAGATATCACCCAAGTTCCCTGGGATGATATTAAGAAGATATGTCAGAATTATTTCAGGGAAGCTCTAAAGAAAGGAAGAGGTTGCCAATCCTCTATGGGTAAATCCTCCACCAATGGAGTTTCAAGGATGGAAATCACTCATTTGTTGGCATATTTCAAGTAGGATATCATAAAAAATATGGTTACTTAGTTAGACACTTTTCAACCAAAGAAGAAACAAGAGGAGGCAGAGGCAATGTTGATAGAATATTGTCCTCATTGTAGATAAAAGAAGGACTATAGATGCAAAATGGTAGCCAACATTAACAACAAACATATTCCACCAAAATTTAGGCAGGTTGATGATGATCAGGTTTTCTACATTGCACAAAGAAGACCATGGGCTCCAAGACAAGGTATGCCACCAGATCCATTATCTTTTAGTGGACCTTATTTCAATTCCTATGCATTTGGTAATCAATAGAAACCCCCATACCCATCCAACTATGGAGGATATCCACCTCACCCTTGCAACAACCCTCCAAAAACCTGGCCCAATTACCAAAAATCTCCACCCCAGTGGCAACAATCCTAAGGGAATTGGCAGCAATTTTAGGGGAATTGACAGCCACCTCCAGGAAACTAGCAGCAGACATCCCAATGGAGGGGAGGATAGCAATGGCCAAACCAAGCAACTAGTTGCATGCAACCACCTCCACAACCTCAACAGCTTGCAATAATGCCTCCTCCTACTAGTTCAAGTTCTAGCACACCTAGACCTACTCAATTACCAGCTCAACCCACACCTAACCCAAATAACAAACCACAACAACAACCAGTCTACTTTACAGATCCTAATCAATTTCCTGCATATGTTGTGAGTGTGAGTGATATTCATCTGCATTTAGAAACCACTTTTCCAACTCCTTCCACTCCTATCATCATTGAGCTTCCTATGGAAGAAGAGGAGCACTAGAATGTCCCCATTCAGTCAAATGTGCCTAAAAATCTTGAACCAGTTCAGCAATCTGATCAAGACCCACCATTTCCTCAAAGGTTAGAAGTTGTTAAACAAAAGGAAGAGAAGGAAGAAACAACCTTTAATATTCTGGATCAGTTGAAACACATATGTGTCAAGATACCTTTGTTTCAGGAATAAAAGATGTCCCCATATATAGTAAAGCAATCAAGGAAGCATGTCTCAAAAAGCTAGGGAGGAAAAAGAAAGACCCCACTACCGTTCATGTGGTGGGACAATTGGCAGATATCATGCTTGGGAAAGTTACTATCCCTAAATACACTAACCCAAGTAGTTTGTGGTAGGAGTCATTATAAATGGAATCCAACTAATGAATGTTCTAATAGATTTGGGAGCAATGATCAATGTGATGACTAAGGTTATCTTGTAGCAACTAAATGTTGCAAATATGAGACCTACTCCTACTGTCTTGCAGCTTGCTGATAGTTCTACTGTCAAACCAGATGGTATAGTAGAAGACCTTGTTGTTACTCTAAACTCTTGGGAGTACCCAACAAATTTCATTATCCTTTCCCCTAAAACTACATTAGGAGGGTATCCTATTATTCTAAGTAGGTCATGGTTAGCTATAGTAGATGCTCACATTGGATGTTGGTCAGGGGACATGACTATTTCTGATGGGAGAAACACTAAGAATTTTGTTCTCTACCCTCTTGCTCAACCATTCTATGATATGGATAACCCCATATGGCCACATGTTGGAGAAGAGGTCGAGGAAGTCAATTCAGTGGCACAACTCATGATGATAGGCAGAAGTCCTTTTATGCAGCTTCAGGAAGAAGATGAAGTATTATCCCATATAATTCAGAACCATTGTGAGGTGCATGAAGAATCATCCACTCATGAATATGGTTCTGCAGGTCCATTGCAGACACTTTTTCCTGCTCCTCCTACACCTAAATTTCCTGCAGCAACAAACATGATTCATACATTGTTACCACATGAACTAAAAATTCCAAGCATCACTGAAACAACCATGATTGAGTTGACCACACAAGTACAAGTTTCCAAAGGGAAACATTTGATTATGAACAACAAGTTGAGTCAAGAGCAGCAATTATCCCTGCCAAACCTCTTGAAGTTGCATCAACATGCATTTGTATGGGATTACCATGACATGAAAGGATTGGATCCCAAGCTCTGTACTCATAGGATCTACATTAGAAATGACTGCACACCAGTAAGGCAACCACAAAGGAGAATCAAACCTGCATTAAGGGATATTGTAAAAGGGGAACTACAAAAGTTATTAGATGTCAGATTTATCTACCCTATCTCAGACAACCAATGGGTGTCTCCATTGGTAATTGTGCCTAAAAAGGGAGGTAAATGGAGAGTTTTTGTTGACTATAGAGAACTAAACCATGCCACCAAAAAGGATCATTTTCCCCTTCCTTTTAGACCAAGTACTGGATTCACTTGCAGGTAAGCAGTATTTTTCTTTCCTAGATGGATTCAGTGGTTATAATCAGATATAGATTGCACCTGAGGATCAAGAGAAGACAACTTTTACATGTACTTGGGGGACTTATGCCTATTCAATACTCCCATTTGGTTTATGTAATGCACTTGCAACCTTTCAAAGAGCAGTTATTAGTATATTTTTAGATATCTCACATGATTGTATGGAGATCTACATGGATGATTTTACTACTTCTGGTGCTGATTTTGCAAAAGCATTAGAAAACCTAAAGAAAGTTTTGCAGATATGCGATGACCATAATATGTCCCTAAATAGTGAGAAATGCTTTATGATGATGTAGGAAGGAGTAGTCCTTGGTCACTATATATCTCATCAAGGAATTTAAGTGGACTTGACCAAGATTGAGGTGATTACCAATCTTCCTATTCTTGCCAAGAGAAAAGATGTTAGAAGCTTCCTGGGACATGCAGGATACTATAGGTACTTCATAAAATATTTTAGTAAGATGGCAGCACCATTGTACAATCTTCTAACTAAAGATGTTGAGTTCTAGTGGACATAGGATTGTGACAAAGCATTCTCTGATTTAAAAGAAGCCTTAACCCATGCTCTTGTGCTCAAAGGCCCTAATTGGTAAATTCCTTTCCATATTCACATCGTTGCATCTAATTATGCTATAGGATTTGGCTTGGGACAAAAAGAGGGAGCAATTGAGAATGCAATCTACTTTGTCAGCAAAAACCTACAAGGAGCTAAGTTTAACTACACAGTGATAGAGAAGGAAATGTTGGCAGTCATCTATGCCCTTAACATGTCCAGGCATTATATAACAGGTATCAGATCTTTGTCCATACAGACCATGCAACCATAAGATACTTTATAAATAATCCCTTGATTCTAGGTAGACTAGCAAGGTGGTTGTTGTTAATGTAGGAATTTGATATCACCATTGTAGACAAACCAGGTAAGGCAAATGTTGCGGCAGACTTTCTCTCCAGATTCACTACAACAAAGGACACTCAAGTCATTGATGACTCCTTTTCTAATGAAAATTTGTTTTCCATCAGTGTGCACACACCTTGGTATGCATATATAGCCAATTATCTAGTTACAGGGAGAGTTCCCCCTCATTTCTCTCTAAAAGAGAGAAGGGTTCTTATTGAGAAAACTTTTCCTTTCTCATGGATTGTAGGGTGTTTATTCTACATTGGACCAGATCATGTGATGAGGAGATGTGTAAGGGAGGATGAAACCTATGATATACTACATGCATGTCACAATGAACCCTGTGGAAGGCACTTTGTAGCTAAGAGAACAACAATGAAGATTCTTAATATAAGGTATTACTGGCCCACACTTCATAAGGATGCAGGAAAGTACACTAGGAAGTGTGATAGATGTTAGAGGATGGGCCGACCAACTAAATCTAATGAGATGCCTCTATACCCTCAGGTGGCAATCACACCAATTGATAAATGGGGACTTGATTTTGTAGGTCCAATTGATCCACCATCAAATGGAAAATATTACATCTTGGTTTGCATTGACTATGTGACCAAGTGGGTTGAGGTCAAAGCTATGAAACATGCAAGAGACAATAAAGTTACATAATTCCTCTATGAAGAAATCTTCACACGTTATGTAGTCCCTAGGGAGATAGTTACTGATCAAGGGGCTCAGTTTACATCAACTCTTGTCACAAAATTGGTCAATGAATATAATGTAAGACATAGGAAATCCACCCCCTATCACCCTCAAGCCAATGGCCAATCTGAGGTGCCAAATAGGGAAATAGAGGCTATTTTGACCAAAATAGTGGCTATTCACAAGAAATATTGGGTAAATAGGTTTCTAGAAGTTGTATGGGCTTATAGAACCACTTGGAAGACAACCACTGGTTTCACTCCTTTTGAATTATTGTATGGAAAAACAACCATGATCCCTATAGAGTTTGAGCATAAAACTCTTAGAACTACACTAGATCTTGGGATAGACATATTCGAGGCACAGAAGGACAAAATCATGCAACTAAATGCCTTGGATGAGATGATAAAGTCAACTCTTCATCATACTGAGATGGTGCAAAATTAGAGAATCAGATGGCATGACAAATACATAAAGGAAAAGAAGTTCCAGTCAGGTGACTGGGCCCTCCTTTATGACTCCAGGTATCAAGATAATGCAGGAAAACTACAAACCAGGTGGTTGGGACCATATGAAGTTGCAAAATTCTTCTCCAATGGTGTTGTTCAACTCACAACCATTGACCCTGACAATTCAAGCTCCTCGTCAACAGTCATCGTGTCAAGTTATATCATAAACCGACTTCCAAACAAGAATTCATGCAACATACCTCTGAAGTTCTTACAGTCAAAGGAAGCAGACCCAGTGTCCCTCCTTTCGACTAGTCAAAGTATGCATGCAATCATAATAAATATTTCCACTTTTGTGGGAATTAATTTCTCCATCAATAAATCCATCTATCCATCCATCTCCATCCTTTCTCTCTCTTCCATAACTCCACCATCACTTCACTTCACCATCACTTCATTCCATCACCACTTCATTTAATTGCTCAACTATAATTTTAAAGTAACCCGTATTTCCTTCCACATTCTTTGCAAACGACACTCCAAATTTTTAGGTACGTGCGTAACAACTTGTTATATCTTAATTATCTTAAATGCATTCATTTAATTATTGTATATTAATGTTGATATTTCACATAGCACATATTTGTACTTTTCCCTGTCACATCATAATTACATCCTAGCCTGTGTGGACACATGCTCTAATTTAGGTTGGGAGGGAGTGTAAACCCACATGTCCATGTTTCATACATGCCATCCATGCACCAACATAGTAGAAAATTTGAAATGAGCTAATTTGAAATAATATAGTTGAAATGACGGCTTGCATGTATGATATGACATTGAACCACTTCCATTCTCTTTGATGATACCCCTCATTTATTCTTTCTTTATTGCCTTAGTCATAGTCATAAGATCACCAAAAAGGTAAATTGAAGAGTCACATAACATTGGCATTAGCATTGAAGAAGAGTTGTAGGAAGCAAAAGAAATTGGGTTTTCAAAGAAGGATTGCAGGAAAGAAAATTTGCATAGGTGTTTAACTAATTGTGGGTAGAAACAATCGGAGGTCAGTTGATCATGAATGAACCTACAGTTCATGAGGTGATACTGCAGGATGCACTCTCTCTAGTTGAATTCAGGAATTGTGGATGGTTGGACTACTTTTTGAAACTAGACAGTTTCAATGAAGACATCGGTTTGGAATTTGCACAAATACTTTCTGACAATAAGGAAACGGTAAAAGGGCTAGAAGTTATAGCCACTAAGGATAGAATTGTTGAAGTAATAGGTTTACCTGTCGAAGGAGAACCCTACCCTACTTCCAGGGATGTGAGGTCAGCTAGGGAAGAATTCACTGAACCTAGTGATCCTCTGCTTGTTGTAGATAAGCAAGGAACAAGGAGAACTTCTCTGCCAGAAAAGTGGAAACAAGTTGTCTACATTATCAAATATATTACCTATGAGGGTCGCTAGTCGTGCCTCCATTCTGTGCATTTTAAGCTCTCGAACCAAATGAGACATGGCAAAAGGATGAATGTGCCCAATGTGTTATACAACCTTCTTACAATCATGGCAGCTGAAATGCAAAAAGGTAGGGACAATTTTGTCTCCCATCACTATTTGATAAAATTGTTAATAGAAAAATATATACAAGAAGTGTTTGGTATGTCATGGGAAGAATTTTTAAGCATTGATCAGTTCATAGTGGAAAATGTGGGTCCTAGAGGTCATCCCCAAGCTCGTAGGGTTAGTAGGGGTAAGAGGGTTGCTAAAACCACTCCTAGAGCTTCAACCTCTGGCACAAACCCTAGCACAAACCCTCCTACAGCCGAATCAACAATAGAAATTGGATCCTCTGAATCAGAGTATTCAGATGAAGAAAGTTCATCCTCATACCCTAATGTTAATGTTCTCCCTAAAACCCCAATTCGTACTAGGGATGCCATTAGGAAAGAGGAAGCACACATGAGAGAGGAAAAAATTAGAAAAGGGAAGGCAAGAAGCAAACATCATAAAAAGTGAAACCTAGCCCTAGGAAACAGAAGGCTGATGGCACTAGTCATCCTGCAGCCCCTGAGAAACATAAAATCCCTCTAAAGAAATCAAAACTAGTTGAGCCAGCTATTGAAATGCCTCCAAAAAGAAGCCCTAGACTCAGAAGAACACCTAAGAAGGAGACAAAAGCTCCTAAGGGGCAGGTAAATGTTGAGGTGGAAGACATTTTTTAGAAACAAGCAAACATAGGATTAGTAGAGCTTGTTGTTGTTGTAGAGCAGGTTGAAAATCAGGAACCACTGCAACTAGAGCAAGATGAACAACAAGAACCATTGCAACCAGAGCAATTTGAGTAGCATGAGTCGGTGCGAGAAAAGATCTTGGTATGGAAACATAAACCTCTCACTTTTTCATGGAATCTCGTAGCCCTGAACTTATGGAATGAAATGCAAAAGAAAGAGGAGTGGAAAAAGGAAAGACTCAAGCTACAAAAAGAAATCAGATAGAAAAATGTAGAAATTGAGGGAAAGAATGTAGAGATTGTTGCATTGAAGGGTAAGGAAGATAATGTGGGGGCACTGGTACCACAAATGATGACATGTAGAACTCCTCCAAGAGTATATGCATCGTATTTGAAGGAGCGTCATCTTTCTTTCAAATTGTCAAGGGTTATTTCTGGTTTAAACCCTTCTATTGAAACCCCACACGAGTTCTTCCAAGCCTACCAATCCTCTCCTCTTGAAGCTAATGTCATTATTATTGCCTACCCCTCAAGTGACTTTTGATAATATTAACCTGCTATGTGACATATCTATGTTAATTTTACATGTGGTTGAATGAATGTTACTTTAAGTTAATTATGGATATGTAATTGTTTTGTGCATACTAATGTCATTATGAAGGTTCACATTAAGTTGTTGATATAAATGAAGCCTACAAAGTAGAAGAAGTTCCTGCCAGTTGGTCGGTTGCTAAGGAAGTCAAAAAGATGGTCATTAAAGAGGTCAATGGAGGGAAACTTCCAATGCAGGGAAATTCCTAGCTCGTATGGAAGTTGTAACTACCTTTTAAATGATCATGATTGTTAGTTGAGAAAATCTAGGAAGTGTGTTGTGTTGGATCCTTGTTGGGGCAAGTCTACTTTGACTAAATTTGGCACATGCATAACTTCCTCCCTCTTTTCCATGTTTTCAATAAATGGCATCCTCCTATTATGTTGGAGTTGACTGCCTAGGTAGTTAGGGTTAATTAGAAGCTTTTCCCTCTATAAATAATGGTCAGATGCCCCTTTTCACAAGGTTGGATGTTTTGAGATTGTACTTGCATTTTCAGTTTAAGTAATACAGTCATATTGCTAATATGTTGTAATCATGTTTTCAATGAATAAAATGATATTCTGATTTGTTGCATCTGAGTTAGCTTAAGGAAGACTCACTCAAGGGGGCCCACTTGGTGATAATTCCACCCATTTAGTTTAAAAGTTATTTTTTTTGTTCAGTAATTAGTTTCAACCTCAACAGTTTGTTCCTGCAACCATTGGAACTTTTTTTTGTGATTGTTCCTACAACCAAGGTAGACATAGCAACTTCCTATCTATTTTTGCTGAGATTTCTATTTCTGTCATCCATTCTAGTTCAGTTGTTGATGCTCAGTGTAGTTGTTGATTCATGCTCAATGCTTATGTTAATTTCTTTCTAGCATTTTATTTTCAGTACTGTTTCTTTTTTTCTAGTTTAAGGATGACTACAGTTGAGTCTTAGTGCACATACAGTGCTGACCCATTTCAAGTTTACGTCCCTGGGTTGACAATGAAATGAACCTTCATGATGAGCAAGATAACTACTTAGTGCAGATGTCTAATCTCTAAGTTACAGCTTTAAGTGCTTAGTTATTGAACCATTAGAGGAGGCCAACATTGTGTTCAGCTAACTATGGTTATGATGTGCCAAGTTGAGTGTAGGAACAAGTTTAATCCTCCAAAAGAGAGGGTAAGTATCACTCAATAGAAGAGATTGGTCTAGTAACCCTAAACGAGCCTAAACTAAGCAATCACACACTCACGTCCTAATTGGTCAAATAGAGAGTCAAGTTAGTTTTGGGAAAAGGCAAGTAATCTTTTTTGTGAATGTTGTGATTGACAATTGTGATTAAGTCATGATGTTTTTGTGTCAGTATTTCCTTATATGCTTATAATGGAATCCATGAGATATATGCATAAGATGTATATATATGTATATGTGTACATGTCTACAGTAGCTCATACATATGAGTGAATATGGACATAAGTATACATAGGTAGACGCACCTATGAATACTCATGGACAGATCACCCATATGCATGGGGATACCGATTGGACTAAATTGACATATAGATATATATGTATATATGTATCCCATGTGTTTATGTCAATCGAAGGGACTGTTTGTATAAGTATTTTATAAAGATAATAAAATAGGGTTACATATACATGTATATGTGGCATATATATATACATTAATATATATGTGTGATTTTGTGTGTGTAGGTGAGTTATAATAACATATATATATAATATATATATATAATCGAACATATATGTATATACGTAATACTATTCTTTATTTAAATAGATATGTTTGTAAACCTTGTGAAATAAATAAACAAATATATATATATATATATATATATATATATATATATATATATTGAAGTTGATAATATAAATCATAATGTGCATAAGATAGCATTGATCAAATTAGAAGTAATATGCAACAATGCATATAATGTAAACATGAGCACATGAATCATAAAGCATAACTTTATGTGGAGGATGATCCCATGCATAAAGTGAAAATAGGACCAAGTAAAACTTCAAAACAAAGCATGTATTAAACATTACATATGTGTAAAGTGCTTAAAGAAGGAAATTAAATGTTGTAAACAACAAAGAACTAGTCTATAGGTTGCACCAGTAAAGGTGGCACCAAAGCTTGAGGTGGCGCCATATTTAGGAGAGTTTGCAGTACAAAAGGAGTCTATGAATTTAAATAAACCTGTAAGATAAGTGCTTTGAATCAGTCAAGTGTAAACTTGGCATTATTTTGGAATGGATTTCAAATTACGAAACCTGCTTTCAGCTTGTTGTCCCAAATACTTAGTCAACTCAGCCTTGAAATTGTCATGTGTTGCAAATTAGTTCAAGTGAGTCATTGCATGAGGAAGAAATGTGGCAGAGATACTTACTTGTTTGTAGCCTTTAGTTTCTCACAAATTAGTATACATAGAGGTTCCTATTCTATCAAATGCTACACTTATCTTTCTAAATATCTTGTTGTTGTTCTATTGTGAGTTTGAGAGCTTGTAATTTGAGAGTTAATTTGGTATTTTGTATTTGTGGTTAATGTGAGATTTCGTAAGAAGTGGAAGAGAATAGTCAAGTGGAACTTGGAGGAGGTGTCAACCAATTTGAAGAATCATACTAGGATGGAGTTAAATCATTTGGAGCTTATACAAGCATGCTAGTTTCTAATCCTTTGTGTTTATGTTGAAAAGGATAAATTAGTTATTTACCATATTGAGAAAAGAGTGTTTTTTAATATGTTTGGAGTTTGTTTGTTTGTTTGTTTGTATGTTTCAAAGGTTATAGAATCTATCTTGTTGATTATGTATTTATGTACGATATATATGGGAGTTACTTGAAATACAACATAGTTATTATATGTGTATATATCTTTGCTATACATAAGGATTCCATGTTAGACATAAGTAACATTATGAAAGATGTTGTTTAAACACTTTGGTAGTATAGTCATAATTGTTATAGAATGAATATGTGGGGTTATTCCTGGGATTGGTCAGATCTGTGGGAAAGTGGGTAACCTAGATATAGAGTATAATGGTTAATATAAACCAAATCAAGCTAGGAAGGTGGGTGAACATGTGACATATACTCTAAGTTAAGGGTAATGGAAACTTTGGCCAAAGTAGTGTAAGTAGTGACTGTCTACACTGTCAATTTCATTGTGATTTGAGATTACGTATTAGGCATGGAAAGTTCATACATGCAAGTTGTAACCATTGTATGTCAGTCTAGAAACATATAGGACACAACACCAAGCTCAAAATAGGCTATTGTTATGAGGTTACCAAACCAATCTATTTGTCGAAGGGTAGGGCCATCTTATTGGTTAGTTAGATGTGCGGGGGACTGCAGTAAGTCCAAGGTTGGCAAAAAAGTGCTTGAGCGATGCTTCTCCTCTTTAGTTGGTGATTGAGATTTGAGGGGGAACTCTTGGACCATCATACTATATTCTTGTTGTAACCTTGTTTAAGCTATGTATGTAATTTGTATCCATCTTTATTGAATTTTAAATTATGATGTCATATGGAACTCATGTATCATCATCATTTGAATCAATGAAAGGAATTATTTTGTATGCAATGGAAAAGTTTGAATTTTTTTTCAAATGTATATTATTCAAAGCAAAAAAAATTGCTCTTATAGATTAGATTCATATTTTATTTCACTTGTGGGTAAACATAGGAAAAATTATTGTGTAGAACAATGGGCATATTACAATTAGAAGTGCAAAAGAAAAATAAGGCTTTGATGATGGTGACTATTATTAATCAATGTGGCATAAGGCGTACCCTCATTGATAATGGTTCAACACTCAATGTTTGTAGTTTAAGCCTTCTTGACAAGATTGGAGTATACAAGAGTAATATTCAACCTAATTCTTTATCTATCCGTGGATTTGATAATATGGGGAAACAATCTCTTGGTGTGATAACATTACTTGTTAAACATGGAAAGGTTACATTGCAAAATCATATTCATGTTATTACTCAAGAAATTTCATATAATATTCTCCTAGGTAGACCTTTGATTCATGCAATGAATGTGGTGCCTTCAGTGTTACATCACCTAATAAAGTACACTTATCAAAACAAAGTCTACACAATCAAAACTAGCCTAGAATCATATCACAATTGTTTGCAAACTGAAATAGGAATGATGAATCCTCTTACAACAATGACACCAACTAAAAAAGTGGAAATGATACAAGAAGCAAAAGAGAAATCAATCACAAAACTATTGGATAATGATTGGGGTTCATTAGAATTTACACCTACCTTCATGGGAGAATACAAGATTACACAAAAATGAGGAAAAGAGATAGAAGATGCCATAATGTCCACACAAGATTGTTGATTGGTGTTTTGCACACTTTCTCAACACAGGCAGTACACAAATGCACTACCTCTCTTGAAAGGAAATTTCCAACGGCAAGTTGCTGAAAATCTCACCAAGGTCTCTCGGGTGTCAAGTCATGACCTGCATAGAACTCCTCAGTTGATTTCAATGTGATTTTGTTGGTAATCACAGGGCGGACTTACGTAGCTGGATGCGAGTTAGATCTTCAAATATGAAGTTTCTAAGATGGAGGTCGAGTTTCACTTTGATGTAGGTTCGAACAGCGGTCCAAAACTTTGATGTTTCTTCAAATTTGGCTTTACAATGTGCAATGAACCTTGGTATAGGTTATTTCTTTAAAAAAAGAGAAAAAGAGCAGGGAAGAGGGAAGGTTCCTGGATCTACAACTAACTGTGAACAGTAATCATGGAGTCCCTGCTATGGACAACTTCCTAAAAACAATATTCCACTTAACCAGAAATCTCATAGTCTCATGGAATTTGTGCTATCTTCTAAGGTCTGCAAATATTTCACCTTTCATTCACCATTTAAATGCATGAACAAAAATGAAAAGTGTGGAGAAGCTCTGAATTTAAGCCCAGACTAACTTTACATAGCCATCTACCAACAACAAACAGCAAAAAGTATGGACTAAGAAGGCATCTACACAGTAGGAATTTCACAACTATAGAATTGCATTTCTAAAATCTATCAAAGCAAGAATATAGCTAACTAGAACAACAATACAAAACTAAGTAAAGCATCTAACAATGGAAGTTGAATCAAGTAACATGTGAAAAACTCATAAAATGCACCAAGTCAATGTATTTTCATTATAATTTTTTGCAGCATGTCTTTACAACAACTCAACTCTCTTTTGCAAATGAGAGGAGACCCCTATTTATAGTGCCCAAAAAGTTAAATGAATGGCCAAGATTAATTCTTATTGTGTGGCCAAGATTCATTACAAAATAGGGTTTCACCAACCCCCAAGATATTACAATTTAAAATTACATTTTATCTTCTCCCTATTTCGTCATCCAGTGCCAATCACTGTAGCAATTTTGTCCTTTGTTGATTGTTGTTTTACTATAGCTACTCCTTAGGGAGCTCTTCACTGCCAAGAGGGTTGTCCTCTTGCTTTTTTGGAGTTGTATATTCTATGAAATTAGAATGATTGGCTGGAGCTTGTCTACCTCAATAATCACGTATCGCAACATTTGGTAGCTCCATTCCTTGGCATTATCTTCTAGCTTCTTCCAGTCCTCATCATATTTTGTGCCCTGATCTCTGAACAGCTCTGATTGGTCGAATGCACGGGCGGAAAAACTCATGAATTCCACCGTTATTTAACTAGACATCCCATCCTCCATCTTCTGAAAGTAAGGTTTTACCTTTTCCGGATCCATTTGTACTGTGGGCATGTCATATTCCATCATCAATTTGAGGTATCGAGCGCATTCAGCTCTGATTTCCTTGATCCACTTGATGTTTGGATCCACTCTACTCATTATCTGCTCTAGCCTTTCTTTCCTGTTGTCAAAATCTTGTCGCCACACATCCATCAGCCAGTCATCATCCTTGTTGATTGCAAGCTTCTTCTCCCATGTGGCTTTTGGCAACTAAAGGATGGCTTCTATCTTTGGATAGGTAGAGTCGTATTTTGCAGAGAAATTAGTGCAGAGCTTCCTCGTGCTTTCCAAAGATTGCTGCAGATCCAAGAACTTGTTGGCTGTCCAAACAACCTGGCTAATACCCATGTTCCCGACGTACAGGACCTGTCGAAACCAGCTCTCTGTAGTCTTTTCTAAGTTCTTTCTTCTCTCCATCTTATCAATTTGTTCTTTGGACAACAGTTGGGGTGGGGCCGTGGACGTGGTAGGCAAGTCATCCACCGAAGACCATTGCTGGATGTAATCCATCAAAGCAGCCACCTGTGCTTTAAGCTCATCTTTCGAGACCTTATCCTGCTTTATCAGATGCACCACTGTAGCCATTGACTCTTCAAGGTGTCCTTCCTTTTCCTCCTTGGTAGCAGTTCCCAGATCCATGGTGGAGATGTTGTAGGTTATTCCCTCCTGGCCTACCACCGGCATTGCTATTTGCATAGCTCGAGACCTAGAAGCATCCATTGTTACCGTGGATATGATCTTAGGCCTCTTCTCTTTTCTAGTTGTCATTTGCGCTCGGGCTAAGATAGCTTCTAGCCTCACTCTTGGGTCCTTTAGTACAAGATTTTTCTTTTCAAGCTGTCTTTCCAGCCATTCAGGCATAGTAGCCTTCTCTTTAGGTGATTTATGATCACCTTTGCCCCCCTCGGCTAAGGTTTCTGTTTTCTTATCTTCTAGGGCCCTTTCTTCCTCCTTAGCGGTATCTCCTTCTTCATCGAAGTCCTAGACAAACACAAGGCGCTTAATAGGAGGCTAGGTAGATAATTGTTGCCTGGTACTTTCTTTCTTTTCCATTTCCTTCTCCTCCTTTCCTTCGGTTTGCTCAATTTCGAGGCTCTGCTCCTTGGGCCGCTCAATTTTGGGGCCCTTGATAGTTCAAGCCTCGCCCTCAGGCTTATCTTCCTATTGCTTTCCTTCCCTAAGAGGTGACCTTTTTGCCTCTTCTTCAATACCCTTCAGCTCTCGGGCCATTTCTTCTTAAAAATCATTGTCAAAGGTTTGCACGATGACCCTACCACCGACATCATCCTCCTCATCCCCACTCTCGAAGGAGCCTGTTCCTTCTTCCTCGTAAGCCACCCTATTGATAGTGCGGTGTTCATACTCTAGGTGCTCGTGGTATTCATCGACCTCCTCTTCAAATGGCTTTGAGGCCTCTTGTTCTCGCCTCTCCCATTCCTCAGAGACTAACATGGTGGCCTCCATAGCTGGTGGCCCTGTCGGAGGTTGCGAAGGTTTAGCAGTAGTGAGGACCTGCGCAAGGGCCGCTTGAAGAGTGGGATCCATAAGGATCTAGGAGAGCTCAGAGGGGAGATTCTGTATATGTCTTGAGAGGGCCTCAAGCATAGTGGGAGTGGGTATTGGTGCCGGTATTGTAACTAAAGGGAGGGATGTGGTAGGTGACATGGCGGCGGAGGAAGGTGGAGTAGTTACGACAAAGGAAGAATCAACGACAATTATAGGCTCGGCCGGAGGTGAAGGGGTGAGATGGACGGAGATGTCTACTGACGGTGGGGATGTGGCAACCAATGCTAGAGAGGCAGACGATGGGGCAGTCGCAACAGGGAGGGCCGAAAGAGATTTTACTTGGTACGTACCCTTTTCTCCTTCCTCTTGGATTAAGGGTTGGTCTGTGGTACCCCCTATTTGTTTAAGCCTTTTAGAAGGTGAGCCCCCCAGATTTTTCCTTGTATAAACTTTGGGATCAGGGGACTGCTATGTTTCTATCTCTTTCCTCTTCTTAGATCTGGTGACTAGAGGAGACTTGGATGTCCCGCCTATTGAAGTAGTGGCAGCGGCCTCCTTCGTGGCACTTGGTTCACTCTTGAGTCCTTCGTATGTCAGGACCACCCCTTGCTATTTTAATCGAGCCACTTGTCCATCAACCCACTCCTTGGTACAGGCCAAGATTGGCTTGGTTATAATATCGAGGTCATCGACCTCTTACTCATCCCAGTCTATTGTTGGTATTGGAAAATTTGCGACTGCGGGGTAATTGGGGTCCATTACGGTGCTTTCGTCCTCCTCGACTTGATCTGGTATGGGAAATGGCTGCACCTTTCTTATAAAATATGCAGTCATCCGCATATAGTGCCTTGCACATACTTCCTTATCATCCTGACAATCCCCCCAAAAGTCCTCAATGTGGTGCAGATGAGCGAACCTTGGTCCTAGTGCCTTCCTTACATTCCCATAAGGGTCCATTCGCGAGAGAGCAGTGTGCAGGTGAAAATGATAATCCTTCAATTCTTTCTCAGAGTTACCAGCGCACTGGGAAGTTTGTAATTTATACATGCCCTGACCAAGGGTCAAGGGATAAGAGATTCCTGCTACGTGTTTTCCGCTGAAGACTGCCTGTATGTGTTGGAGTTGCCGAGAAAGCTCCAATAGGATGATCCAGTCGTTGGGGTATCGAGGCAACTTGTTTGGCCTTTCGGTGAAGCCTTGGGCACGAATGTATGTGAACTTTGGATATTAAATGAAGAGGAAGGCGTACTGCTTCAAGAATGCCCGAGCACTGTGGGAAACCCTTCTCTCAAAATCCCCAGCAATCATTCTGATGATATAGCCAATGAAGGCGTCATTTACCCTGCAATATTCCTTCTTGAAGTTTCGGTACTGGAGATGGGGGTACCTGTCATAGGCCTTCAGTCTTCGACCCTGCTCCTCATCGGGTGCCACAAACAACCCATTGTATTGTCTCCGGTCTTCCAAGGAGTAGACAAGATATGAAGTCATGTAGAACTTGGAACTCCTCTTCACATTGACGAACTGCTCATGGAAGCAGTCACTTATTATACCTCCCCAGTAGAACGAGGACTTTGTGGTGACGTCCTCATTCCCAAAAAGGAT
The DNA here is from genome assembly GCA_007258455.2 of Sequoia sempervirens. NCBI lineage: Eukaryota > Viridiplantae > Streptophyta > Pinopsida > Cupressales > Cupressaceae > Sequoia > Sequoia sempervirens. The sequence goes on from VDFB02271358.1 coordinate 844,064,885, forward strand.
ATGTTCAATGAATTACACCATCCACTTTTGGAAGAAGGCCGCAATAGGAAGACCCATAACCCTACTTAGCATCCTAACCAGGTCATGGTAATCTTCATGGAAATCACTGCGGAAAAGTTCGTGAGGAACCTTCTTTGCGCTGCCCCATTTTTCTTTAAGCCAATGCTGATTTATTAACTTTTTGTAGCATGTAGGGTTGTCATTCCATGTTGCCTAGCATTCCTCTATGGTAGGTGTTTCCATTTCTTGAAAAGTGGGAATATGGAAGGTCTTTGTGATTCCTTCAGTCGACATGTCGGTGAGAATGTTACCATCTCTGTCAATTATGGTCCTTGTGTCCAGTTGATATGTCTGCCGACAAGCCATGATCAAATCATGGGCCACGAGGGATGGAGGGAAGCTTGCAGCTTTTGCAATTCCACTTTGTCTGATTAGCCTCGCATTCTTGGTCGTCAGATTAACCCTGACCCTTTGTGTAAACTCGTCAATATTGACATGGCTGATATCGGTGTCGGTGATTTCTTTCCAATTCGTGGTAACCTTTGAGTGTAGAGGCTCACCCTAGAACTGGTACTTCATTTGGTTCTTGTCCTCTTTTCCTCGAGGAGTCTTGCACGATTTCTTTCCTTTGTCCTTTTCCACAGCTTCCCCCGAAGGTCCTACACCTGATTCCATATATTCTGCAAGCAAAGGTGCAGTCAGTGCAACTGATCACGAAAGTCTTCATGCTAGTTAAAATCCCATGGGTGAAGTCAAATTTAAATAATTTATTGTTCATAAAATGATACTTCTACTTCCCGATGTCATTAGTCTTTTAATTGAGGGCTTTCAGACAATCCAGGCCCAAAGGCCCGAACTTCCTTAGCAAGAATGTTGTTTTGAAAGGAAAAACGGGGCAGAGCGACCCAGAAGATCTTTCCCGACCAAATTTTGATGGTTCAAAAGGATCGCAGCAAAGAGGGTTGAATTTGGGCACATGGGTCGAGATCAAATTTCAAAATTGGGGTCATTGGGATTGATTTAGGAGCACCCAGAGGTACAAGACTAGAAAACCGTCGAGAGTTGGCCGTTTGGAACATTCAAGTAGAAACTAAGTTTCGAGGGCGGAACTCTGGGGTCCGGGACCCGGCGGGTCTAAGGGCGGCTGGCAGTTTTGCAATTTTAAAGTGTTCGGGCCTGAGAAGCCGGGAAGCTGTCATGCCTTCACCATTCGCGACGACGATTGTCGGGTGGAAGTCCGGAGGGGGCAGCTCGGCGGACCGGACCTGGCATCAAGGTCGGACATCAAATTACATTTTGAGCTTCCACGTTGAGTAGGGAGGTGGAGCCCAAAACTCGAAAGGGCAAGCGCGAATTTCCCCTTTCAGAACGACAGAGGAGGGACGGAGTCTCGGAGCCTAGAAAGGGAAAGGACGTTCAAAGTTCAAGGCCAACCTCCAAACGACAAATGGATGCCCGGGGCCTAGGAGGCAGAAGGTCGCCGATAGTTCACCGTTCAGAATGGCGAAGATGGGACGAAAGTTCATGAAAAGAAGTCCACGGACTGGGACCCGGGAGGGCAACGGGTAGTTGAGTTCGCACGCAAAGCAGACGGCGAAAGGAAAGGCAGACTCCAGAGCTCGGGCGAACGGGGTGACTTCGCCGTTTGGAACGGCGGCATCTTCGCGGACTTTCAGACATGGAAGTTTGGGGGTTCGGGCCCAAAGAGCCAAAACAACAGCCAAGTTTGGATGTTCAAGTTTTCAACCTCGAAGGCAAAGGGACGACGAAGGTCCGAGGAGCCAGGCCCGAGGGGTCAAATAGCCGTTTTGGGAAATCTTCGTTGTTTTCTGTTTTCGACCGCCAAGAGGAGACCCGAGCCCGGAGGGCATGAACGCCCCTGGGTGATTAACGACCACAATGAAGTGAAATTCCGGTCGCGAATCTGAGGGCATTTTGGAGGTTTTTCAAAGAATCGAAAACATGGGTTTTGTGTGTTTCATCGTGTTTTATCAATCACATGTCCTTTTAACCCATGTTGTTCATTTTTAAGCTTTAAAATCATGAAAAATTGCTTGGGAGGGAAAATAGTAAACCTACCTCGGACACCCGATGCGGCAAGGCGTGAAATTGACTAACGATCGGCAAGTGACGGCAACGGGTGCGAGGGCGACGATCGCTGAAGACAGGGATCCTCTCTGGCAACTTCTTTGACCTCTCTCTACAACCCTAACAAGTGAGAATGATAGGTTTGGGCAAGATATTTATACTCCCACCACCATTAATGGCTTCAATAAATGCAAGTACGACATAGAAAATGGTTGGTGGATTCAAATTGACGGTGGCGAGAGTGATAGGTTTGGGCAAGATATTTATACTCCCACCACCATTAATGGCTTCAATAAATGCAAGTACGACATAGCAAATGGTTGGTGGATTCAAATTCACGGACGATGGCGAGAGTCCCGGGGCCCCGAGGGCGAAATTCTGCTACAAGTTTGTCGTTTGGAAAATTCTAATCGAAAATCACCGGCGGAAAAGGGGAAGTCGGGGCCCAAAGGGTGAAGTTTCGCTAGAGGTCTGCCGTCAGGAACGACGGAGCCCTCATGGAATTCTAGAAGCGGAAGTTCGGAGGGTCGGGCCCGGCAGGTTCAAAAGCAACGAAAACTTTTGCAAATTTCAACGGATGGAGAACAGGGGGCGGGACCCGAGGCCCAAGAAGTCGTAAGCCCTCTGTCGTTTAGAACGATGGACACGAAGGGGAAACCTGGCTAAGGAAACTCGACGAGGTTGGCCTAGCAGGCCCCAAGGCCGCTGGAAAAGGAAAACTGCCAAAGAGACCCCACAAGGCGCCAAAACTTGACAAAATTAAAAGGGAGAAACACTGTCAACTTAATATGAGACTTCAGAGGCATGTTGACCACCTAAGACACCAAAATGGAGCACGCAAAATGAGGCAGTGACAAAATTGACCCGACAAGGTGAAAGAAAAGAGGGTCCCCGTTCTGAATAGGGTGTGTGTGCTGAGGGCACAACAAATGGTGACTCCGCTGGGAAACGCTCCCAAGCATTCTAAAGATAAATATTCATCCAGGACCCAGAATCTCTAGTTTCGCAGATGGGGAGTGAACTTCCAACGGTGAACTGGGAGAACAAGATCCATATTTGGGTTAGTCTACAGGACATTTCAGAAGTGTGTGTAGTGAATTCATTCCTTTCCGCATGACTATGACTAGGGGCTGCTAATCCAACTGAGCAAGCTACATAAATCGTCCAACACCAAAAGTAACCTGGACATTGCTTCACTGCCCAGTCAGGCGTCCATAGCCCCGACAGAGTTGTCGCTGCAATCCCATGGATATTTCTCTACTGTCAGTTGGGCATCCATAGCCCTGGTAGAGTTACCCACACACCCATACGGTCACTTATTTTTCAGAATTCCTTTTCTCTTTTGTTTTGATATTTCTCTCAATGCACATTTTCTCATTTATCTTTTGCTTGACCGAGTAAGCAATGAAACCTACCACGGGTTTGGGACCACAGTGGTCAATGGAGCAGACTTGAGATTTTTCACTTACTAGGGTGTCACAACAGCCGTAGTATAGTCCTTTAGAAACGATTATTATGTGTTTTGTGTGAGATCCCAGATGTGTGTAAACAGATCCAACCAAGGGTCGAGTTCTAAGGCAAAGTTCAGACGAGGAAATCATTCATAGGAAGCCTTCAGAGACAAATAATCAAGAATGAATGCTTATCTAGATAATACTAGGACGGACCACAAAGCGAACCGTATGTCGGGCGAGCACGACCACCGCAAGGAAATGAAGAACATCCATTCGAAACAAAACAGTCAGGGAGAATAAGCAACAAGGGTGACGCAAAATGGAAAGACACACACAAACCAAAAGTGCAACCTACCCTAACCTATATACAAATATTTACAAGGAAGAGCTCGAGAGATCTCAGGCTTGGAAGTAATGCTTCAAGTGCTGCCTATTAACTGGCAACGGGACATCTTCACCAATTAAAATCTTTAGGCGGAAAACATTGTCTCCCAAAATTTTAGTTATTTCAAAGGGGCCAAGCCAAAGCTTGTCGAATTTTTTGTGTCCCCCTTTCTTTTCATGGGCCTTATCCCAATACAAGACCAAATCTGCAATTCTAAAGGCCTTGATTTTGGCTCAACGGTCGAACCATCTCTTAACCACGCCCTGATGTTTGGCAAAATTTTCAATTGCACGATCTCGGACTTCCTCTAAATGCAAGAGCTTAGTTAACCGAGCTTCTCTATGATCTCCTCCTTCATAAAAGTCGTTGATAAACTAGAGAGTGGGAATCTTCAGATGGATAGGAAATATGGGCTCTAGGCCATAAACGAGATGGAATGGGGAATCGCTAAGGGCAGCCTTATGGCAAGTGCAGTCAACCCAAAGGGTGAAACGGAGCTGGGTATGCCAGTCCTTGGGATTCCTATCTAATAACTTCTTGATTACCGTGATCAGGTTCTTGTTCGTAGACTCAGCGAGGCCATTGCCTTGGAGGTAGTAATTAGATGAAAATTTAAGGGTGATCCCGTAATCGAATTCCCAACTAGCAAATTTCAATGAAGCATAAGTAGGTCCATTGTCACACACCAAAGCATAAGGACAACCAAAGCGATTTAAAATGAAACTTTCCAAAAAATTAGTAACTAACTCAGTTGTGCATTGTTTACATACAATTGCTTTTGTCCATCTAGTGCAATAATCAGTTGTGATAAGAATGTACCTGTGTCCCGCGGATGATGGATGGCTTACCAGACCGATGAAATCGAGGCACCATTGTGCGAACGGCCTTACCTCCAGCACAGGCTACAGTGGGACAACAACATTCTTTTCCTTGGTGGCGGTTGTCTGACATGTGTGACGTGAGCGAACATGACAATGGGTATCTTTGAAGATGTTCGGCTAATAATATCCTGCTCTTAATATTTGATGTGTAGTGGAGGGACTAGATCCGTGGCCAGTGCCAAACTTATCATGAGACTCTTTTAAGACTCGGTCTGCTTCCTCCTTGCCAAGGCATCTTAAGTAAATGCCTTCATGATTTCTCTTGTATAAAATGGACCCTTATAACATGTAACCATTGCTTTTCAATGTAAGGGCATGCTTTTGGACTCCCCGCCGGTGAGGTGAACACTTGTGGTTCAATAAATAATAAATGACATTCTTGTACCATTCTTTTGGGGAAACATCCTCGAGCTAGTACTGTTGCACAGTGAGTTCAGGTCCGGCCCCTACGGCCGCTTCAGCAATTGCGCGGGTGAGTGCCTATCCTCTCACCAGCTTCATCGGTTAGATCTCCATGTCATATTCCTGGAGCAGGGTGACCCATTTGGCTCTTCATTCACCCAATTCATTTTGCATGAGCAACATTTTTACTGTTGGGTCGGGGACAATGGAAAACATTTTATTACGCAGGATATAATGATGAAATTTCTTCACCCCTCTAACAAGGGCATATGCCTGCTTTTCCACGTTGTGATATTTCAATTCAACATCCTTTAGAGGAGCACTCATGAAGGTGATCGGATGCTCATTTCCTTCATCGTCTTTCTGAGTCAAAATGCTAGCACAAGAATGTTTTGAAGCGAACGAGTAGATATAGAAAGGCTTTAGATAATCCGGGCTGACTAGTACAGGCACCTCAACAATGGCCCACTTGATTTCTTTGAAGGCTTGTTTGGCGTTGGGAGTCCATTTAACTTTGGCATCTTGTTTTAACATTGTCTTGAGGGGTTTAACAATCTCCGCGAAACCCGTGATGAATTTTCTAACGAAGTTGATCTTCCCAAATAAGGTTTTTAATTCCTTCTTGTTGCCTGGTGGTGGGATTTTCAGCAAGGACTAGATACATTCAGGGTCTATATAAATTCTCCATTCTGAAATGATGTGTCCGAGCAATCTACCTTCAGTCACACCGAAAATGCACTTCTTGGGGTTAAGGGAAACTCCAAACTCCCTGCATCTCTGAAACACCTTACATAGGTCAAAAATGTGATCACTCCGCCTTTTAGAAAACATAGTTAAATCATCCATGTAGATGATTATGCACTTTCCAATCAGATCTTTGAAGGCGATATCCATGGCACGTTGGAAGGTGGCGCCAGCGTTGATGAGCCCAAAAGGAATTCTCCTGTAAGCGAACGTCCCCCACTTAGTGGTGAACATTGTTTTATGACGGTCTTCATACTGTACCATTACTTGGTTGTACTCAGAGTACCCATCGAAGAAATACATCATTTGGGAGCCATTGACGATCTGCAACACCTCATCCAATGAAGGCACTGGATAGTTGTCTTTCTCCGAAGCTCGGTTCAAATTGCGGAAGTCTACACACAATCTGATCTTCTCGTTCCTTTTTCTGACCGGGACCAAGTTGGCCACCCATGTGGAATGCCTAACTAGGAAAATAATCCTTACCGAAAGCAACTTTTGCACTTCTTTGTAAATGATGGGTTCCAACAAGGCATTAATAGGACGCTGCCACTGGCGAAAAGGCCTCACTTCTGTCTTGAGAGGGATGGTATGCGTGATGATGGAGGTATTGTAAGACTTCAAATCCTCATAATTTCATGCCACCACGTCATGATACTTCTGCAAAGCACCAACGATTCCCTTCTTTTCCTCAGGCGTGCACACTTTTCCAATAAAAACATTCTTGATCTCCTCGGTTGTCCCAAGGTTGTGAGCATCGCACTAGTTGCTTATGGCTTCCTCCTTTGTTTGCTAGTTCTAGTCTTTGATATGATCCAAATCAAATATGCGCTTGAGCTGAACCATGCCCTTGGGGATCATGTTGGTTTTGAGGTTAATAACCCCCTCTATATCCAACTCGGCTTCTTGCGGATCGACTTCATCAATTATCTGGGCTATGAATACATCAGAACTCGTGATGAATTCAAGAATATGCTTGTCATCGTTGAAGACCTGAAAATGAGTGACATTATTCGGGACAAGTGGCGTAGATGTCAACTCAACTGTGAATTTCTTAAGCCCAGACAAAGAAAGGGGTTGCAAAGTGCTGGCTGCTTGAGCCAAGGCATCAACTGTACGATTCTGAGCACGAGGAATCAATTGTATATTGAACGCATCTAAACCTTCTAAGAGATCCCAAACCCTATGCCTATAGTTTGCAAGTCTTCTATCATGGCAAGAGTATAATTTCCTAACTTGTTTAACTACGAGTTCAGAATCCCCAAAAACTTGCAGCATTTTGACATTTTTCTTCAAGGCCATAAGAAGGCCATGGACCAAAGCCTCGTATTCCGCTACGTTATCAGTACAATAAAACTGTAATATGTGGGCGGCAAGAAAGGTCTTACCCGTTGGACTGATGAGTTTGAACCCAACACCAGCTCCTTGTTTTGACTTAGATCCATCAAATCATAGCGTCCAAAATTTGGAAAGTTTTTTGACTTCGGGTCCAACTAAGCTCTTACTTCCTTTTGGCTGGGTGGTTGCCTTCGCAATCTTAGGGGCATCTTCTAGTTCAGTGTGTTGAATAGTTGGTGGTTCTTTCGGCACCTCTTTTGGCGTCTCCGTCTGAGGGGCAGCTAATTTTTTAACATGTTCCACTGTTGTTTGACATAAGCAACAGTCAAACTCAGAGTGGGCAACATTGTGAATCCTGCACCAATTCAGTAATAAGAGATCCTGGAAATTCATTTGGGCGCCCAAGCTGAGTTGGTCCCTGGCGCACTTTTCTATGAACTCCTGAAAACCACTGAGTAGTCCCCAGTTGTCGCCTTCATCGGGTTTGTCATCTGACTCTACCAACATTTCTGTACTCAGAGGTATTTGAGTAAAATCGGTCAGAGGACTGCACAACACTAAGAGTACTTTGGCATTGTATTCTTCCTGAGGCTCAAATTCATTTTGGCAGGCGAAAGGACAGTAATTTCCCAATTTTGTCTCAACAAACAACACTTCATTGAGGTTATTGTATTCTATGATCATATATTTCATACGGGGTTCGCAGTCGATACATATTTGGTTTGGCAGCCCCTTCCATGGCAGCCACATGTGAGAAAGGTCTATGGCAGTATATCCATTCAAGTGCCTTGGTGAATTCCCTCCCCAAGATGATCCCATATGCGTTAGGAATGTCAGCCACTTGAATATCAATGACTTGTTGTATCCTCGGGTCTACAACAATCTACATCGGGATCCGATTTATTTCTCCCACAATGTTGATCTTTATTTTGTCCAACTGGGTCACTTTCCTTTTTGAAGGCGTGGGAGTGATTCCAAGGGCCTTACATACGGCCAAAGACATAACATTGGCTGACGCCCCTGAATCAAGCAGGCAGTTATGCAAGTTCTTCCCAAATATCTGAATGGTGGTAAGGAAAGGGGGAGTTTCCAACCTTCCTTGGAAGATGCCCGTAGGCGTATCCATGTGAGCTACCTGACCCCCGTTCTTATCACCAACTTTATCCCTGGTCTTTCTAGATGGTTGATCTTTAGAACCCTACCTAATGTTCTGATCTGGGTTCCTTTTCCATTTGCTTACCTGCAGATTGATTTATGGGAACATCCTCCCTTTTCCCGGTATCATCCTGTATCACCTAGTTCTCGCCTAGGCTCTTCAAAGGTAACTCTCTTAGCTGATGTTTCCTGCGTTGTGCTAGAGAATGGGGTCCCATTAAGGACCCTAAAGAAGGCGTGTCTTACGGCAGGGACTCTAAGTAGTTCAAAGGTAGACAAACTGATTTTTACCCTTTTGAACTCTTCTGCCACGTATTCACCCATCTGCTCAATTTTTGAACCAAAGGCTTGACCTATTGCAAAGCTAGGAGGTTGGACTTTCGTTTAACTCGACTGGTTTTGGGGTTGGCCTTGGGGCTGATTCTGCGACTGATTTTGAGGCCCATTCTTGTTAAGATATTGGGTGGGTACATGGGGAAGTCCAGGGTTGTTGTTGGCATTAGGGTCAGGCAGGGTAGCGAAATTGTTCGATGGAGTAGAGGTTGTAAAAGGTCAACCTACCTGCCTATTTATGAGGAAGTAGGGAGTTGACCTTTGATGGAACATGTGGACCTCATCTACATATGATTCTTCTTCATCTAGTGGACCATTGTCTACAGAATTAAAAAGCTGAGCAAAAGTTTGTTCGTTACTTACCTCTTGCATTTCTTCACTCCTAATGAGAGCAGGTTCGACTTTGGGCTCGTTACAATCGCCCCGCAGAAACTGCGCTTGGTTGACCACGAGACATGAGGAATCATATGGCTTAGATGAGATGATGTCCTGACAGCCGGCACTATCAACTGCATTTTGCACTTCTACTTGGAATATTTCAGCAGCCGTCTGGAATTCAGGGCAATCCAACTCGGAGTGCCTGTTGGTTTTGTGAATCCGGCACCATCCTGGACAAAGCTGCCTCAGCAAGGTATACTCCACTAGTTGTCTTTTCGTTGTTGGCTGTTTAGTCAAAAGGAGTAGGGACACCTCCATTATTGGGCCTTGTATTCCATGTATGATTCTGCCTTTGAGAAGGTCTCCTTTCAGAACTTTGATTAACATTTTGTCCTCTATCATAATTCTGCCCGGAGGAGGTGCTTGCTTCCCGGTTGTCCCTACTATCCCTATTGTCTCGGTTATCCCGATTAAGATTGGCCTGGAGGTTACGCTGGGACGCCTGTAACTGATTATTCTTATTTTTTAAGTGTGTCATCTCTGTGGAAATTTTCTTTATCATCTCTGTTAGTTCTTCCAATTGTCTTTCTTAGTCGTGTTGCCTGGCTGCGGTGCCAAATTTTGGAGAAAGACGGGCGGAGCTGCCAATTGATTCTGATGTGCTGGAGGAAATTTTGGCCCCGGTAGGTACAATGGTGCCTAGGGTTGCTGAGAACACACTTGCTGTTGTTGGGCAACCTGAGAATAGTTGTGCTATGGTTGAGGCTGCAAATAGGAAAGCACAGGAGGTGCATAATTCAGTGGCTGTCCCAGGTGTGGGACGATGGGAAACTAAGGTATCTGGTTCATAAGAGGGGTCTGATGAGCGAATGCCTGATTAAGCCCTTGAATCTACATCAAGTGCGCCACCGGTCCCAACGAGGGTAGCGGGCCAGAGATATTCAGCCCCAAATCTACACTGGCCACAACAGCCTTTGTATAGGCTGTCACCAATGAGGCGGGTGGTGGACGCATCCTTTTCACCAGGGCCGATGTGAGGTTGTTCAATGCCGCATAGTAAACCGAGAGAGCTGTGACATCATTGTGAAGGTATGGGTCCTGAAGCCTTGTAAAGGCACGATGAAAGCGGTTATTAAAGGACCCAATGGGTTCATTGACTTCCCTCCTGACAGACATAAACTGCCTATATAACTCCGAAGGGCTAATCGGGATCTTATACTTTTGCAGAAAATATTCTTCATTAGGTTCCATGAGGTAACGGATCCCCTAGGTAGATTGATGTACCAGTAGAAGACTTCTTCTCCCAATGAATGTGGAAAAAGGCGGCATGCAACATCCTCATGTTCGACTTGCATTTCAGTGACTGTTGTCTCAAATATTTTAATGTGTTCTTCAGTTGTTCTCTGTGGGTCATGAGGATTAAATTTCAAATAGAAGCCCTCCAGATTCTTGGGCATATCATGATAAGCGGCAAAATGTATGGGCGAAGGATTTTGTGCCAACCAAGCCATGGCGGGAGGCGGAGGTGATACTCGCTGTTGAGGGACAGCAACCTGGGATTGCACATGCAATAGAACAGCAGGTTGGGACTGCACTTGAGCTGCAGCTGTTTGGACTATACCTTAGTCTGGAAGGGCCGGTAGAGAAGCAATTCCCTGGCCGCCGGAGATCGGAGTTGAAAATGCAATTTCGGATGGTCGAGTGGAAGACGAATGCAAGCCGAATGAGGGCGAAGGTGGAAGGGAAGTGGGTGGAATGGAGGAAGAGGAAGAAACATCGCTACTTTGTTTAATTCATTTTGCCCTTGTAGGAGGCTACAACTCTTGGAGTTCTCCCTTAGTTAATGTTGACCGTAAAACTCTTTGAAATCTTTCTGGGAGAACGATCCGATTCGATCCAACTTCACAAGGCCCTCCTTCTAGCTCCAGTTCTGTTGATGGGTGTTTTGCACACTTTCTCAACACAGGCAGTACACGAATGCATTACCTCTCTTGAAAGGAAATTTCCCACGACAAGTTGTTGAAAATCTCTCCAAGGTCTCTCGGGTGTCAGGTCATGACTTGCATGGAACTCCTCAGTTGATTTCGATGTGATTTTGCTGGTAATCACAGGGTGGACTTACGTAGCTGGATGCGAATTAGATCTTCAAATACGAAATTTATAAGATGGAGGTCGAGTTTCACTTTGCTGTAGGTTCGGACAGTGGTCCAAAACTTTGATGTTTCTTCAAATTTGGCTTTACAATGTGCAATGAACCTTGGTACAAGTTATTTTAAAAAAAAAAGGGAAAAAGAGCGGGGAAGAGGGAAGGTTCCTGGATCTACAACTAATTGTGAACAGTAATCATGGAGTCCCTGCTATGGACAGCTTCCTGAAAACAATATTCCACTTAACTAGAAATCTCACAATCTCATGAAATTTGTGCTATCTTCTAAAGTCTATAAACATTTCACCTTTCATTGACCATTTACATGCATGAACAAAGATGAAAAGTGTGGAGCATCTCTCAATTTAAGCCCATACTAACTTTACACAGCCATCTACAAGCAAAAAACAACAAAAAGTATGGACTAAAAAGACATCTACACAACAAGAATTTCACAACTACAAAATAACATTTCTAAAATCTATCAAAACAAGAATACAGCTAACTAGAACAATAATACAAAACTAAGTAAAGCATCTAACAATGGAAATTAAATCAAGTAACATGTGAAAAACTCATAAAATGCACCAAGTCAATGTATTTTTATTATAAATTTTTGCAGCATGTCTTTAGAACAATTCAACTCTCTTTTGCAAATGAGAGGAGACCCCTATTTATAGTGCCCAAAAAGTTAAATGAATGGCCAAGATTAATTCTCATTATGTGGCAAAGATTTATTACAAAATAGGGTTTCACCAACCCCTAATATATTACAATTTAAAATTATATTTTGTCTTCTCCCTATTTTGTCATCTAGTGCCAGTCACTGTAGCAATTTCGTTCTTTGCTGATTGTTGTTTTACTATAGCTACTCCTTGCAGAGCTCTTCACTACCAAGAGGGATGTCCTCTTGTTTCTTTGGAGTTGTATATTTTATGAACTTTAAAATGACTGGTTGGAGCTTGTCTACCTCAATAATCTCGTACTGCAACATCTGGTAGCTCCATTCCTTGGCATTATCTTCTAGCTTCTTCCAGTCCTCATCATATTTTGTGCCCTGATCTCTGAATGGCTCTGATTGGTCGAATGCACGGGCGGAAAAACTCATGAATTCCACCATTATTTCACTAGACATCCTGTCCTCCATCTTCTTCTGAAAGTAAGGTTTTATTTTTTTGGATCCATCTATATTATGGGCATGTCATATTCCGTCATTAGTTTGAGGTATTGAGCGCATTCCGCTCTGATTTCCTTGATCCATTCAATGTTCGAATCCACTCTACTCATTATCTGCTCCGGCCTTTCTTTCTTGTTGTCAAAATCCCGCCACCACACATCCATCAGCCAGTGATTGTCCTTGTTGAATGCAATCTCCTTCTCCCATGTGGATTTTGACAACTGAAGGATGGCTTCGATCTTTGGATAAGTAGAGTCGTATGTTGCAGAGAAATCAGTGCAGAGCTTCCTCGTGCTTTCCAAAGATTGTTGCAGATCCAAGAACTTGTTGGTTGTCCAAACATCCCGGCTAATACCCATGTTCCCGATGTATAGGACCTGCCGAAACCAGCTTTCTATAGTCTTTTCTAAGTTCTTTCTTCTCTCCATCTTATCAATTTGTTCTTTGGACAATAGTTGGGATGGGGCCGTGGACGTGGTAGGCAGGTCATCCACCGAAGACCATTGTTGGATGTAATCCGTCAAAGCAGCCACCTGTGCTTTAAACTCATCTTTCGAGACCTTATCCTGCTTTATCAGATGCACCACTGTAGCCACTGACTCTTCAAGGTGTCCTACCTTTTTTTTTTTCCCTGGTAGCAGTTCCCAAATCCATGGTGGAGATGTTGTAGGTTATTCCCTCCTGGCCTAACACCGGCGTTGCTATTTGCACAACTCGAGACCCAGAAGCATCCATTGTTACATTGGATCTGATCTTAGGCCTCTTCTCTTTTCTAGTTGTCATTTGCACTCGGGCTAAGATAGCTTCTAGCCTCACTCTTGGGTCCTTTAGTACTGGAGTTTAATTTTCAAGCTGTCTTTCCAGCCATTCAGGCATAACAGCCTTCTCTTTAGGTGATTCATGATCACCTTCGCCCCCCTTGGCTAAGGTTTTTGTTTTCTTATATTCTAGGGCCCTTTCTTCTTCCTTAACGGTATCTCCTTCTTCATCGGAGTCCTGGACGAACACAAGGCGCTTAATAGGAGGCTTGGTAGATAATTGTTGCCTGGGACTTTCTTTCTTTTCCATTTCCTTCCCCTCCTTTCCTTCGGTTTGCTCAATTTCGAGGCTCTACTCCTTAAGCCGCTCACTTTCGGGGCCCTTGACAGTTTGAGCCTCGCCCTCAGGCTTATCTTCCTGTAGCTTTCCTTCCCTAAGAGGCAACCTTTCTGCCTCTTCTTCAGTACCCTTCAGCTCTTGGGCCATTTCTTCTTCAAGATCATCGTCGAAGGTTTGCACGATGACCCTACCACTGACATCATCCTCCTCATCCCCGCTCTCGGAGGAGCCTGTTCCTTCTTCCTCGTGAGCCACCCTGTCGATAGTGCGGTGTTCATACTCTGGGTGCTCGTGGTATTTATCGGCCTTCTCTTCAAATGGCTTTGAGGCCTCTTGTTCTCGCCTCTTCCATTCCTCGGAGATTAACATGGTGGCCTCCATAGCTGGTAGCCCTGTGGGAGGTTACCAAGGTTTAGCAGTAGCGAGGACCTGTGCAAGGGTCGTTTGAAGAGTGGGATCCATAAGTATTTGGGAGAGCTCGGAGGGGAGATTCTGTATATGTCTTGAGAGGGCCTCAGGCACGGTGGGAGAAACTATTGGTGTCGGCATTGTAACTAAAGGGAGGGATGTGGTAGGTGACATGGTGGCGGAGGAAGGAGGAGTAGTTACGACAGAAGAAGAATCAACGACAATTATAGGCTCGCCCAGAGGTGAAGGGGTGAGATGGATAGAGATGTCTACTGCCGGCGGGGATGTGGCGACCAATGCTAGAGAGGCAGACGATGGGGCAGTCACAATAGGGAGGTTCGAAAGAGAATTTACTTGGTACGTACCCTTTTCTCCTTCCTCTTGGGTTAAGGGCTGGTCTGTGGTGCCCCCTGTTTGTTTAAGCCTTTTAGAAGGTGAGCCCCCTAGATCTTTCCTTGTATAAACTTTGGGATCAGGGGACTGCTCTGTCTTCGTCTCTTTTCTCTTCTTGGTTCTGGTGACTGGAGGAGACTTGGATGTCCCGCCCGTTGAAGTAGTGGCAGCGGCCTCCTCCATGGCACTTGGTTCACTCTTGAGTCCTTCGTATGTCAGGACCACCCCTTGCTATTTTAATCAAGCCACTTATCCATCAACCCACTCCTTGGTACGGGCCAAGATTGGTTTGGTTATAATATCGAGGTCATCAACCTCTTGCTCATCCTAGTCTATTGTTGGTATCAGCAAATTGGCGACTACGGGGTACCTGGGGTCCATTACGGTGCTTTCGTCCTCCTCGACTTGATTTGGTATGAGAAATGGCTACCCCTTTCTTATAAAATACGTAGTCATCCACATATAGTGCCTTGCACGTACTTCCTTATCATCCTGACAATCCCCCCAAAAGTCCTCAATGTGGTGCAGATGAGGGAACCCCAGTCCTAGTGCCTTCCTTACATGCCCATATGGGTCCATTTGCGGGCGAGCAGTGTGCAGGTGAAAATGATAATCCTTCAATTCTTTCTCAAAGTTACCAGCGCACTGGGAAATTTGTAATTTATACATGCCCTAACCAAGGGTCAAGGGATAAGAGATTCCTGCTACGTGTTTGCCACTGAAGACTGCTTGTATGTGTTGGAGCTGCCGAGAAAGCTCCAATAGGATGATCCGGTTGTTGGGGTATCGAGGCAACTTGTTTGGCCTTTCGGTGAATCCTTGGGCACGGATGTATGTGAACTTTGGATATTGAATGAAGAGGAAGGCGTACTACTTTAAGAATGCCCGAGCACTATGGGAAACCCTTCTCTCAAAATCCCCAACAATCATTATGATGATATGGCCAATGAAGGCATAATTTAACCTGCAATATTCCTTTTTGAAGTTTCGGTACTGGAGCTAGGGGTACCTGTCATAGGCCTTCAGTCTTCGACCCCGCTACTCATTGGGTGCTACAAACAACCCATTGTATTGTCTCTGTTCTGCCAAGGAGTAGAGGAGATATGAAGTCATGTCGAACTTGGAACTCCTCTTCACATTGACGAACTTCTCATGGAAGGAGTCGCTTATTATACCTTCCCAGTAGAACGAGGACTTTGTGGTGACGTCCTCATTCCCACGAAGGATCTGTTCAAAGAAGTATACCATCCACTCCTGGAAGAAGGTCATAGTGGGAAGACCCATAACCCTGCTTAGTATCGTGACCAGGTCATGGTAATCTTCATGGAAATCACTGCGGAAGACTTCGTGAGGAACCTTCGCAGCGCTGCCCCATTTTTCTTTAAGCCAATGCTGATTTATTAACTTTTTGCAGCTTGTCGAATTGTCATTCCATGCTGCCTAGCATTCCTTTATGGTAGGTGTTTCCATTTCTTAAAAAGTGGGAATATGGAAGGTCTTTGTGATTCCTTCAGCTGAAATGTCAGCGAGAATGTTACCATCTCTGTCAATTATGGTCCTTGTGTCCGGTTGATATGCCTTCCAACAAGCTATGACCAACTCAGGGGCCACGAGGGATGGAGGGAAGCCTGCAAATTTTGCAATTCCACTTTGTCTGATCAGTCTCGCATTCTTGGTCTTCGGATTGACCCTGACCCTTTGTGTAAATTCATCAATATTGACATGGCCAATATTGGTGTCAGTGATTTTCTTTCCAATCCATGGCAACCTTTGAGTGCAGAGGCTCACACTGGAACTGGTACTTCATTTGGTCCTTGTCGTCTTTTCTTTGAGGAGTCTTGCGCGACTTCTTTCCTTTGTCCTTTTCCACAGCTGCCCCCGAAGGTCCTGCACCCGATTCCATATATTCTACAAGCAAAGGTGCAGTCAGTGCAACTGATCACTAAAGTCTTCATGCTAGTTAAAATCCCATGGGTGAAGTCAAATTTAAATAATTTATCATCCATAAAATGATACTTCTACTTCTCGATGCCATTAGTCTTTTAATTGAGGGCTTTTAGACAATTCGGGCCCGGAGGCCCAGACTTCCCTGGCAGGAATGCTATTTTGAAAAGGCAAACGGGGCAAAGCGACCTAGAATATCTTTCCCGACCGAATTTTGATGGTTCAAAAGGATCGTAGCGAAGAAGGCCGAATTTTAGCAAATAGGTCGAAATCATATTTCAAATTTGGGGTCATTGGGATTGATTTAGGAGTACCCGGAGGTACAAGGCCGGAAAGTCGTGTAGAGTTGGCCGTTTGGAATGTCCGAGCATAAACGAAGTTCTGGGGGTGGAACTCCGGGACCCAGCGGGTCTAAGGGCGGCTGTCAATTTTGCAATTTTAAAGTGTTTGGGCCTGAGAAGCCGGGAAGCTGCCATTCCTTCGTCGTTTGGGACGGTGATCATCGGGCGGAAGTTCGAAGGGGGCGGCTCGGCGGACCAGACCCGACATCAGGGTCGGACGTCAGATTACATTTTGAGCTTCCACGATGAGTAGGGAGGTGGAACCCAAAACTCAAAAGGGCGGGCGCGAATTTCCCCTTTTAGAATGACGGAGGAGGGATGGAGTCCTAGAGGCCGGAGCCCGGAAAGGGAAAGGACATTCAAAGTTCAGGGCCAACCTCGAAACGATGAATGGATGCCTGGGGCCCGAGAGGCGGAAGTTCGCTAACGGTTCACCGTTCATAACAACGAAGATGGGACGGAAGTCCGCGGACCGAGACCCGGGAGGGCGACGGGTAGTTGAGTTCGCACGCAAAGCAGACGGCGAAAGGAAAGGCGAACTCTGGAGCTCAGGCGGACGGGGTGACTTCGCCGTTTGGAACAATGACATCTTCGCGGACTTCCAAACATGGAAGTCTGGGGGTTTGGGCCCGAAGAGCCAAAACGACAACCAAGTTTGGATGTTCAAGTTTTCAACCTTGATGGTGAAGGGACAACAGAGGTCTGAGGAGCTGGGCCTGAGGGGTCAAATAGCCATTTTGGGAAATCTTCGTTGTTTTCTATTTTCGACCACCAAGAGGAGACCTGGGCCCGAAGGGCATGAACGCCCCTGGGCGATGAACGACCGCAATGAAGTGAAATTCTGGTCGCGAATCCGAGGGAATTTTGGAGGTTTTTCAAAGAATTAAAAACATGGGTTTTGTGCATTTCATTATGTTTTATCAATCACATGTCCTTTTAACCTGTGTTGTTCATTTTTAAGCTTTAAAATCATGAAAAATTGCTTGGGAGGGAAAACGGTAAACCTACCTCGGACACCCGATTCAGCAAGGCGTGAAATCAACTAATGGTCGGCAAGTGACGGAAACGGGTGCGAGGGCGACGATCGCCGAAGACAGGGATCCTCTCTGGCAACTTCTTTGACCTCTCTCTGCAACCCTGACAAGTGAGCATGACAGGTTTGGGAAAGATATTTATACTCCCACCACCATTAATGGCTTCAATAAATGCAAGTACGACATAGCAGATGGTTGGTGGATTCAAATTCACGGACGACGGCGGGAGTCTGGGGGCCCGGAGGGCGGAATTCCACTGGAAGTTTGCTGTTTGGAAAATTCTACTCAGAAATCACCGGCGGAAAAGGGGAAGTCAGGGCCCGGAGGGTGGAGTTTTGCCAGAGGTCCGCCGTCAGGATCAGCGGAGCCCTCACGAAATTCTGGAAGCGGAAGTCCAGAGGGTTGGGCCCGGGAAGTTGTAAGCCCTTTGCCATTTGGAACGACGAACACGAAGGGGAAACCCGGCCAAGGAAACCCTTCGGGGCGGGCTCGACAGGCCCCAAGGCCGTTGGCAGAGGCAAATTGCCAGAGAGACCCCGCAAGGTGCCAAAACTTGACAAAATTAAAAGGGAGAAACATGGTCAACTTAAGATGAGACTTCAGAGGCATGCTTACCACCCAGGACACCAAAATGGGGCATGCAAAATGAGGCAGCGACAAAAATGACCCGGCAAGGCGAAAGATAATAGGGTCCCCGTTTTGAATGGGGCGTGTGTGCTGAGGGCACAACAAAGATGAGTCATCAAAACCACATGAGTCCACAACTTTTAGCAAAGAAAAGGAAAACAAAAATTATACAACCACATATGATGAGTGCGAGGATAGGAAACCACCAAACCCAAAAGAAATAGAAAAAAAATATGGAAGAGGTTATGAGCTTTTGAAACAACTTGTCTATAATGGAAAATGATGTGGTCTTAATAAACAAGGTATTTGTATCCCTATAAAGCCTACCTCGCAAGAATGAACAAGATGTCTTGGTTATCGTCCTTCGAAAGAAAAGAAAGCATCAAAGAAACCTTCACTTAATATCAATGTCATCACACAAAACACTCCTAGGAAAAATATTGCTTGATCTTCAAACACATGTCTTAGTGATTGTGGTGCATTAGATTTTACACCCTCCTTTAAAGGAGAGCACAAAATATCATAATATAGAGATTCTTGTGTATGTATGACACCTTGTAGTAAGAAAGAAAGACCTTTGTCACAAAAGAAAGCAACATCTTCTACCATTGATCAAGAGGGTACCTTGTCGACTTGATATCTCTCCCTTCAAGAACATGAAATAAATTTTATAATAAAAGTTCATTTTGTGCATATCATCGAGTGCATGGTCATTCAACTAATGAATATAAGGATTTGAGTAATAAAATTCAACATCTTAAGGGTTGTGGTGCTCTTCCTCATGTGGATGCACCTATTTCCTCTAATTGATAATGATTTTCATCCTATCATGTTGCTCATCACTATGTGGCATTAGTATCTCTATGTGTCTTGCTCATTTCCATTCATGGTGGTATGGTCTTAAGTGCAACCATATTTATCTTGGCAGTAATATGATACTCCTTGATGGTTGTCTTTGTCTCTATGATTGGGGGGCAAGGATAAGTAGTTTTTGGAGGTGTGCATTCTCTTCGAGGATTGCCTCATCCTCTCTTTCTACTTAAAATACCAACATAGAAAGTATGTTGACATTTTAAGAGGGGGGCATATTGTCCCCCACTCATTGTTTGCATGTTCCCTTCTTAGTGATGATATCAAACATCTCCTAGGAAGTGTAAACTATTTTATTCAAAGTGTGGCTTTCTTGATCTATGTGATGTATCTTCTCTGTAGTGATATTATGCTTGATATTCTACAAGAGTGTGACCTTTCTTGGCATATGACATTCCCCTTGGTGGCAATGCTATGATCAATGATATTCTCTAAGATGTGAATCTTTTTATCCCTCGACTAGTCCTCTCTCGGTGACATCAAGTGTGATGTTCCTTAAGGTGAGACCTTTCATGTATCAAGCAAAACCCCTTTGATTATCCTAACCCAAAACCAATTCATGGCCACTAAGCATAACACAACTTGCCTTGTGGTGCCTTTATGTCATGAATGTCTAGCATAATGCAACTTTCTATCCTTGTGAAAACCTTTGACCATTTAGTGTGGCACCTTATCAAAGTTATCAAGGAGTATAAATTATGGTATGGTTGACGTATGGGAGCCTATAGACTTGGCATGACTTGCCCATTTCCACTTGTTTTGTGAGTTCACAACTTGTAGACCTAGTGTGCGAGCATATTTTTCATGGCCACCGAGCATAACACAACTTGCTTTCCAGTGGAGCCATGTGTTTCATAAGTGATTCTACATCCTTATGAGTGTGTTTGATGGATGTGGCATAACACAACTTGCTAGTTCATATTTTCTTGCATTAATTTTGATATTTTATGATTTTGTATCTTGTCCCGCTGCCTCATATCATACATTCATGTGTGTCCCTTTGTGCTTATGTTGATTTTCTATGGGATCTTGGATCCTGGAGGCTTGCACAACCTCCTTGATCCTTGTCATCCTATCCCATCGACATTTGTGCACTTGGACCCCCTCTTGACATATATTTATTTACTTTAGTGTGAGTTTAAGCGTAAGCTCATTCTCTCACAAGGTGGGGCCTAAATGTAGTGTAGGAAAATGTAAACCTTTACATTTTCACACTATGTTTGGGTCCCTTAATTAATTGGAATTAATTAAGCTTATAATTGCCTAAATTATGCATTCTTAAGCCTTATTATTCTCATTTTCTGAAAGGGAAACTATATTAAACAAATGCCTACATTAATTTAAACATCTTGGAAATTGTGTGTCCTGGATTTAGGTCCCAAGACTCATGCGCCCAAGGGCGAATGGGTCCTCCTTAAGTGCCAAGACACAATTTTTAATATGTTTTTGGTGACATTTTAATGATTCAAATTCAAGTTTCAATTGTTGAATTTTGGAATCTATTTTTTGAGAAATTAGATGAACACCTATAAATACATAGTTATTTTATCAATTTAACGTTAAGAATAAAGAGGCAACTTTCACAAGAGCAAAGATTATTGTCAAGAGAATTGAAGAGTAGATTTGTTAAGTATCTACAACAACAATCAAGATCATATCATCATGTGAAAGTTTATGCATCTTCATGTCATGTTTTGAAGCTAACATTGTGATGTAGGTTTCAAGTATTCAAGCATCAATCAAGTGTCAAATCAAGCATCCAATCAAGCCAATTTATGAAAGATCCAAACCTTAGAGATATGTGTTAGACTTCATTCCTCTAAGGATAGCTATTGAGGGTTTGGTGAGTTGTGACATAATATTTTTCATTCATCAAATTCCTTTCATTTTGTCATTATTTCATTATCAAGGTTTAATTACCAAAATTGGGGTTTAACCAAGGAAAACCCCTATTCACCTAAAAATAAGCATTTCTCTCTCTCTCTCTTTGTGTGTGCAAACTTGTAGGTGAAAAAGGAATGAAATTGGGTCAAAAGAGAAATTTTGCAAAGTTGTCAACATTGTTGTCAAGCCATGGAAACTCAAATCTCAAATTTAATTCCAACTTTCTGGTAGTGAAACCTAAGGCAAACTGAAGCTCAGATCTTGCATCAAAGGACCCCTGAAGCTAAGGAAAGACCTTGTACAAAGACCCATTTGCCCTAGGGTGAATGAGTCCTTGTAGGACACTCTGAACTCACTTTTCTAGGTAGGTTTGCCATGTTCTACACTTCCTTTTATACTACTTCATTTAGTATGTATATAAAGTTGTTGTGCTTAACTCTAATCATCGATAGGGAGTTGTGTGTTTAATTATTAGGATATGATTTTGGTCTCATGAATTTTTTCTCTAGATGGATTTGATTTTTATTGTTTTATTTATATTCTCACTTTGCATCTTATTAATTTGTCCACCTTGGTAAGGTAGTGTTACACTTCTTTCGTGATATTTTTGAGTTCCTAGTATATCTATACTTTATCCATTATTGATTTATACTAGATTAAGGGTTATTTGTTATATTATGCCTCTATACACCTATATTTCTTGGTCTCTTGGGTTACTTTTCATGATGATAAAGGGATGTAGGTGCATAATATGTCTTAATCTTCATTAATGATGTTATAACAACAAGTTGACCTCTCTTGTTTACTATAGCTCTTAGTTTATTTCATATTTATATTTGATAATGCCTCATAATAAAGAAGGATAGGTCTTGTGATAGTCAATAAGATTTCCTTGAGGTTGATAAAGGCGTATTCATGCATCTTTTATCCCTCTTGATATATTGGATACCCATTCATAACATTATGCCACTAGAAATCAAATATTTTTTGAAGTGTAAATCCTAATTTGGGATCTTTCATATGTTTCTAAACTTTCCATGTACCCCCATACACACTTTTTTTTTATGATTTTAGATCTCACTAGTTCCCTTATAAATTATAAAAACTTTAGATAGTATTCAAAAATACTTTTAGGACCTGTGAATTTAATAAAAATTGGAGGCACAGTTGATTTGAGTATAATTTTGGATTAAGTTTTGGCCTAAAATTAATTATTTTTTTTACAAGGCCAAAAAGTTCCTTTTCCCATCCTATCTTCATGATAATTGTTATGTTATATTTTTTTTACCTCTCTGACAATGTAGAAGGTATATTTTGGTGCTTAACACCTTCCTTTGGACTCTCACATGTGTGGAAGTACATGTGACCTTTGTAGTTCCTATTTTATTTTTGGAAACATGATTTTATTAACAAAAGCATTCTAATAAGGAAAGGAATAAAAGATTCACCTACATTTAACATTTCCACTAGCTATATTTTAATGATTTGTGATTATGCAATGAGCTTGATATGTCATAACAATGATGAATATCCATTTTTCAAGAACTTTTATGTAGGGGAGGAAGAATCTCCATGAATGTCTCACGAAAGCTAGATCTAGTAACATGAAATAATAGTTAGGGTTTTAAATTTTTTTGCTTGTATGAGTGAAATCCATCAAACACTAGGATCACCATATGAGGAACCTAGGAGGTTATCTTAATAGTGAAGAAGGTGATCATGAGTGTCTAGAAGGAACTCACTATCTTAATTTTAATAAGCTAATTCCTTGTTTAAATTATCATTAATATTTTACTCTCTAATATTATCATATGACCTACTTTGTCTTTGCTAAATCCTTTTATTATGATTCTTAATCCTAAAACTTGTGAAATAAAAATGAAGGAAACAAAGAGTTAATTTTCTTACTCGAGCACCTTATAGGGTCATTCAAATAGCAAATTATGCACTAGGGTTTCGAGCGAATGTCTTCTATGTGAGTGGGTTTCAAGCAAAATGGTAGACCCCCTTTTTTTAATTTTATATTTAATAGTTATAGGTGAAAGTTATTTGGGTTTACAATAGCATGAAGGATATATTGTCATGAAATTTTTATTATAAGTTGAGGGAGGTGAACCCAAACAAGAATCTTAGATAGGAGCTCCTCCATAGGGTCAAACCCTATGTGCTAGGGTTTGATGAATAAACTTGCTTGGTTGTGAAAATAGGGGCCTCCTTTGAAAATCATGTTTTGATCCACCATTCGAGAGAAAACTATGAAGAAATACCCATTCACAACCAATATGATTTCCATATTACCTTCAAGATTATGATTCTTCCTAAGCCATGATTTCAAAACATCCATGAAAATATGAAGACCCATGAACTTGTAAATTAATGCATGCCTCAATAAATATAACACTTCCTCAATTATGGGTTTAGGATTGATCACCATAATAGGGAAATCCTTATATTTCTTTAAACATCCATTGGGTCGAGGATGAGACCCCAAAAGATGGGTATTTTTAAAATCTTCATTTACATGTAAAAAAAGTTAATTACATGTTCATGGCTAGTCGAGGAACACTCACCTCCATTACGAGCATGCTTAAAAGACAAGCTTGGGGGGTCCTCTAGACCCCTAGTGACTTCCATGAAGGCAACAATTGCCGAAAAACCAATCAATAGGCACCAAAGGTCTAAGATAGAGTGGGAAAAATCTTATTCAAACCCTATAGGGCACAATACATAGAGGAAAAATGAAAGAGAAAAGAAAAATAAAAGGTACACAACTAAAACAAGTCCATGGCCCAACAAAGACAACAACAAAGGCTTCCAAACACCCTTCAAGTGCAAAAACCTATGCGCCTTCCCTAGACATCATCATTTCTCCTCATTGTGCAACCTACCCTTTTAAAAAAATCTAGATATATCATCGTCGAGGGCTTTCCACTTGCTGAATACATAAATATAATTGAATATAATCTAATATAAATATTTGCACAAAAAATCTATTTTAGCTATCCTAATTTGCAATACAATGGTATAATATCATCAATCTAGGCAAGATTTGAAGCTATTCTAAATTCTAACCTAGATACCTTTTGAAAATAAACTAAGCTATGAGTTGAAAGTAGTAACAAAATAAAATTTCACACCTAGAAGTTGACAGATGCTCATTGAAGCTGTTGTAGTCCTTAGGGGCTTATCTTTCATGTATTCTTCTCTTCTCTCTAGCTCAAGGCACTTTGAATGATCAAATAAGGGTAGAAACTAGGAAACTAAAATTAGAAAATGAGTGATGTGATGTTGTGATATTAGAAAAAGGAAGCTTCCATAGCTTAAAGAAGAACGAGCATGCGTGGCCTACTAGGAGTGTCTTAACAGTCTATGGACTTTAGCTTTGATTCCTAAGAATGGACTTGCTATCCTACTTAAGAAACTTTAGACAAAGGACAACAAATTAGATTTACAAAGAAGGTAAGAATTAATAGCCAATGACTATTTGGAAGGAGGATTAGAGCTTCTTAAATAGGTTGAGAAATCTCAATCACGGTTATGACTCAGGGGAGGCAACTAACAATTACATTTCACAATTAGGGGAGAAACTGATAAATATAAATGGTGGTTGCAATCACAACTCAATTGGATTCCTAATCATAGGGTAAATTGGAAGAGAAATGATTAAAATTAAAGGATTCACACACCTACTAAACAAGATAGGGTCATCATTTTTGTCAATGTGGGTTGGCAACTTTACTAGGGAAAATCGCCCAAGAGACCCAATAAATTATTTTGAGTTTCTTGAGTGATCGTGGATCTATCAGATGCACCTGTAGCTTAAGGAACACAAACTTGGTTTCAGAGGATAAGGGGACACACAAGCTAAGTATGTAGTTTGTAAGGATGGTGAACACATGAGGAAGGGTCCTAAAGACACAAGGGAGATTCCATTATATTCAAAAAGGTAAAGAGAGTTATTTACACCACATGGGTCATGAGCTATTCTACAAGATCATCATCAGCCTATCATGCACGTTCATGCAATTTTAGGCACTTATAGGACCCAAATATTTTTTTGTGTCTACATATTTACTTTACATTTATGTTTGCGAGTGTTCATTTACTTTAAAATACATATTCATTTAGGATTCACATACACCTAAAAGTGAGAGAAAAATGTGATGGTGAAATTAGTATATCCATGCCAATTTTCATTTAATTTTGGGCCCATGCTGAGAGATGCCTCAATAGAATCATAGGAACATGCCACTTTTTTTGTACTAGTTTTGACTCATTCCCCAATTCCTATCCTTTCCCATTCATTTTGACATGCACTCCTAAATTTTTAGCCATATCTCTATCCTATCTATGTTAATTACCACATAACCCCTCATTTATTGGCCTAAATTTCTATAATTCACCCATGATTCCAATATTGTACATTTCTCATCCCTAGCCATTTTTGTGATGCATGTGGTTCCACATAATGCAAATCTAACTCAAAAATTTAAAATTTTAAAATTTGAATGACTAACTCCCACCCTTTCCCACTATCCATCGAGAGTTAACTTGGAATTCATTTGTGTGATAACTCACTATGCATTGGAATTAAATACATTCATTTGAGCATTAATCCATATTTGATTATTACTAAAAATCTTAGAGCATTAAAGGAGAATTCAACAAGAACATTTTGATTTAGATCTCTAAAACGAATCAATACTTGCACCAAAATTATCATCTAGATTATTTGTATATTTGCCTATTGTTTGCCATCGTTTATCACAATTATAAAATTAGTCCAATCAAGGGGATTGGCCTAGGAGAACTTAATCCTTATCATTTGACATAATAAATATTATAACAATAAGGAGTAGATATTATAACAAATCAATTAGCATAAATTTGTACTATGCCCAATTAGAACCACATGCTAGAGATTAGATTTACAAAACACACAATTCATCTAGAGCCACAAAATTGACCCTCAAGGGGCTTTAGTTCTGCATAGAATTTTAAATAGCGAGCATAGTAAGAACATCCATTTTTTATATCTAGGTGAGTGGAATGGACATTACATTACAATCAAATATTCATCATGATTCTTGCAACTAAATATCTAATTCCTTTGCATTTATTTTTAAAATAAGACTTAATATTCTAATATTTACCTCGAGTTGTGATTATTGCAACTAATTTGTGTTTTATTGTTAGTGTTAATTAATTAGCTTAGATAATCCATTAGAATTAAAGTGATTGCACTAGATTGATTAAGTTGTTATGATCTCATTAAAGAGATACATGTTCAAATCTCCAAAACGACATTTAGATTAAATAAATTGAATCTATTAAATCTAAATTGAATAAATTGATAAGCTTAATTACCACATCTAAATTTAGAAAATAGATTGAAATAAACGAGAATAAATACAAATCCCAATGAAAAAATTAATTTAGGGCATACCTCTATTAACAAGAGTAAGTGCAACTCCAAGCCAGAAATCTCACCGCACAAGAAACTACCCAATAAGAAAAAATAATTAACCTAGATAATCAATATTAAGAAAGGTTATTTTTCGTTACTATAGACAGTAGACTAGAAAGATAACCTTCCCTCACTGTAGACGCTAGACTATAATAAAGAGACCTCGAGGTCGCGTATTAAAATTAAAGAGTGTTACGGATATATATAGCTGCTTCATTGCAAATACGATCGAGAGTTTAAATTTTAGCGGTAGAGGAGGCCAAGGCAAGAACAATGGCAATGCAGGCCGAGGGTAGATTGCATCAACCTCTCCGCAAGCACAGTAGAACAGAGGAGTCCACGCCCGGCTCTTCTTCCAAACGCCCCATGCTGTTTCGCAGGTAACTTTTTCAAAATGAATTATTGCTTTTGCCGCCATTTCTTCTTTTATATTTGTTCACCCGCAGAGTTCTGTAGGGTTTCACTAGTTCATGCTAACTGAGAGTAATACACAGCAATACCGATGCTTTTACCTTCTTTTTTCTTTCTCTGGCTTTTTATTTTGAGGATGGTTACATTAATCAATTTGGCTTTGCTTCCCCTTACCATTTGCGTTTCCCAAATCCTTCAGGATATAGTTTTTAATTTTAATTTATTTTGGGACAAATCCCCGTCAATTGGCAAGGAGCGAGTGTAACTGCTTATAGTACACATTTACATTAAATAATCCTTCAGTTAACTAGGGGCCTGATTTTTTCCGATTTGGCAAATTCTCTTTTTTATGGCAACTTTCAGCTTAGTTTCCAGTACAGAAGGTCAGTCTTTTCATTTCGGAATACTGCTTGCACTGAGATGGATGGAATAATATAACACATTTAAACACTTTATCATATCTTGAGTGGCAGTCTTTTCATTTAGACAATATCTCACGGGAAGTAAATTTGTGGTGAGGACAGACCACAACAACTTGAAATATTTCTTGGAGCAGAAGGACCTTAATGAAAGACAACAAAAGTGGGTGAGCAAGATATAGGCGTATGATTTTGATATTGACTATGTCAAGGGGAAGAAGAATGTAGTAGCAAATGCTTTGTCCAAATGGTCTACTTTATGTGCCATGTCTGAGATTTCTGCGAATTGGAAATCTCATCTTCTTGTTTAATACTCGAAGAACATGTTGGCTTGTGAGATCATGGATGGGAAGGTACAAGATGATTGGTATAATGTTATTGATGATATCATTTACTATAAGGATCGAATTTACTTGGTGGCAGAATCAAGATTGAAGGAGAAGATTCTCAGAGCCATTCATGATACTCCTCTAGTAGGGCATCTAGGGTATTTGAAGACTTATAGATAGATCAAAAAGAGGTTTTCTTGGAAGGGGCTAAAGAATGATGTTTCACGACATGTGAGAGAGTGTGTTACTTGTCAGCAAAACAAGTTGGAGCATTCTTATCAGTTGGGTTGTTACAACCATTACCTATTCTGGATCAGAAGTGAGAGATTTTGTCTATGGACTTCATTATTGGTCTTCCCAAGATTTAGGGCAAGGACTATATCTTTGTAGTGGTAGAAAAATTAACCAAGTATGCCCATTTCTTTGCTATCTCTACTGAGTATTCAGTAATGTAGGTTGCAAAATTGTTCTTCCAAGAAATTTTTAGATTGCATGGATCACCAAAGAATGAAGTCAGTGATTGGGATAGCAGATTTGTTAGTATGTTTTGGAAGTAACTCTTTAGGATGGCATATATATAGTTGACTCTTAGCACCAGTTACCACCCCTAGATGGATGAATGGACAAAGATTGTTAATAAATGGAGGGATACTTGCACAACTATGTTTTTGGACAACAGAGAGCTTGGGTTAAGTGGTTGCATTTAGGAGAATATTGCTATAACACTACTTACCACATGTCTAATCAGTATGTCTTCTTTTAGAGCATTGTATGGTTATGACCCTATGACATTTGTGGATTTGGTTATTGTTGACAGTAGGGTGCCCAAGGCTCATGATTGGGTGAAGGAGAGCCAAGATATCCTTAAGTCACTTAAGGATAATATCCAACAAGCACAAAATCAACAAAAAACCTATGTAGATAGGCGAAGGCCGGGGAGGACATTTGAGGTAGGTGACTTAGTCTTCCTACGGTTGCAACCATATAGAAAGTCTTCTTTGAAGAAGAATGGTGCAAAAAAACTAAAGCCTAGGTATTATGGTCCTTACAGAGTCATGAGGAGAGTGGGAGAAGTTGCCTACGAGTTGGAATTACTTGAAGACTATAGAATTCATAATGTGTTCCACATATCATGCCTCAATAAGGAATTGGGATAACACATCACATCTTCTTCTGAGTTACCACCACTGGATGAGGAGGGGAAGTTGATGTTGTAGCCTGAGGCAGTATTGGAGGTTAAGGAACAAAGTCATCAGAGGGATATTTAGTTTAATGGAAACACTTGTTGCTAGATGATGCCACATGGGAGGTTGAACATATTCTACATTGTTCGAATCTTCAATTACATGAGGACAAGCAATCTCAGGAAGGGAGGATTGTAATGTCCCATTCCACTGAGTAGCCGAAAGCGTCCCTTTTAGCCTATTTAATTCCCATAGGCTAATTTGGGGCTTTGATAGGAAATAATTTAATTAATTAAATAAAGTTATTCAATAAAGTACATTTTTGGATGACTTTATTTTAGTTAATTTAATAAATAAGAGAAATATTATAAAGTCACTTTATAAAAGTGCCTTAAATGATATTTTGAGTGGAAAATTAAAAGTAACTTTGGGTTAGTTCTATGGGAAATTATAAAATGTGATTTGAAAGCTCATTTGCTTATGCTTGATTTTATTTTCTTTGTGAAAACCAGAAGATTCAGTGAGAGCAAACCCTAGGATGAAAACCCTAAGGGAATTGGTTTCAACAGTGAGACATCTACCCTAGCCGATTTGCAAGTGGAATCACACAGGTTCCATGTAGGTGCCAAACAATTGATTTCCTAAATAATTTATTGGAGGTGTGCAGGCAAACAACAAATTATTATTCTCTGATTTCTATAGGTGAAAGGAAGAAATTGTTGGATAATTATCAGAAATACCAGTGTTGCCTGTGCAAAAGAAATTAATTTAAAAATATTATACTAGCTGAGACTTTGCCCAACCGTACCATTTTTCTTAGAAGAGAAAGGAGCCGTACACTTTTTAAATTCCCCACAAAGGGAATCGCTGCATTTTTAATATATATAGTGCAGCCTATTTAGGCTTGGTGAAACCTGCCGTAGCATTCCAAAAAGGGAATCACAGCTTCTAGGATGCTGCCCTACTACTTACTAAGGAGCTAAATTATCTTGTGGAAGCCGTACACCTTCTAAGGAGGGTCAAAAGTACATGGTGGCTGCTGAATGGAATATTTGTCACCTACTGATTGAGGTCAGCAATATAATATTCACAATTTTATTATTATCAACAATTTTGTTTGGTGATTTTGAATGAAACAATTTATAACAGCAACTGACATATGTATCATTTGATAACGGATGCATATATCATTAGTACTTTATGTAAAGGAAAAACTGTTCACAGCATTTGAAGTTTAGAAATTTAATTCTGTGGTAACTATTTGTGGGAATATGCTGAAACAATATTGTTTGCAAACTATTTGATGAAATGTCCATGTTAGTTTTGTAAACAATGCAATGATTTTATAATGGATTTATGATTTTAAATTCTAGTAGCAGCAACTCTCAGTGTTTGCACTCAGAATTACTTCATATTTGATTACCTACAAAGTGCATTGATGAAATGCCTGTGCACCACAACTTGTGAAAATTGCAAAATTTTGGTTTAAAAATTTAGCCCAGTATATTACATTGCGTTTATTCTTTGGAAAGTAGAAATTGTTAAAATAAGCAAGGTGGTCTTCTTTTGAGACCAAACCTTCTTTTATAACTTTTTGAAGGAAAATAATATAATTTTATATTCTTTTTTTAAAAGTTTTTCTTTGAAAGTCTTAAAAGAATAAAAGTATCTTTTAAAATAATCACTTTTAGGGCCTTGGTGTTAAAAGTTCAATCACAATGACTAATTACCTAATGCTTTTAAAACATTAAATTAATCACACAAATCATTGAAATTCAAAACTGTGGAAACAATAACAAAAGCATACATAGATAATTACTCCCATTACTTGTTTTTCGTTCCTTTGAAAAATGTACAAAGAAACCTGCACAATTGATATAACTCACAGTTGCATTGAAACCAACTGTATCTTACATTCAGTTTTCCAGTCCTTCAGAAAACTTAGTCTTTCAACCCTTCAAATGACAATTTGAATGAAATGGTTACAATCTTCAATTTTGCTCCTATATTTATACTAATTCAGCTAAAAATCTAATCTTGCAAAATAGAAATCTTATCTCCTGCAAAAAATGACTAGGAAGATAAGTATAAATTATTATCTATTATCTATACTTTATTAGACTTATTTAGCTAAATAAAAGGCTTTCATTTTAATCACTAAAGTGAACTACAAAATAGACTAACTTGAACCACTTGAACTTTTCCCTATAGGTTCACACTAAACTTGTGTGAAAGTTCGTATCTGAGTTAAAAACTCAACATGTCATAGCGACACTTTTTAACTACACTCATAACAACCTTTTAAAATAATTAAACATAAGTTGCCTTTTTGAAATCTAACTTAAATTTACTTTTTGACAACCTAAATTTAATTATTTCCCTTTTTATGACCCCAATAGCCAATGGGAAAAATTGAAGAAATAGGCTAAAGGCCAAAGAAGGGGACATGACATATTTTTGGTATTTTGCTTTTCAATTTTCTTGTTGCACTAGTGTTTAGTTTTGATTTCTGTTTGTTGAGCTTTGATGAGGAACAAACTGAGTTGTTTGGATTTGTTTTTTGCTGCAATGACTCCTCATGTAATATAAGACCCCTGATTTTTTTTCAATTTGACATCACTGATATGTTGATTGTTTCACTGTTATAGTGGTGGGTTTGTTTGATGATGTTTGTTTGAATATTTCAAAAGCCATTCATTGGTTTGCCATGCATGATATGTTCATTACATGAAGTACAGAAATATAACATGAAAGAACAAGATAATAATGATGACTTTCAGATTTTAATGCTCTGAACATATAACAGAAATTTTTAGTCTTTTACAGTAAACTTTCAAACTCAGAAATAACAATCTCAGACCTGGTTTTTGTGACATATAACAGCAGCAAAGGATCTCCAACTTGCCACAATCTTTACCACAGAAAGTACCTTCAACTCCTAGTATTTTGCATCATCAATCATCACTCTAACAGCTCCCACATTAGCAGATTCAGACCTATAACTTGGAGTATATAACAGCAAATATGAACTCCCACTTTGCAAAGAACTTCACCAATGTTTATGACAGTCGAATCCTTGCTCTTTCCAGCGTTCTAACCACACTAACTGACCAACACCTGGGCAAAAGACAGACCTCCATAAACAGACCCAAAAATCTGGAAATACACCTCAAGAATGGCGCCACCAGGAGATAGGGCGATCTGCTCTAGTAATTCAGGTTTGGCTTCTAAAATTCAAACAAATATGTTTTCTTGGGCACCTTGATGAGAAGCTCCCTTTGAACCAATACCCACCAAGAGAAACCTAATCAAATAGGAGTTATGTTCAATAAACCAGTTCTGACCCTGTCACCAAAAAGCCCAGAAAGCACTGAATATCATTCCAAAATCCATTTCCAAACAACCCAAAATGATTCCAAGCCCACACACACCAAAAACTTCTAACACCCTTCAAAAATATTTGCATATCTTCATGTTCTCCTGACTGAAACTGCAATCTTGAAGCTCAGAATGTGATTCTTGGATGGAACCACGCCCTCAACGGCTAGGGCAGGTCTTGCACTACTGAAACCAGTCCAAGATGTCAAGGGTTTTCGTTCTCAACACTCATGTTCAGACCTTCTGGAGTAAATCCAACAACATCTCCTTATGCAACCAAAATCAACATTCCCAAATGAGAGCCAAAACTCATATTTATAAAGTGAAGGAAGGATTAGGGCAACTTGCATTTTAGTTTGAATGCATTTTCCTTTTAGTTCACTTTATGAAATGACATGAAACTACCCTAAGAGGGGCGTCCAACTTTTTGCCTCCAAAATTCCACTTTTGATTTTTAATTTAAAATTGACTTTTAGCCCAAACTAGGCGTCCCACCTTATGAGGCATAACATTATCCTTTAAAAATGATAAATAAACTTCTTTTCTAGGCATCCATTTGAAATACATGGCCCCTCTTTTAAAACAACGTTGTTCAACTAGGCCAAGGGGTCTGCTCATAAGGAAACTATTTGCACATTTGTAGCCTTCTAAAACAATTTAAAGTCAATGTATTAGGCTCCAAGGTACAACTTATGCCCCCTCCGACTCTCAACTTGAAATTATAAAGTAACTTTATTTAATTCATTTTCAGAGAGGAAATAGAAGTATTAAATAATCCAACCTTAGCAACCCAATGCCCCAACTGAAATAATGTTGCTGAAGGTAGCCTGACTTAGTCCAGTTTTCCACAAATAGACTTACTATTTTTAGTAAGCACTAAAAATAGCAAATACTTGAAAACTCAATTTGGTGTGGAAACCGATATGCAACCCGACTTACTATAAACAATAAGTGCTGGAATTGGCCCTTGCTAAAAATAGTAAGCCACGCCTAAAACACCGAAAAACCCCACAGAAAGGACTAGCACAAAGCATTAAAGCTCATCAGACACTTCCACAATTTGCCCAAACAGGGAACCCCACACTGCTCTGCTTGTCGGACCAGTTACTAAGTATAGCACTTACTAAAAATAGTAAGTGTGTCAGAACTAGACTAATCCAAAAGAGGACATAAAAAATGGGGACATTACACCTCACCTCTCATTTGATAGGGGGAAGAGACTATATTGTCTTTCAATCTGTCATCGGTGATTGTATGAATTGATAGGGGTTGCTAGCATTGGTAGTGTTGAGCAAATTGAGGTCAACTTTGTTGGGCATGAAGATCAATGTGCCATACACAATACTAAATAGTTACTGCTGGGCTTTTGTGTGGAGGTTAATGGGTTGATTTAGTTGAGAAACCATGATTGTGCTTATATTGTAGTATGGGTATGTAATGGTCAGAGGTGATGAGCATGTCATAGGATGTTCATCATTCATGTCACAACTCTTGAGGTAGTGGGATTTTGTGTGAAGTGACATCGGTTGATTAGTACTAAGATGTACAATGTGCCTATTTGCAAAAATGATAGAGACTATTGAATAACTTCATAGTCAAATGCTTTGGATCATCTTTTGGTCGCCTTTTGATCAAGGAGGGATTTTGTTAAGTTTGTGATCCAAAATATTATTATATTTTAGTTTTAATAAAACTATATATAGGGAATGTATCTCACTAATGAGACACAACCAGTGTTACTATTAGTTTATTAATCTTGTATTAGTAATGTCTTATTAGTGTCTAGTTGGTGTTAGGAAGTTATCGTTCACAAGAATTATAAGGAATGGCTTTATAAGCTCATGATCTTGTCTTGTATTATTATTCTTGCATAATATATTTCTTGTTTCATTGATCTCTTTACAATGTAAGTTTCAATCTATTTGGATTCTTAACAGTCTTGAAGATCTTAAGGTGTTGCTCCTAGACCCTACAAAGGGTGTTGCTGCCCACAGACCCCCCACCTTCATTTTAAAAAGCTGAAAACAATTTTTTAGGTTGTGCTGGATGGAAAAACAACCTTTTCTTCCATACTTTTTTTTTCTGATTAAGTCCCAAGTAATTGAATTCCATTTATACTTTTGGTTTGGCCCTGATTTTGAGTAATGCTACTATGAAATAAAACCATTTTGATATATTTTTAACATTTTTGTTTTGACAAGCGACATTACATTATCAATCGTTATTCGTTAGTTGTGTTGTCAATTCAGTATTCATTATTGTAAATTTTGTACTTTCAATCTTTTGAAGCAATGATTGCCCATAGTAACTAGGAAGCTATGTTACCAGTTCAGGTTTGGGATGTGGTTTTGGCAGTTTGCTGATATTTTTTTTCTTCGTTATAAAATTGAAGTACTAGGATGCTATATTGTTAGCTCAGATTCAGCTTGGGATGGGGTTCAGCAGTTTGCTCATTTTTTTTGCTGTATACAAACTGCTGAACTCACATTCCAAACCCAAACCTGAACTGGCAACATAGCTTCCTAGTTTGGCAGTTTGGAGATTTTTTTCTCTGATGAAATGGAGGAAAAAAATCAGCAAACTGCTGAACCCACAACTCAAATCTGAACTGAACTGGCAACATAGCTTCCTAGTGACTCTGGGCCAGAATAATTACTTAAAATGATTGAAAGTGCTATTTGGTGAATACTTTGATGCATTTGAGTTTACATGGAATCCAGGAGTCCTAAGTATGCCCAAATATGTGGCAATATCAATATGGATTGGCCGCTACTAGATGGGATAGTATTGTAGAGGAGAGGCATAGAATGTGACTATGAAAACAACCCATTCAGGTGCATGATCTATTTTAAACATGGTTAAGTGACCATAGTTTGACCTTCTCAGGAAGAAAACAATCTTGCCAAATGCCTCAACAAAGCCAGCAATAATCAAGTGCGACCCTAGTGAGAGAACCATTGAACAGTGAACTGTTTCAACAACAACAAAATATAACCATCCACAAGAATAAATTATCAAAAAGCACATAAACACAAAGATAAGGATCCTAAAGCAAAATCTAATCCCGTTCCTTTACAAAATCTATTTGAGGCCTTGTTGGAAGAGGACACAGAGGAGATAAGAAAGATGGAGGAAATTTAAATAACAACAAAGGGGGAAACTACCAACATAAAAGAAACAAGACACAGGAAAAGCCAAAAGGCAAAAGGAGGCACTTTAATTCGCCTCAACTTCAATAACAACAAAACCAACCTCTTAGAGAAAAGCAAATGGGCAACACCAAAAACTGTTCTTTGAGGAACTCATCCCAAAAGTTTACATATTTGAGACACACCAGCACCTACAGAAAAGGAGAAATGCTAAAATCCTCAAATGGATCCATATGAGAGACATTAGAGAGTCAACCTGACACCCATTGCTTCACATTGTAAGTTTCTGTCAGCTGGAATAGGTACTTTGGTACTTTAACATCAGTAAAATTGGAGTACCCAATAAACTCTAAATGCACAAGCAAAAGTTTAGACAGACAAATTTGATTCAGTTGTCCTACGAGAAACAACAAGATCCACTTATATCTATTGTCTCATTTGTACAGGGAAATGGGCAACAAGCACTGCCAATTTTGCCCAAATACAAAAGCAATGATACAATGGAACCTGAATAAGTACACTGATCTCTCACACTTCTTCTTGGGGGGTAATGTCACATCAATTTTCCTTTTAGTGGAAAATCTCTATAATAGCAAAACATCAATATTCTTCCCCCATATGGGAATTGTTGAGTAACACATTTCAAATAAATCCAGACCTGGCTGGACCTTAACACAAATCAACTTCTACTCTTATTGGGAGTTTTCAACACTATTAAAACCCTTGAAGAAAAAAGGAGGAAATAGGATCAACACAAGCGGTGGATGCTCTCATGGATGTTATTGAAATGACTAGTTTATTAAACCTAGATTTTCAAGAAGGCAATTTTACTTGGACCAACTTAGAGAGAAGTGAAGAATCGTATGGCATAACAGATAAAAGAAGCTAATTACAATTCATTGGATCACCCCAGATAAATAAATAGGGGCTTATGTTAATGCTGTTGCACTATTAGAACTAGCGACGAATAATGTTGAAAATATCAAACAAGGAATTGAGAAGGCAAAGTGTAACACACCCCAGTTTCTCAAATAAATTATCACAACGGTGGGTGAACTTTCCCTAATACAAGGGCATAAAGTGTACAGATTCTTCAAAGATTATAACACCTCAAGAATTGTATAAAAAACCGGAACCACAATGAATTTGGTAATACATTACCTCGTCAAAAGAGATAGCTGAGGAATTAGCACATCTCAAAGAAGAATAAGGGAAACATGATTTAGAAAGAACATGAACTCATAAACATGCTAGCTGTTTTGCAGCAAAGACAATCACATTATTGGCACCAATAGTCATGAGAAAAATTAAAAAATGCATCCTACAAGGAGGTACAAATACAACCTTTTTTTCATAAAATTTTGTTCGAATGCAACACGTCAATGCCATGACATCCATAACACTAATAAAACCTGAAGCACAACATATGAAATGGTCAGGTGTGCCACAAGCTGTCTCTAAAAATTACTCACAAGTGAACCCACTACCAAATAGGTGCATTGAGTACAAGAAGAGATGCATGGAACAATAAAAAGGATGTGGCCCTCTGATAATGATCAATTCCTGCAGCCAATCATTAATCAGAATTAAGAAGTGGTACACAGGGATGCATCCCCATCCCCTTCACATCTTGGGGATGTAGAGATACCTAAAAAATGTCCCTGTGGTCTGTTCGACCCCCTAATTGGACTGTGAATGTCCAGGAAATGACCATAAGCAGTGTGGAGCCAACAAGGCCTCCCACACCCTTTTCAAAACCCTAAACCTGAAACATGGCCACTTATGATTAAAAAAAATAACACTCATTTTGCCATTTTGTGAGAAGAGAAAGAAAAGAGAGGAGAAGAGAAGAGAACCATGGTAGCAAAAATCTTTCTTAGGAATAAAATTGGCAAACTAAATGATAACTTTTTTTTTCAATTAATTGGGATAAAATTGGCTTAGGGAAAAAAATAGAAAAATTCCACAAACTCTAAATTTTTGAGTGAGAAATCACCATTATATTGCATTTTTAAAAAATTTTTATGGAGAATTTGTTTTTTGGTCAATAAATCAGTTGGCTGATTTAATCAAAAAATTCTCGATTTAAAAAAAAAGGCAGCTAGTTGTCTGAGTGCTAATTAATTGTGATCAAAAAGTGATTTCTTCTTCTATGAAGAGAATGACTCTAAGAAGAAGAGAGGAGAGCATCAACACTTCTTGAGGTAAGTTTTACATCCATTGTTCATTTTTTCAAATCCTTTTGAACTTTATCTCTTTCCTTAAAAGTTTCAAACACTTGGGCTTTTTCTTTCTTTCAAAATACAATATGAGCAGCAGTGAGGGTCATTGTAGTGAAGAGGTTGAGACAAACCAAAAAGCCAAATTGGTGTTGGGAGTTGTGTTGTAGGTGAAATGGGACATAACCCTTTTCAGTGCCCTTCTACTTTCTGAAAAGCTTTTTGCAAAGAACCCATTCAATGCCACTAAACAAACCTCTTTTGCAATTTGTGACAGCTGTAGACAAAACATAAGTTATCAGTTCTCTCAAAAAAAAACCTGCAGATCTGGGACTGGTATGTATATAGCCGGATTTGTGGTCTAGTTCACTGTGGGTGTGTAGCATGTGGATTTTTTATTTTTTATTCTTTTTCCTTTCACGATTTTTCTTGACAGAGAAGTTAATCATGATTCTAATGCTAGAGGATGATAGAGAACTCGTGATTTTGCTTGTGACTTTGCTATATAATGAATAGCTATTTTTTATTTGTTTGACATATTTATCCATGTTTTATTTTTAGTGGTATATGTCTTCCTTTTATTTGAGTAAAACAATAACCTAACATATAAAACATAAGTAATAAAATAGCTAATATACAATGGACGAGTGGGATAACCAAATGAATAGCTTTGTTTTATTTATGGACATGCCCAAAACAAATTGATGTCAATTTTGTTTTTTTGTCTTATTGGATATTAAAACCTCGTACCTAAACCCAAACCTAAATTGGTATTCTAGGAAAAAACCAAAAAAATTCAAGGGGGAGTAGACATTGACTGTGCCATGTTTGCAAGAGTGATTTTAATAGGAGCTACACCAGGGTTTCTAATCATCTTTTGTGCATGCCTTGACAAGGGATTAGGATTCATGAAAAAATAACTCCAGTTGAGAATGTGAAGGTTTCTAAATTGTATATGGAGGGGGAAGTAAGAACTAAGGGTCTATTGGTAGAATCTATATAATCTCCTATGTCTACCATGGATGTTGAGATTTAGAGGGGAGAGGGTTCTACTAAAGGAAAGAGAAATGCTAGTGATAGGCTAGGCACAATTGTAGGTATGTTGAATTTCAGATCATAAGAAGAGGCAGTTGCCAATTTTTTTTATGCCTAAGCCATCTCATTTCATGTGGCATGTTCTCCTTAATTCAATAACATGTAAAAGAATTCCAACAACATTTGTTCCTCATATGTACTTTGTGGAGGACATAGACTACATACCACCCTCCTTGAAATGTATATTTGAAGACATGTTGTTAATAGAAGACATGAGGCAAACTTTGCTAAGGATGGGTGGCTCAATTATCATGGATGGGTCGCTCAAAAATAGTGCATTCAAACCAGAGTTGCATGGACATGGATCATATATGATTATTTTCAAGACCCCCTTATATGGATATGAGAATCATAAATATATTTTAACACATATATTTATTATAGTAGTTTCACAAACAATAAGCATAGAAAAATTTAATTTAACTTTCGCATTTGAATCTAAATTAAAAGATTAAAATATAATAAACTAAATATTATTGTACCCATATGAAAATTTTCAATTACCTACCCTTGTTATATTTTAGAATCTTATTTACGTTGCATTGTCTTGTTGGTTCTTTTTGCCAACTCGTGTAGGATAATAAATTCAAGCACTTGGAGAAATCAACTTGTCATTGCAAAAAGGAATGAAAGACGAACACTCAAAAAATGATCGAAAGACGTACACTCAAAAAATGAGCATGCATGTTAAGGAGTTTAGGGGTGCATTGGTGACAATTTAGCGTATTGGTGTGTTGAGATACTCCAACGCACACCTTAACAAGAGATGGAAGGTTTCAAGATTTTCAAAAGCCAATGCATTGGCATGTGCCAAAACAAAGGATGATGCACGGTAGTTCATAGGTGCGTGAATGGGATTGCAATGCACCAAATTAAAGAAAGTTGTGTATTTTTGCAATGTAATGGCATGACTTTGACTTTGGTGCATGCCAAAGCGAAAGGAAAGGCAATAAGTGTAAACTAAAGGAGAGTATGAAGGAAGAAGTGCACATCTAAGATGAGGCATGTTACTAGCAAGAAGAACAAATAATTGTTGAATATTTCAAAGATAGAGTATTGGTGCTTGCCAAAACAAAGAATGATGTTAGAGGGGTTGCTAAAAAAATAGAGTGGTTAAGGTGCGTGAAGTGAACATAAGGCACATCAAAACAAGGTTGAGGTGCCAAAACAAAGCAAAAAGGTGTGTGCAAGATGGAGGCACACCTTCACAAAGATAAAAAACTTTTAGAGTAATGTGTGTGTTAGGATATAGGCGTGCGCCACACAAAAAGTGCACTTTTGGTCTCCGATACATTGGTGTGTGTTCAAACAAAGAGTAGTGTACATTTTTTTTGATTGTGAATAGTGGCATGTGCTTGAGGTTGTTGGTGGGTCTATACAAAGGCATTGATTTGGTTGCACAAAAAATTTTAGAGTAAGGGCATATACGGAAAGTAGGATATACACTCCAACAAAGGAGAATTAGAAAAATAAAATTGAGTTAATGTATAGGGGTGTGCCTAAGCCTTAGTGCACCAATAGGAAGGAATGCAAATCATTTTTTAAAAGTAAAATATTTTTTTGGACCATTGGTCTGTGCTTTAGAGGAAGGATGTGACACTTCAAAGGATTATTACAGAAGGACATGCGTATACAAAGGAGGGATGTATGAGTAGATTTTCAAGGTTTTCTAGAGGGTTAGTCACAATTAGAGAAAAAGTTTCAAAATCATCTAGGGTTGCCTTTCCAAAAGTCTGTCTTTAGCGTGCATGCTGTTTTTTGAGTTGTTGTAATTTTCAAAGAGAAGAGCATATTCTAAGATTTGCTATTTTTTAGTGCAAAGAGCCTATGCTATTTTCAGTGCAAGGACCTTATGCTATTTTCAACCTTACTCTATTTTTACAACTCACTATTTATAGCTTGTAGTCAAGTATTTCTAGA
This sequence comes from Sequoia sempervirens, assembly GCA_007258455.2. Lineage (NCBI taxonomy): Eukaryota > Viridiplantae > Streptophyta > Pinopsida > Cupressales > Cupressaceae > Sequoia > Sequoia sempervirens. Next base: position 844,105,536 of record VDFB02271358.1, read on the forward strand.
TCACCCATTTTAAGATCTTTTGCCATGTGAGAGATTAAGTCATAGTTTGTAATAAATTCAATTTACAGCTTAATTGGAGGTTGCATGGATTTAGGTTTAGTGTGAGAGGATAAGATTTTGTAATAAAAATTGCATATCATGCAAACTATTATTCTTAGAGTAGAAGTAGTAGTTAGTTTTTTATTTATTTTCATGCAATACCTTTGTAAATAGTATAATTAAGTGCTATTTTGCACTAAGATCAATGAAAGGTAATTCTCATTCCTACAAGTTGTTGGAGTTGCTATTCATCGAGTATTCAATGTTATTGTGATTTAGAGTTTATTATTCTCAATGATATTTACTATGCTTATCTTGCTTATAAATGTTTATCGAGATGTTATGTTATGTGTGCTGAGGGTTGAATTCGGCAAAATTTGCAAGCTTTGTATTGCAGGTGATCTCGAAGGTGTAGGTCATGGCTTTGTACCGAAGACTACATTTAATTTACCTCAGCATTCATGTTTATTTGTTAATCTATCCAATCCATGTTGTACTTGCATTGTTTAGTCTCTGTTTTTACCTAAATAGTGCAAGTGTTTAGATTATTGATATTTGCTAGGAAAGTTGCGACACTCACTCAGCCATCATACGTTAGTATTACTTTCTTGGTAAATTAGAACACTCAGTCAACCATTAACTAAACACATGAATGCGTCATCAAACACATATCAACTTTTGTCTTGGAAGTAATGTTAGGTTTTCTGTCAAAATTTGTGCTGCATGAGAAAACCTCTGTCAAAATTACAATGAGGGTTTCTACTAAAATTCACCTGAGAGTTGCAGCCAACTTCTGCCAGGTTTGGCAGGTATTAACACAATAAACATACCTTTTGAGGCTTGAACTTGGGTCATATTCATTGCATCAACTTTGCCACTAGACCCATGGCCCTTTGGACATCACTATAATTACAATTGATTTTTTTTTCTAGTTCTGTTATTTGCTTAGGGTTTAACATTAAGACTGTGGGTTGTTTTTATTTTCAATACTCCTCTATATCACCTACCCAGATTTTAGCACTTGTCTGTGGCACATTCTCCACCTCCACATTATGGGGTGCATTACTGCAGTGTGGGGACTTGAATCTGTGTCATTCATATACAAATGCACTTTTTTAACATTCAACTACAATCTTCTAGACTTCGGATTATTTTTATTGTTGTGCAATGCTCCAACTTGCTACTGGACCACTGCCTGAAGTATTTATTATTATTTGTTAAAATAAGACAATATAATATCCCCCAAAAATATAAACTATACAATCTTAGTCGCTAAAGATTCTGAGTCTTCTATGCTCCCAGATCAAGAAAACACAACAATATATTTCTAATTTCAAAAGTGCCACTAGACTGCAAAATTGCACATAAGATGTTTAATAAACCTTCTGGCAGGCTGTTAGATGGCTTCTATACTTCATATAAAAGTAACAGGATAATATGCTGTCTGTCATTACAGGATATAATACATTTCATGCACAGTTAATTGGATTTCTTTCCATATTCCAGTGATTGTACCTGGAAACTAACTTGAGCATCTACAAGATAAATCACAGGAAGACGAAAACCAAGGACTAAATAATTATTATTGTCATTAAAATTGTTATATTACTAGAATTATTATTGCTCTGTTGAAGTCTGTTTTTAGGGCTATAAGAAAATATTTACATAGGTATTGGAGCAGTTTTGAAAGATTTTTAGTCAGGTAACATGCAAATCTAATACATGTTTGGTGTTCTTATGGTTGATCCTGTTGACAGGGGAGAAGATGATTATTTGCCAGGAAATATAGTTGAAATTGAGATCCACAACTTTATGACATATAATCATTTAAGGTCCAAGCCAGCATCTCGTCTTAATCTTGTTATTGGACCGAATGGAACAGGGAAAAGCTCTTTAGTATGTGCCATTGCCATAGGCCTTGCTGGAGAACCCCAGGTTGATCTTATTGTTTTTTTTTATTATGCTCTCATTCTGGCATGCTGTGTTGCTTTTTTCAATTGTCAAAATAATATTTGATCCATGGCAAGTTTAAATTTTGATTGTGTACAATAAAACTGCTTTATTTCTGTGTCTTTGTGTTATCATTGTAAGTTTCAAATGGATTTAAATGCTTGATTTTGCTGCAGTTGCTTGGCAGAGCATCCAACATCGGTGATTATGTGAAACGAGGTGAAGAATCAGGATGGATAAAAATCTCCTTGCGGGGTAATAAGGCTGGAGAAACCATTACCATAACAAGAAAAATAGACAGACAGAATAAATCTGAGTGGCAGCTCAATGGTATGGGTGGACATATTTGGTTTTAGTTTATTTTTGCGTATATTTGCACATTTAGCTTGATGAATGAAAACCTTTGGCTTATATTAACTTTCTGATAGTTGCAACATGACAAAGTGTGAATATTCTTCTACCAAAAATCCTCTGTACATAGACTCCATCACAGTATTTACAGTTTGCTTTGATAGACATATACGAGTCTGAACATGTTTGTATACAACAGTGTAGAACTGTAATTTCTTTACATTCAATTAAAGTTAGCAAAATTTTTGCTGCAATGAAGTGTACTTTCTGTGAAAGTATGCAAAATGACAGCAATAACACCATAAAAAATCTGGTTACTCAGCATCTCGGTTAGAGGAATGCACTTTGAAAGCATCATGGTATTCTATCTTGATTTTATTATCTCCTGTGTTCTTTTAATCTGGCATCCATGTTTTCCTGCACATTCTATTTCATGTTTCCAATTGGCTCTAAATTCTCCATTTCCTTTTGATTATTTTTCCTTAGTTCATTCAAAATATGCTGCTTCTCCATTGTCATATTTGGGACTAATACAAAATATCTGTCAACTTGAATGCGTGCTTTTTTGTTCACTCATTCTAAGCAGAGGAATACTCTGAAAGAAGAAAAATTCCTGCCAAATTCAACATCTTCTCCCTCACTTTTGCATGGTTAGCTTTTTCTCTAAATTGGACACTTGCGTTTACACTGGACTCTTGAACTACTTGCCCACTGCAATAGGGGTTTTTGATATCATAATAATCAGAACAATAAGGAGACAACATTGAGGGAAGGGAATCTCCAAATATACATTCTCCATTTATCTTGGTGATGCATCCAGAGAAAGTGTATGGCATAAATCAGAATGTATGCAAACAGTAAGGAAAAGAAGGGGAAGTAGTGGCTAAAACTCATGTTGTACGCTTTTCAATAGCATCTATTAAATAGATTTAGAACAATATAGCAAACATGTACTCTTGTAAATAGTAAGAAGGAAAGAAGATTATACTGCTATTAATAGTCCTTTTAGGACATCCATGTTCTTGATTATTACTAGCAGTAACAGTGATGACTATTACAACAGGTCCTATACTTATGACAGCCTGCACACCTGTGACATGAGTGACCTTCATCATATTAAGCTTGGGAGTAGATTGAATTGGGTTCTTAATGGCTTGAAGGATCCCTCATCAACTGCGACCTCAATAGTTTTCTGGCTGCCCACGTAAGAATTTTTTGTCCTTGGGAGTTTGATTCCTTTAACTAGAGCAATCCTCCAATATTCCATGACCTGGTCAGTATTTGCCCTGGTGCTCCCATCAATCAGGAAGCCCCACTTCAGCTTTGGATCATCCACTATACTGAGATAGGTGGAATGGGCATCCTGTAATGAGTAGTAGACTAGTAGTTTATCATTTTGTTATTCTGAATCTTGATGATTCTTTACCAAAATCTTCCTCTTCTCCATCCTAGGCTCCTTGAAGTTGAAGCTTCTCTTGATTTTTAAAATTTTTTGCTTCGCTTGCTGTAGATGCCATATTTGACATAGACAAGAGGCACTACTAAAACAGAAAGAATTTCCCTGTTACAGTATGCATATTGGTCCAATTTCCATAACCTATTTTGGGAGCATGATTCCTTAAACAATCTTCCTTAACAAACTGACATACAAGGAGTGAGTAGTAAAATCGATATCCCAAAAAGAAATTGAGATGAAAAAGTTCGAGGGGAGATAAGGAGATGCACATTGAAATCATTAAAGCCATACAACTAGTGGGAATTTGAACAAGACCACCAAGTGATCCAATGCACAACTCAGACTACATTCACATTTCCCCAATCCTCTTGAAAGTTAAAAACTGTAACTCTAACCATGCACTGGCAAAACCCTCCAGAAATAGGGAGATTGGTCATTTTTTAAGAAATGAAACCTCTATGGTCTGTTAGATTGTAATGTCCCTTACCCGGTTTGCCCTAGAATTCGCTTGTAGATTAGGTTTAGGGTTTCTTCTTTTCAAATAAATGTTCTCTTTAATGAAATGACCTTGGATTGAAATCTGCATTCACCATATGAACAAAATTTCCACATGTACATATGTCGGTTAGTGTTAATATCTAGATATCCAAATATAAACAAAATCACAAAAGCAATAATGAAGACATATGAGGAGTGGCATGGGTAGATCCGCCCTGAAGTCCTTTGCCAAGCCCAAGAGGATGTGTACTACAACCCTCTCTTCTTGACGACTTGGTAACTGCATTCTCCACCCAATGTCATCACCTCGGAAGACACTTAACCTATTTGGGGACAGTCGGGGGAGCGTATAAGTGGTCTAGGCCTACCACCCCTCCATGGCCTAGGCGGATTCTTAAGTGGGACCCCCACCCCTCCATGGCCCACCCATGCCTTGGGATTGGGTGGACTATGAGTGGAATTTCCACCCCTCCAGGGCCCATCCTTGCCTTGGGTTCCAGGGGCGGACTTGAGTGGGGTTTTTAGGCACCACTTCACTCACACCCTTCCCACTTCCCTCACACCCTTCCCCCCAATAAGTTTGCAAATACTCAGAAGACAATCTTTTAGCAATCAAATACATTTGCATTTATTATTGATTCTTCAAGTCAATATCAACATCATTATCATCATGATAATACTAAGGAAAGCATTACACCAATAATCAGATTAGCAATATCAGTTACTTATATTCAAAATATGCTAAATATTATTCCTAAGTGAGTACATCACCTGAGTTGCTATATCTCTCCATGTTTTTTGATTCCTTACTTGCCTCCTTCAAACTTAACTGGATTGATCATAGTGTTGATGTTATAGCAGCTTCGGGCTCATCCTTCCAGCCACGAGTCAAGACATAAATTCATATAGCCTAACAGCTATTCATTTATTGAGATAATTAAAGTGAAGAGGCGCTTCACTTAGGCAGCAATGTAATTTCTATTTTGGCCGACCTTCCTTGTATTCACATCTTTTATTTGTAATCATATTTTTGTATTGTGGCCGACCTTGTACATGAAGAGGTGCGACCTCTCTCACATTGTGTATATATACAAGGTCATTTCCATTCATTCCATCATCAAGCAAGTTCGATTCATTCCTTCTCTCAAGAGCGAATTTTATCAAGAGCAGATTGCGAATTTCTTCAAGGGCAGATTTGAATATCAAGGAAGTGCAGATTATTATCTGTCATTGCATCTAGTGTTGGTGCTGAATATTGGCCTTGTGATTGGCCTCATTGTAAAGAGAATTGTTGCCATTGTTTATATATATAAGTGATATATTGTTGCTGGGTTTTTCTCCCTCAAGCGGAGGGTTTTCCTAGGGTATATGCTGTGTTATTGTGTTTGATTTTGAATTAAATTCTGTCTATCTAATCTGATCATAAAAACTAACATGGTATCGGAGCGGGTATAAGGAAGATCTTGATCAGATTTAGTCAAGCAACGTTATCCTCCATTCTTATTCTCATCCTTGATTGCATCTATCCTTCGTCAAGATGGTGAACGGGCTCAAGATCGAAGATAGACTTGAGGGCGCATCCAATTTCACATCTTGGAGATTCAGAGTCATGCTCGCCTTGGAAGAAAATGAGTTAGCTAAGTTTGTGGAAACCAAAGTTCCCGAGCCTACTGATGAGGAAGAGAAGTCTCAATGGAAGAAGAAAGATACTAAGGCGAAAAAGATGTTGGTTGATTCCGTGAAAGACCACATTGTACCAATCATCTCCAAGTTGAAGACTGCAAGAGACATGTTCAAGACTTTGGAGGAGATGTATGAGATCAAAAACACAAATCGCGCTCTTGCATTAAAGCAACAACTTCATCATGTCAAGATGGCGAAAGGAGAATCGATCATCTCATACTTCATGAAGATCGTTGAGTTGAGAGATCAACTCTCTACTATTGGGCATATTGTTGATGACAAGGATTTGACCATGTTGGCTCTTAATGGTCTTCCTCCATCTTGGGAGTCTTACATTCAAGGAATCAGTGCGAGATCAAAACTCCCTAAGTTTGATCGATTGAGAGCTGATTGTATTCAAGAAGAATCAAGGTTGGCAACAAGAGGCATTGGTCAAAGCTCTACTAATGAAGACATCCATGTTCTTGCCGCTCAATCCTCGAAGAAGAAAGGGAAAGATGGAAAGAAAGGATACTTCAAGAGGAATAGAGACAAAGGTTCAGATTGTGCTTCTGCATCGAAGAAGAAGAAGGATCTCTCTCGCATTCAATGTTTCAGATGTGACAAGTTTGGTCACTATGTGAAGGATTGTCCAACCCGACCTAAGCAATAGGCTACTTTTGCAGATGTGGATGAGAACTTGCCGCAGAAGGATTCAGGTGGTTTCTTATTCTATTTTGCTCTTTCAAGCAATGTGCCTACTGACAATAATACTTGGTTGATTGATAGTGGTGCTTCTCGCTACATCACCGGATTTAGAGAGCTTCTAACTGATTTGGTGGAGAGAGATTCTAGTGTTCAAGTAATCATTGGAGATGATGCTAGTTATTCTATGAAAGGAGTTGAGACCTCCTCTCTTCACTTGGATTCCGGTATTTCTTTGCAGCTGAGTAATGTTCTATTTGTTCCGGGTATCAAGCGAAACCTTGTCTCTATCTCAGCCTTGGAGGACAAGGGGTATCAAGTTGCATTTTCAGAAGGCAAAGTTCTTGAATGGACGAAGAACTCTAATATCAAGAATGCTCGGGTGATTGGAGTTCGTCATGAAAGCCTCTACAGACTTTGCACCCGCCCACTTCAAGCTCTATTGGATGATTCATCAAGTTCGTATGAACTTTGGCATAGAAGATTGGCTCACCTTCACTTTCGAGCACTACGCACCATGGAGAAGATGGTTACGGGCCTTCCGAAACTCAACCAGGAGCATGAAGGCATTTGCAGAGGTTGCGCATTGGGTAAGAATACTAAAGGTCCATTTCATAGTAGTGAAAGTAGATCTAAATGTTTTCTTGATCTTATTCATTTTGATTTATGTAGTCCAATGTCTGTTGCTTCTTTGAGTGGTTTCTTGTATTACATTATTTTTATTGATGACTACTCTAAAAAGACTTGGATTTATTTCTTGAAATCTAAAGAATCTGAGGAAGTATTAGAGAGGCTCAAAGAATTTAAAGCTCAGGTAGAGAACTTGTCCGGGAAGAGGATCAAGGTTCTGAGATCTGATAACGGTGGAGAATACATTTCCGACAGCTTCCGTAACTTTTGCATTGAAGCTGGGATTAAGAGGGAGTTCTGTGTCCCTTATAATCCTCAACAGAACGGTGTTGCTGAAAGGAAGAACAAATCTATTGTAGAAGCAGCCAAAGCTATGATTCATGACCAAGATCTGCAAACCTTCCTTTGGGCTGAAGCATCTAGGACAACTGTTTATGTTCAAAATAGAAGTCCTCATCGCATTTTGGAGAACATGACTCCTGAAGAATCATTCACAAGGGTGATGCCAGAAGTGAGTCACTTGAGGATCTTTGGTTTTCTAGTGTATGTTCATGTACCGAAAGATAAAAGGACAAAGTTGGAACCTTCTGGCAAGAAGGGAATATTTGTGGGCTATATTGAGACATCAAAAGCCTACAAAATCTACATTCCAGGTCAGAAGTTGATTGAGATTAGTAGGGATGTTACATTTGAAGAGGATGTTGCATTCAGGAGATCCAAGGGCACTCACATGGAGATAGATAACGAAGATCAAGAGTCTCCTCAGGATATGGAAGTTGACCATGCTCTCGAGATTCAGAGGGAGGCTCCTGAACCTAAAGAAGATGATGATCCAGTTGAGCCCTTGGACCCTACTGATGGGCCTACAGACATTGTGATTGGTCGTAAGAGACCTCTTTGGGCTAGGCAAACAATGTAGGAGGCAGAAAGGTTTGCAGCCCCAAGAGGAACATTCAGAGAAAGCAAGAGACTGCACAAGTTTTCCAGCCATGTTGCATTGATGAGTCAAATCATTGAGTCATAACCTTCCAGTGTTGAGGAAGCTACTAGTCAGCAAGTTTGGAGAGATGCTATGGCTGAAGAGTATCAATCCATTCTCAAGAATGATGTTTGGGACATCGTACCTAGACCTGAGGGAAAATCTGTTGTTTCTTCCAAGTGGATCTTCAAGATCAAGCATGCGGCTGATGGAAGCATCGAGAAGTACAAGGCTAGGTTCGTGGCTAGAGGATTCTCTCAGAAAGAGGGAGTTGACTATGAGGAAACCTTTGCTCCAGTTGCTCGTTATACTTCAGTCAGGACCATCATTGCTATTGCAGCATCTAAAGGATGGAAGATTCACCAGATGGACGTGAAGACAACATTTTTGAATGGTTTAATCGAGGAAGAGGTATATATTGAGCAACCTAATGGCTTTGAGGTACATGGGAAGGAGTCTCATGTTTGCAGGCTAAAGAAGGCTTTGTATGGCCTTAAGCAGTCTCCTCGTGCTTGGTACGAAAGAATTGATTGTTACCTGTCAAGCTTGGGCTTCTCCAAGAATGATGCTGATTCAAACCGGTATTTCAAGGTAATTGATGGCGAAGCATTAATCTTGGTTCTCTATGTTGATGATTTAATTCTTACTGGAGAAGATCACCTCATTATCAAATGCAAGAAGGAGTTAGCTTCTGAATTTGAAATGAAGGATCTTGGTCTCATGCACTACTTCCTTGGTTTAGAAGTATGGCAGAAGCCGGATGAGTTCATTCTGAGTCAAGGTAAATATACTATTGACATCTTGAAGAGATTTGGTATGATGGATTGCAAATCCATGTCTACGCCTATGGAGACCAACTTGCATAAGTTGAAAGAGGCTGCAACTAGTTCAGATCTGGTGGATCCCACGATGTACAGGCAGTTGATTGGATCGTTGATGTATCCAGTCAATACTAGACCAGATATTTGCTATGCAGTGAGTGCACTTACTCGGTTCATGTGTGAACCAAGGCAAATACATCTAGTTGCAGCAAAGCATATCTTGAGATACTTTGCGCACGTTGGATATGGCTTGAGATATTCTTCGTGTGGACTTGAAGCTGCATGGATATTGATTCGATTGGGTGTGTGTACCGAAAGAGCACCTCTAGATGTTGTTTCAGTTTGGGTCTGCGATGATATCCTGGTGTAGCAGAAGCAGTACAATAGAGTATATTGCAGCTTGTGTGGCAGAGAAGCAGTGGCTTCTTGCAGGATTGTTTGGACAATCAATGGAGCCTACTGTCATTCATTGTGATAATCAAAGCTGTGTGAAGCTTTCTGTCAATCCTGTGTTTCATGACAAAACTAAACATGTTGAGATCAAATACCACTATATCTGAGATATGGTATTGAGGAAAGCGATCTAGTTGAAATATATCATCACTGATGAGTAGACGACAGATAGTTTCACCAAGCCTCTCTCCAGGATAAAGTTTGTGTACTTTCGAGACAAGCTTGGTATGGTGGAGAATGAAGCCCTAGCTGAGAAGGAGTCTCAGTATCAGTGATCTTCTTAATGCATTTCTCTCTGTGAGAGAGATTTGAGGTGCAACCCCTTGTTAATGCATTTCTCTTTGTGTGAGAGATTTGAGGTGAAAGCCCTTGTTTCCACCCTCTGGGAGTTGCCATGGTGGATGTCATGTGTGTGACTCCATGACAACATCACGTGAGAGAGTCCATGATGATCTTTCTTGTACTTGTGCTTTTCACCCTTTGGGAGTAGCCATGGTGAATGTCATGATGAGGTGACGACATCACGTTGAGTGATTCCGTGATGGGCACTTGTGCACATTTACCATACATGGGAGTAGCCATAATGGTTGATATCACGATGAGGTGATATGTTCCTTTTTTCCACATATGGGAGTAGCCATAGTGGTTGACATCATGATGAGGTGATGTGTCTTGTATAGCTGGAAGTATTCCTCCCTAGCTGAGAGGGAGTGTTGATGTTATAGCAGCTTCGGGCTCATCCTTCCAGCCACGAGTCAAGACATAAATTCATATAGCCTAACGGCTATTCATTTATTGAGATAATTAAAGTGAAGAGGCACTTCACTTAGGCAACAATGCAATTTCTATTTTGGCCAACCTTCCTTGTATTCACATCTTTTATTTGTAATCATATTTTTGTATTGTGGCCGACCTTGTACATGAAGAGGTGCGACCTCTCTCACATTGTGTATATATACAAGGTCATTTCCATTCATTCCATCATCAAGCAAGTTCGATTCATTCCGTCTCTCAAGAGTGAATTTTATCAAGAGCAGATTGCGAATTTCTTCAAGGGCAGATTTGAATATCAAGGAAGTGCAGATTATTATCTGTCATTGCATCTAGTGTTGGTGCTGAATATTGGCCTTCTGATTGGCCTCATTGTAAAGAGAATTGTTGCCATTGTTTATATATATAAGTGATATATTGTTCTGGGTTTTTCTCCCTCAAGCGGAGGGTTTTCCCAGGGTATATGCTGTGTTATTCTGTCTGATTTTGAATTAAATTCTGTCTATCTAATCTGATCATAAAAACTAACACATAGGATGAGGACAATTCATAAATATACATAATCCTTATGTTTATATTAAAGAGTCATCATTATTTATAAGGCTTAATAATTGTTGCAAGTATCATTATTGTATATTCACAAGTGATTCACATATCTACTTACCCATACATACATATATATATATATATATCATATTATTTCCAACTGATTTCAATTTACAATAATTTCTTGGTATGAAAATATATATATATATAAAAAAGAATGATGTCTTTATATTTGTTGTACCCAAAATAATTTTTTTGGCATTCTGTATAAATTGAGCTAAATCTTGTTAAAATGCCATGTAAAGTCTGTTTTAGGTCAAACCAATCATAAAATCTTGGTGGGTTTCTGTCAAGGAACACGTGCAAAATTCTGAAAATTTGAAAATTAGGGTTTTATGCCCCTATTTTCAAGGAAACCCCCAAAAATAGGACCTTCCCAGAAATGATTGAAAATGATTTTGATAGGATTAAAAGGCTTCACGATCACATCGGTCAAGTCAAAATCATCAAAAGGCATGTTTTACTCTGGTGGGTCTATTTCTATTTTTCAGGAACAAAGTTAGGAGCTCCACAGCCATTAATGGCAGATTGGCCAGTACCAGGTGCTGAAAGCTAAGCTTCAAAAGCTTCAACAAAGAAACCATGGCGAAAATGCTTGAAAATATGCTCTGCGACGGAGGGGACTTTCAAAAATAAGAAATGCTGAAAATTGACTAAGTCTGGGATTTTCAAAAAATGAAAAATGCTGAAAATTGACTAAGTCTGGAGAATGCACGCCTTGCTACCAAGAGGAGGCTATGCAGTCAAATTCCTTAGTCATTTTTCCAAACACCCATACACGATGAACGTGAGACATGAAGAAATGGTGATCTTCGACGGAGGAGATTTCTGAAATTGAAAAAGGTCAAAATTTGACTAACTCTGGAAACGTTACGAAGGAGAGACAGTTCACAATGCTGAAAAGAGCCTTTTTCAAGCAGGGGCGCCCATGATCTTTTAAGGTCAAATGTAGTCTGATGGATTATCCAAAGCAGTCATCCTTGACGTCTGCTTGCTGGCGCGACAATGAAACAAACAGATAAATCATCTGAGGAGTAGATCATAAGCAGCTGCTGACGAACCAAAAAGAGGCAGTTGAGGAAATATCAGGAAACCAAAGTTAATGGCGAAGTTCTAAGAGAAAAAGAGCCTTTTCAAAAGAAAGGCGCCCTTTCTTTTGGACTTCCAGATGCTGACAAATGACAAAAGGCTTCCTAGGATAACCTTCTCAGCCCAAGAAGATCTCGGAAACGCAACTGAAAGCGTAAACATCTGACAGTGCAGTCAACGGATAATCAAGATCAAAGTAGGCAACTTTTCAGACAAAGATAAATTTGCTAAAGGACAAAAGCGCCCTTTTCAAGGAGGGGCGCCCTTGAATAAAGGAACCCTAAAATGAAATCCAAGTTTTCTGAAGACAGGCAGAACAGAGCTGGCTACCTGATGAGACATCAAGCGAAATCATCTGACTCTCTGATCAATGAGAAATCCAGATCAAAGCACGAGAGGTCATTTCAAAAGGCTGAAGAACGAAGTTTGAAAATTCACCAAGGCATTAGCAAAAGAGCCCTTTCTTGGAAAAGGCGCCCTTTCTTTTGAAGCTTTAAACTCAGTTTTTTGCCATCATGTCTCCCAGGCACTTCTTTTCAAGTTGGATCCAGCTCAACAATGAATGTGTCGGCAACATCACAGGATCAACAGATCAGGCCAGATTCAAGATCAAACTGAGGTCATTCAAGAGAGAAAATAACAAAAAACTTGCAAAATTCAAAAAGGACGCCTAGAAGAAGTCAAGGGTCAAGTTGTTGACTAAAGTCAAGAGCTTTTGAGTTAAACTTGGCTAAAACACTCCACGATCGGTGGAAATCACCTTTTTGAACTTCAGATCAAGCCAAAACCACTTTTGATCATGAGTTAAGTTCCCAAACTTGTGGATCTAAGGCTTGAGTCTATGTAATCAAGGTATAGGCATCCTACTTCATTATTTCATTGCAGGTTGATGATCAAGAACAGCCATGAGCTCTCAAGGACGCCATTTACAGATCTGGCCAAGGTTTTCATCCGTTCTTCAATATTTCTTGCAGATCTGAAGCAAAAGAAGATTGCTAATCTGAGGTTGGATTCAGAGACAGATTTTCTCAGGGAGTCGGATAAAAACTTCCAATCCATCTTCTGTCTACTTCCTCTCTTCTTGTCTTAGGTTTTCTTGCATGTCACACAAAGCAGCAGGCTACATCAGATCTGATCAATTGGATAGATTCAGCATAATTTTCCAGTAAAACCCATCTCGTCAGATTTTCCAGAATCAACAAACTTGTTGCCCCTATTTTTGGGGTTTTTTCGAAAATGTTTCAGAATCAAAATTCTGAGGAACTGGGTTTGTTCAGCATTGAAGCACGAACAAAACCCATGTGCCAGATTTTTTCCGGAAAAATACTTCTGGCAGGGCGCTATTTTCAGGGATTTTTCAGAAGTTGTCTGAACACATCCGTGTTTACAGTCAACAGGCGAGTTCTTCTTCACAGAATGACAATTTGGCGTCCTTGGGCTCCAATTGAACAACCAGACCTTGCACCAGCAACTCTCCAACTAGATCTTACACACATTGCTGTAGAGCAAACAGACATCGTCAGCGGTCTGCGGATCTTTATCTTTGAAAAGAATACATCTCCCGCTCAGTGGAGAGCCGCAGCAATTACTCTGGACGAAGAAGAAAGAAAGGCCAATCTTGCAGAAAAAAGACCAATATTACCACCTCCCGCGTGGCAGTAAGCACCTTGGCTTACCAGCCGCGAAGAGGTCATTCCAAGCACGGAGCTGCCAAAGTTACCAAGAGAAATAGCTTGCACAAGAAGAGATGTCGTGTCATCAAAGCATTGACTATCCAGAAACGGAAGAAGTCAACACATGGATCAAGGAGTTGTTGACCAGAAATGGTGAAGTGTGAAAAGACACCTAGGAAGGACGTCCTACCTTCCAATTGGCATTTATGAGACTTGAGTTTGACTTGATGCTTCTTTCCAAGTCAACTCAAGATGATATTAAATGTAATTGGAGTTAACTTGATGCTTCTTTCCAAGTTTAACTCCATTTTCCTTAAATCATGCATTGTCAGATCCCACTGATTAAGGATGTCTAATTGGCTTCCATGATTTGTGGATCTTAGATCTCCACTAAATGTGGATGTCTATTTTGGAGGGATACTTACATTAAAGTTCACCTTTAGTTTACTTTCAGTCAACTGAAGTAGTTTCCAGTTGACTCTTTGTTTACTTTCAGTTAACTGAAGTAGTTTTCCAGTTAACTGCTTGTTCCCCCTTTTTAGGAATAAATCTTGCTAATTGATTGGCAAGAACTCATTGTTAACTCAAGGAGATTTTGGGGTTGCCCACTCCTTTGAGTTCTATAAATAAGAGCCTTGGGCTCATTGTTTGTTTAAACTTTTACTTGCTATGCAAAATTGCTGCGCCATTGTTGCCAAAGCTTTGAAAGCGGATATTTGTTCACTCTTGGATGAGAGTTCGTTGGTCGATCGTAATTGTGCATGATTTCGTGCCTTTGCTTTCCCAACCTTTGTAATTCGTTGATGAAGCTTTGAAGGAGAATATCAGAAGGCGCTTGCATTTTGGTCAATCTTTTTGAGTTGTGTCCACGTCTTGTATCTAATAGCTCGTTGTTTCATTTCCCTCCTTGGATAGGAGTCCCTCCTCCTTGGATATTTGTTATTAACAAGTTATCGTTGTTGTTGTTTAATGTATTGACTTCCAAGCTATACTTCGGATAGGAGTCCCTCCTCCTTAGCAAGCTCGCTGGCCAAGGCATCGTAAAATTGTTGTTTCTTGTAAACTATTTCCTAGCCCATACCTCGGATAGGAGTCCCTCCTCCTTGGCAGGTCTCAAATCTAGTTTACCGTAAAGAGTGTTTGCTTGTACCAACCTTATCCCGGTGTATACCCGAGAGTTCAGAGCCTCGGTCATATTCTCAGGAGACGGCGAATTCAGGTGATCCAACCAACCCATTCCCGCTCCTTTACCCTCATGCTCTGTTTACCTTGAAGGTATTGGATAGATAGAAGCTAGATTAGTCGTAGTTAAGATCTGCAGAAATCAGAGAAAAAACTTAGCTACGGCACATTGTGTTTGTGCACCCTTGTGTCCTACCGCTGAAGCATAAAAAGATAGGAACTTTAGTTTACATTTCCCTTACTTACGCATTGCTCCCAGCAGAGAGGGACTTCTCCTCTTTAAATAACGAAGAAGTGTTGCAAAACATTTGAAATAGCTGAACGTTTACAATCAGCACTCCAGAGGTGCTAATTTAAATGCCAACAATATTATTATATTTAACTTACTGTTAATGTATTGCTGCTGCCTCTCTAACATATATGATCTGCAGCCCAGATTTCTGAGATACTTGTCATATTTATTTATGTACCCATTCTACTACCCTTCCACAGATTCATTCAACCACCCTATTTATATAACTATGTCTTTTTCAAAACGAGACATCCTTGTTGAATGGTGATGTCCTTTTCAAAGGTCGTATCCTTTATTAACTAATCTTTATGCTACCCTTCACATTAAATAATCCTTGCCCTTTTATCAATTGCTATCTGTCTTTTTTCCTAAAATCCATCGTATCCCTTCATTTTCTGTATAAACTTTGACTAATATAATATTAACTTTGCTTGCCTTGGTTATTTGTATTGATCGCTGTTGTTGCTTTTAGGAATATATCGCTGCCTTTCTATAATGCAGTGATTCCCTAGTTAATGCATCACTGTATAAAGTCTGACTTTGTGATTTGCTGATTGGTTAGGGATAACCGTTGACTTTAGTCTTCCCTCCTCCCTTCTCTAGTTAGAAGGTTATTTGTTTATTTTATTGTATCTTTTATGTTTGCTTATCTTAGTCAAAAGTAATATCTGTTATTTTATTTCTTTGATGGTTATTTATTTGTATTTTAATTATTAAAGGATAGTAACAATGTATTATTATTTTATTTCAATGTATTGCAATATTTTATATTGATGTATAATGATTATAATATTTAGTATTTATATTTTGGTTATTACAATATTATTATATATTTATAATTATTATTATCTTTGATAATTGCAATCATAATAATATCAAGTAGTTAATGTTTTTAATGTGTATCTTGTTTATCTAGTTTTCGATGCTTAATACCTCAATGCTACAATTTCGGGGGACATGACATAGATTAATTGTCATTGATGTCAAAGGTTCTTGCAAGTCCAAGAATGTCATTGATAACAACAAAGATAATCACTGTTCAAGAAAGAAATCGTTGGTGAAAATATGATAATTGCTACAATGAAGAACTAAATTCAGTTGGTTTCTTTATGAAGAATATTAATGCTGGCTGACCTGATTTCTCATGACATTTTCAGTGGAGAAATATCCTTAATAAATGAGGCTGACCTCCTTGTGATTAGTGCCCAACTTGAGTGTTTAAAGTGCAAATAAATATATTAATATTGTGGCCAACCTCCTTATGGAACCGCCCCACTTTGGGGATTCATTTTTAAAATTGCAGAATAATAATTTTTAAATAGGTACTGACCCCTCGAGTGGTGCACCCCAGGTTCTGATGAAAGGTTGTATATTTAAGAGTTGCCTTTCTTTGTAGAAGACATCTTTCCAATCAGTCGCCCCCTTTGGAGAAGCTATAAGAAGAGTGTTTGTGGAGAGTTTTTGGAGGCAAGCAATTCATGATTATCCTTTCATACATGAGCAGATCTGAAGTAATTAAAATCAAATTTTAATAGCAGACCTAAAAGAGATTTTTTTGCAGATTTATGGCAGATATAAAAGAGATTTTGTTGCAGATTTAAGGCAGATCTCGAGAAGATTTTGTTGCAGATTTAGTGCAGTGTTTAAGGAGATTTATGAGCAAATTTATTGCAAATCGTAGCAGACCTTTTGAGATTCTGAAGCAGATTTGAGAGCAGATATAAGGCAGATTTGAGATCAGTTATAAGGCAAATTTTGAAGGAGATCTAATTCAAGAAATCTAAGACTTTGTTGTTAGAGGTTGGTGCCTCTCTATTGAAGAGATTGGTGTCTCTTGCTGGGTTGGTGCCCAGTTGCAGGGATTGGTGTCTCCAGTGGGTTGGTGCCTACGAAGATAAAGCAAAGATTGGTGTCTCCAGTAGGTTGGTGCCTACTAAAATTGTAAGAGAATCAATAAATCAAGACAAATGAACTAGCAATAATGGAAGGCTAGGGTTAGTCTCAACCAAGAACTAGGGCAGGAGGAACCTGAAGCACTGAAACACATTAAGAGAGCCCAAAGAGAGGAATCTCCATACCTGATAAACAAGGAGAAGTCACCAAGTGCTGGTCTCCCACACTATTCCTTGCAAAAGGACAGGAAAATGGTAAGGTGGTGAAAAAAGGGAGAATCCCTGTACATGGGAGAAGGGCAGATGGCACAGATCTAGTAGTAGTGAAAAACATAGGGATATAATTTAGCTTGGGAAAATAGAAAAAGAGATAAGTCTTGAAAAATTAACTTTGCTAATGGGGAGGAAGGACAAGGGGTTCTAGGAGAGATGAAAGTGGGAGATCCCAAGGCTTATTTATCCACACCTAAATTCACTAAGTAATCCACAACTTTATCACTCATTCTTCTTATGTGGCAAGAATTGGCAATTTACAAGCTGATCGTAAGACGTGCAATTTTCTTTTATCTTTTCTAGTTTGCAAATGGTTGCAATCACATTGATTAGCCTCCAGTTCCCCTTACCTCAAAAGAAATTGATTGATTCCTTGAGAAGATTTTTAAAGATCTGCTCAATTCCAGCCATTCTCAGGTTCTTTCTTGAGGCTCCATCTAAATTTACCTTCACTGAGTATTGAGGAAGGCCCCTTTGATTCATATAGATTCTTTTTTGTGTCTTCCAAGGTCTCTAGCTTCAGTGATACTTTTTTTGTTGTGTTTCCTTATGCCTCAAAATAAATTGATTGATTCTTGGAGAAGATATTTAAAGCTCCTCTCAATTCCAGCTATTCTTAGGTTCCTTCTTGAGGCTCCATCGAAATTTAGCTTCACTGAAAATTGAGGAGGGTCCATCTGATTCAGATAGCTTCTTTTCTGTGTCTTGCAATCCAATTATCATGGATATCTTCTAAAGTTATTTTCTAGTGGATAAAGATATGGTCATTAATTGGTTCTACTGCCATGTCCTTGGGGGCATAGTTGGAAAACTCAGACTCGGCAAAAACTCGCCAGCCCCAAAAAATTCAACTCGGTAAAAACTCGACAACTTAAAAATTAATGATATGAGATTTACACAATCCATATTCAATGTATTAATTTTGCTTCTGGATTCGATTGTGTGCAAGTTTTTTCATCAATCGAATCCAGAAGCAAAATTAATACAACTTAAAAATTCCTTAAATTTCTTTAGAAACAATTTTTTTTGCAAAATTCAATGACAAGATGAATCCAATGAGTCCATAAATGAGTACAAAAGTGTTTTCTATTAAGTTTGATTGATTTTAGTGCAAATTGAGTACAAGATTGCATTCTCATGTGGAATCCTGATGGCCAAAACCCTGATAGTCTAAGTTGTCGATTCCAATCTTCACTCCCAAATCCCCTCATTGTAATCAAATTTCTTATATGAGAAGAGATCCCAATAACTAGTTGGGTTCTAGGAGTGGAGATCTCAATGGTGTTGAGGGGTGGTGCCCCTTGTAGGGGTTTGGGGGCAAGCGGGGTTGAGGGGCAGTGCCCTCACCACCAAGCCCAAATTAAGGTGTTTGAAACCACAGAAAACTTCTTGTCGCACACCATTTCACAATTTTATCACTTGAGGGAGAAATTAGGTATTTGGCACTTTTTTATGAAAAATATTTGCTCTCCCAATGCTATGTGAGGAAGTGTGAGGTGTATTCATGCATTTATAGGGAAAAATCGTGAGTTTTTTGATTTTTTTTGCATTTTTTAGTGTTTCGCATTTTTGATGTATTTGTCAAGTTTTTGGCAAGTTTTCGCCAGAAACTCGACGAGTAAACCAGGCAAAAACTCGCCAACAGAAAAAAACTCTCAAAATACTCGGTGTCTGCCAACTATGCTTGTGGGGCTAGGTGATCATCTACTATCTTAGGCTGCCAAGAATGTTTTCAGACTTTTGTTGTGGGTGGTTCCATTCCTTGGAAGATCCTTATATTCCTTTTGATTCAGATGTTACAACAGATGGCTGCTAAATCAGTTCTATGGAAGACGATTTAAGGTTGCAGCTCCATTTCAGGGGAACTTCCTTCACATATTGCATGGCAACTCAGTCTAACTCAAATTTATTGATCTTGTTGTGCCAAGTTTTGTTTGCAAAGGCAAAATTTATTAGCAGATGATTGGTCCCATAATTTCGACACTGGAAATCAAGAGGGACCATTAAAGCTTCTCTTGGCCAAGTTGGATTGTGATGGAATTTTGGCTTGTGATGCCAAGCACAAAACGAATCAGCTTTGGGAAGCCCAATCTGATTCTTTTGAGATTCTCAAGTATTTTCTCACTTAGATCCTTTAATAGCAAGATTGCAGTTTTATACCCATCTTTAACTCTATATTCTGCAGACTTAGATCACATCCAAATCAATTTGTCTGGTGTAGAGAAGTAGAAAGGGAGGAACATGTTCTTCAGATGTTTAAAACATCATGCTTTTTGAGGGGATGTATGATTGCCAGTCCTAGTCAGATTTGCCATTTCTAAGTTAGTTAGCATCTTTTGTCCCAAAACTGCAGTTGAACAATTCTTGATCTCCTCATCATCAGCTAGGGGGCTTAGGCATGCTCAAGCATCTTCCGGAGAAAATAAATTATCAACTCTACGGACATCCCCTCAATGGAAGGGTTTAATGAGTCTTAGAGATTCTGGTTTGAGGTTTCACACATCCGAGCCTTCCAGATGATATCTTGCAGTGATTATGTGCTTAGGAGCCTAAGAGTCCAGATATTCTTTTTGTTAAAATTATAATTCAAAGAAAATAAGTCACACAATAGAATCTTCAAGAAAGTTTGGCCCTGAAAGCCACATTCATTTTCTTCTTCTTCACTCAGAGGTCTAGACCAGCCATTCCTTTGGCAGACAGATTTTATAATTTTTATCCAGTTTCATTTGATGGATTTTTTCGCAGGTCTTCTGATCCATTCCTGAGGAAGTTTTTCTGAGTAATTCTGATTGTCGAGGCAACTTTAGCCAGAGTTGGGAGGACAGACATCATGCAGACAGGCATTGATTGCTGGGTGATTTTATTAGTTGAATCCTTCCAGCCAAGGATAGCCCCTTCCCTGTCCCCCCAACTAACATTTTCAAACATTTTGTAAACAATGACTTTCCAAATAGAATGGGAATTCCATCCTTCAACGAGGAGGATTTCCATGTAAGTGCAAGGAAGATACCCAGGGTTAATATCTAGCTCTATACATATGCTGGTTTAAAGGTTTTTGTCTTCAATAAAAAATAAATGTTTTTATTTTTGTTTATTGGTCTGTTGCCCCAATACCTTTTCATAAAGATGGGCTTTCTAGGTAGTTGATTTCCCTGCTAGGCATGTATTATCCACCAACTAGAGATGATTTATTCCCTGGGTTTCCTTTGTGATTGTTATTCCTTGAAGGCTCTGTACATCCTCCATGGCAGACATCAATGAGTAAGTATGGAGAGATTGGGTCTCCATGTCTTAGACCTCTACATACAAAGAATAATTCAGCTGCTTTACTGTTTCAGAATTGAGAATTTTAAGGAGGAATAGCAGCTGCTGGCATATTGCCTTTAGTCTTCACAAAACCCAAATTTTTAAGATAGAGTCCAAGAAGGCCAGTTCATTAGATGTTAGGCCTTGTTCATATACATTGTAATGTCCCCTTCTAATTAATCTTTCGAGAATCAAAGGATTAGCCTATCACGTCGACCCTCGTAGGCTAATGGTTCTGGATAGAGGGTCACCTGAAAGGGCACTTGGTCATTAAATTGCAGTGTTGATATCCGAAGTATGGTGACGGGGTGAATTTGTGCGTTTGGTGTGATATTTGTGCTTAAAATTATGATCACCATTTATTTCACTTTCTTGGCCTAGGGACCATGTGTCTTTTAATTAAAGGGGTCACTTTATATTTTTCAGTTACTATTCATTCATAAAGTGAAAAAAGATCATAACTTAAGTGAATAGTGCTCACTTTATGAATAGTGTTTTTCAATGAAAATTTATAAAAGGCAAAGAGAGAAGTTCAACCCCCTCATGTTATGAGTTATTTATGCTTGCTTGAGCTTGTGAGTTGGTGTTTGAGGAAGAGGGAGACTAGGGTTTCCTGATTTCTGCAATGGGTGAGCCTGGAGGGGGCTTATTGTTCGTTTGCGAGCTGCTTGAGGGTGTGAAACACCACCTTAAGGTTGCTGATCTGAGTTTGGTTGCTTCATTTGGAGCCATATATTGCTGTTTGCAAGTGATTAGAGCTATCTTCTGGATGGGATTTTGTTGCCATTGACTCCATTTGCATCTACGAAGGAGCTGTTCGCATTTTAGTGGGGTTTTGGGGCTGTTTTGTGCATCTACAGCCAGCCGCCCTTTCATGAGGGTTTGTAGCAGCCTAAGAAAAAGAAATGCCTCCTTATAGAGGCTGCAATCACTTCTAAAAGGGGCGCCTCAGCCCTAGGGAGCTCTCCAATTCGGTTTTTGGTGGGAGAATTGCGTCTAACCAAAGTTGTAAGCATTCCATTGGGGTTTGTTACTGTAGCAAAACACTATTCACAGTGCTGTATGGCTGTAAGTTGAATTATTGCATATGATGTATCTAGTTTTGAATCCTATGTAAGTCATCTATTTTATGCAATCTATAATGTAATGAAGAACTCATATTTGGCTTCGAATATTGAGTATTTTATCCGATGTATCTTAGTAGATTAGTTTATTCAAAGTTTTTACTTCATGTACATGTTCTTTAGCTCTTATTTAGCATTATTATCAAGTAAACTCAAAACACCAAAGACAAAATACAAAACAAACAAAAAATCAGACCTACAAACACCGTGAGACAACGCAGCAGAGTGGTGGCACACTACATCCACTTTTATCATAATGCTCCCCACCTTTTGATCATTTATTGAATTTAGCTTTTTCTGGGCTAAAATGATGCCTTCCAGAATTTGTCATCTTTTTAACATTGTCTTGCTGCTCGAGGATGATCGATGTAGTATCAACTTCAATATATTTGTTATCACTTTTGATATTATCTTATAGATCATGTTAAAAAGGGAAATTGGTCTACATTTACAAGAGTGAATCTAAGTTGCCGAATCAAAATTGGAATTGTAGGTACGGTACGTCTGTATAGCAATTTTTTTTGGAGGGTTGGGTACGTTTGGGTATGTCCGTACAAAAAATATATAAAAATCATAAATATATATTACAAATTAAATATATTAATTATATGTTAAAAATTAAATACATACATTGTAAATTAAAAATAAATATATTCATATTTAATTATGTTGTATAAATCAACAATTTTTTATTTTTATATTATTTTTTATTTTGTTATATAATTATTAATATATATTTTAATCGATGATATAATATATAATAGTTGAAAGTTTAAAATTATTTTATAATATTAATTATTAAATTATTTTAAATAATATATTTAATATATAACAAATATAAATGAAAATTTTGCCATGTTTGTTCTCATTCCCGTTAGAATATTTGATTCATATTTTTTGATAAATTAAAATAAATATTAAAAAAATGCAATTAAACAAATTTTCCATAGTTCCATGGAGTTTCCTGACGGAGGGATGTGGGGATGGGTTTCAGGGACGGGGGGACCAAGGGCCTAAGTTTGGGGATGACGAGGGGACGGTGGTGGGGTGGCGGCAGGGTGCTGAAATACATATAGTACTTAAAAAAATAGTTATAATTTTTTTTATAAGAATAAGAATTATACATCTTGGAGACAACTAGGAGTCCTCTAGACGACTTAAGGACACCCCAATGTCCTCGAAGTCCTAGCAGCAACTTGGAGACGACGACATTGGTGGTGGGATGTCCCCCCCAAGTCTGCTAGTGGTGGGCTGGTGGGGGGATGTCCCCCCCAAGTCTCCGAGACGGAGACATCTAGGAAATGCAGGGTTTTTAGGGGGGGATGCATCCCTGTGGAACACTGCTGAATTTTCAGCTTAGTCGAAGTGTATTTATTTGTTCCGCTATATTTTTACCATAGTAGCCTGCCTCTGGCATTTACCTTGTGTGGGTAACCGTCTCTTTACTCGTGAGGTGATGGAAGGACGAATTGGATTTTTATTATTTTTCAATTTGTAATTTTCGTCTGAATCAAAACGAGGTTTTTATTCTTTGTAGACTGAGGTTACATTTAGGGTTTTTTATTTTCGGGAGTAAACTATATTGTTTAGGGTTTTTTCAGAGGTCGGGAAGTTTATAAAATTTAGGGACAAAAATTTTGAACCCTAACCAAATCTGCGCCATTTCCAGGCAGACTTCGATTCTGGGATGTTTCGTACCCAGAATCGGCCTGATTTTTTAGCGATTCAGTAACATAGGAGTTAATGAATTGCACATTCTTTTTATTTGGGATCAAGGCAATGCAAGTATGGTTTAGTTCTCAAGATTATTCTGTTGGTCCCTTCATTTTATCTTTTGGGAAAGACTGAATTATCAGGTAATCTTCTTTGGTCACTTGGGCTGTGAGAGGCTGGTTTTTTTCCTTTGAAACACCACTTGGGATTACCCTGATATTTTTTTATTTAGTAGCCACCTTTATATTGAGTCTACTGTGAGAAGGGTTTGGAAGTACTTCACAGTTGCCTTCCTAATTTCCTAAAGCTCCTTTATTTCTTCATTTTTTGTGATATTAGTTTTTGTTGTATAATCAATATTTCTGGGAAGGATAGTTGAGTAATGGAAGAAACAGGTATCCTGGCTTTCTCTTTAAACCATCTAATTTGGATTTTTACTTCCAATGAATTCCTCCTCTAGCAGTGTTCTGCTCATGTCCTCATTCGGTTATTCTTCATATGTTTTCAGTTTTGGGGATATGCCCTTGATTTGAATTTTTCCTTGAATGTTGTCAAATTGTCAATTCTTGCTTGGGTCTCTTATTTCCTTTTGCAGTGATATTCCCAAATCTCTGCCTTCTCTGATCCCTTTAATTGACCTTTACAAATTTTAGCTTTTGAGCTATGATAAATATCTTTGATCCATAGTTCTCTGTCTTTTGCCATTCCTGAATCTTTTCCCTCTATGATTCCTCCATGAGCCATATTAATTAGAACTTATGAGGGCATGTCTTTTTTCATCTGTTTAGATACAGGGATGAGCCACTGATCATATCCAAACTTCTGGGTAAAATATACTCCCCAAATTTGTGTCCTACTTCTTTCAAAAGATTCTCTTGTGAAAGTACAGCCTAGGAGCCCATTGACTCAATCCATACTGGAAGTTTGGTTTCAGATTTGGGATTGAATCTCTCATCCCATGGGCACATATACAGCCTTGCCCTTCCCATAAACACGAGTTTCCACTAACTATGCCATATTTTACCTTTTAAATTTATGGGTCAAAAGAAAACAGAATATAATGCTGAGTGAGCAGTTGGTGATGTGCAAGTCATTTCTTTAGATCTGCCGCATTTGGCTGGAATCTTGTGAATTTGCATATTAGGGCTTTTTTCTTTGTAACCTTAATTTCTTGTTTAATGTCTTCATCCAAAAATTCAATGAATGGGTTTTTTTCTGAAGGCAGCAATAATAGCTTGTGGGTTCACACATTGCAAGACAGTTTCTTTGATCTTGCTGTTCAAATTGCGTGACTGCATCCTTTTTTCTTTTAGACTGTGTGCTGCTTGAATCCTTCTTTCTTTCTTTCTTTCTTTTCGAATGACAACTTTGTTGTTTATTTTTTATTCACATAATTTTAGTCAACCACTTTTCAGTGTTCTGTTTTAACTACAAAGTAAATTTTCATTTCTTTACCACACTTAAAGATTAAGCAAATTTTTTCGGTTGGTATATGCCATGTTTTTATTAACTATTAATTAAGAGCTTATTGTATCTGTAAAGGTAGTTTTTTATTTATTAAATTAGAAACTTCTTCTTCTTCACCAGACAAGGCTTTTTAAGGCTGCAGATACTAACACAATAGCTGGGTTACAAGTGCTGAAGGAAATGATTGAGCAAGTATAGGATATACAAAAAGAGGATATTATGGAGTTAGAGTCATGTTGATGGGAGGAAAATTTTGTTATTGGTTTTTCTAATTTATATTTTTTACTTGAATTTTAATTATTTTTTCAATAAACTATACTTTTCTTTCTTTTGATAGCTGAAATGGGGGTTACTGTCGGCTCCACCAATTCCAACAAGAAACTTTCCTCTTATGAAAAATGCCAAAAACAGAAAACCAAGAAATTGACACAATTGATTCAATGGTAGTACCGTGTATTTAAATTAACTAGTTTCAAAGCTTACTAACAATATCTATCTACTTGTAATGGTTAAAAACTTGCTGGACTCTGGTGGACCTTATTAATGGTCTTCGTATTATTAGCTGCTTTAGTAGTAGTACTCTGTTTTTGATTAAGTATATGATGGTTCTATGGTTATAGTTTTTGATTATTGTCCTGCGTGCCATCCTGATTTCTGGGTCTGGTTTTTTGCTGTTTCTTGCTGCTGGCTGGTGCTGTTCTTCTCAGCTTGTTTCCTTTTCTTAGGTTTTGGCTTTGTAACCATGGGATCAGGGCCCTTCCTTGCTTAATTAATCAAAAACAATATCTATCTACTATTAGTTTAAATTGTAGTTAGATAAATGTTTTTGAAACTATGTTTGTCAAGAAAATAGCAAGGTCCACTAGTAACACTTTCATATATGCAAATGGAAACGAACAAAACATTACATATCCGAAGCCAAAATATTCAAGCCAGGCTTGTTCTGTGCTGGTTCTTTGAGACTTAGCCCCCTATTGCCAAAGTTCCTTTTTCTAAGCCCACTGCTCCTTCGTTCTCCAACTTCTTACCACCATACATTATTGAGCTCAACTGTTTTTTCTTGTTTGTCACCAGTTTTTTGGTATTGAAGATGATACATTTAAAAAATAATTAATGCATGACAACAGGTAGAGAGATCAGAGAGTCTCTTGAGGATAATTTGACCTATATATATCTCAGAGTAATCCCTATCCTGTTCTGTTCCAACAACATATTATTCCAATGACTCTTCATTCTCATGCCTGTGTTCATCCACATCTTCCAAATTAGACTCATAGCTAGATCCTTGTATATATTTGGGACACGCTTAAGTATAGGCAAAGGATGTGTATTCTGCAAAATTGGATTTCTTTCATCCACAACAGCATTTTGATCAGGAATGCTTTTGTGCAGACCACAGAAAATGATCTGCAATGGATAAAGTAGGCTGGTTTGGTGGACTGACAATCCCACTAAGTTACTTCCTTGAAGAATTTCTAATGAACTTTAACACAAGACAAAATCTGTTGCCTAAGGCAAATTATCAAACATTGGATTTCAGGAGATGTAGAAGTGGAAAACAGGTGCACATGCCACCTGGGTGATCCAGGCAACATGAGACTTCTAATTAAAAAAATATGTTATTTCAAACAAGTTTGAGCAGGACTGAACCTTTCACTCTTAGAACAAAGCATAGGTGACTTGTTCAGAGTTCAGACACATTCATATTTCTCTCTTTTAGAACAAAGCATAAGCGACAAGTTCAACTGTGGCCAAACATGTCCTACATAAAACTAAACATCAGGGTTGCAGACAGGAAGAGTTTGCTGTTTCTTATCCCATCCCTTGGACTTTTGAGGTGTTTAAATTTCTTTCTTGCTCTCTTCTTAACTCATGAAACTGTAATATCCTCTGTTAACAAGCAGAAGCGGATATATTATGGGGTAATTCGCCTTTAGCCCTGCATCTAAATCCCACTCATCTGGAGAATGGGAATTGAGAAATTTCCGTATTGGCTTACCAACTATTACTCAATTGCATTTTATGTAACAGTAACAAAAGGAAATTGACTCAAATAGAGCCCTCACGTCACGGATTTCCTCTAAAATGTTCTTAAGCCTCCAATTGTTAATGGAATTATCAACGCAACCCCTTATTACCACCTGCAAATCCTCTTCCAATTCCAAAAACTTCCATCCCAAAGAGAAAGCTAGTTTAAGATCCTTCAAAAGCTCCAATGCTTTAGCTTCATTGTTTGCCTTGTATCCAAGAAAAAATAAATCACCCTTAACAAACATACCTTGAGAAGAATGAATCACTACAACACCTGCCAAGTTCCTATTTCCCTTAGAAGTCCCAATGAAGTTCAACTTGGAAAACCCACCTTTAGGAGGTTTTCAATGTGCTCTACTCTTTTTCTTATTTTTGATTACCCATTAACTGGGAAAGCCTTTGGCATTGTTATGCATGGTCACTGGATATATTCATGAAACACCCTCCTCCTGAATTACGTTTTACGCAATTTACTTTTTGAATGCATCTAAAGTTTGGGAGTTTTAGGGTGACCAACCCATAATCAATTGATGCTTTTTGTCTTTCATTTTTCTATCATGATGTCTTCTTGAAAATTACCAGTAGAAAAGAGGTGTATGAGGCTTATGGAGAAAACTTTTTTGAATTATCTTTTGGTTGAAGTGGTCTATAACAAGGTATTTGATGAGCATAAGTTTTGGTAAGAAAAGTAATTTAAAGATTTGAATTCATAGGGATATTACATAAGAGAGGCCAAAGTTTAAGATTTGAAGGTTTGTACTCCATATCTCATCATGTTTGATTGAAATGATAAGATTGGGAACTATTTATTAGTAGGGTGCTTTGAAATTTTGAGTTGTAGCTCTTTTTTGGAAGAAAAAACCCTAAAGTAACTATCAAATTTTAATAAAGTTTTGAACTCTAGTATTTGAGGATTGAATCATAGATGCTTTGGATATCTTAAATACACACTGTTTATTTGTATTCATAGGGCGAATAGCTCCAAAGCGGGATGTCTTGGACACTGTTCACAAGTTCAACATCCAAGTGGGCAACCTAACACAGGTATTGACATCAATTTTCCTTTTTAAGTATCTGGATTTTTGTGAATGGCACTGGATAACCTTTTATCAGTTAGATTTCCTGGTTGTCTATCATTACTTTTTTTTGTAGTTCCATGATAAATTTGATTTTTCTTGTAATTAATTTATTAAGGGGGGAGGAGCTTTGGTTCTGAGAGGAGAAAAATTCATCCTACAGGAGTGTTTTTTTGGAATATAGGGGAATCTCTTTTTGTGCTCCATCACGTGAACCTGCCTTAAACTTTGATCAAATCTCTAAATATGGTGCTCCTTAGTAGATTGAAGTTTGGAAGGTTCCCTTCCAATTATTTCCTTTTTGGCTCCAAGGTCATAAGTTGATAGTTGAAGTTTTGAAGGTTGAAGAAGCAAGAGTCATTTTACCTATCTTTGAAACCCTTTGATTCTTTTACCAAGGATCTTAGATTAGATTGCTCTTTCCTTGCAAGTAGAAGTAATATTGGTACTAAGATGGATAAGGCACAGGATGCTCTCACATTAAAATGATGTTGTTTCTAAGCCTTAGTGTGTTCCTCCCTTAGATGTTACTGCTCTCGAATCTCTTCCTCCATTATTTATAAGTAAGGAAGAGATTTCTAACAGACTGTTTGAAGGAACCTTTTTTAGATAAAAATCAAGACTTTGGCAGTTTCAACTAAGGTGTTGTTAGATTCAAGTCTTTCATTAGAGAAGAATAAGATAGTTGATCCATCTGGGGAAACAATTGATCTCAATAGTGTGTAAAATGAGAATGAAGAGAATTTGGGTCCATTTATATGGCCCATAATGCTACTTTTGGAGTAAGTGAAGAAAATACGACTTTACCTTCATCTAAGGGTAGAGGATGTAAGAGGGGCAAAGATGGGATGATCAGTAGTTGTTTACAAAGATTGTCCCCGTCAAAGCATGATCTCAAATCCCTTATACCTTAAAAGTTGATCAAAGTCGTCAACTAGAATATGATAGGGTTAGAAGCTTAAGATATGTCTAAAAAATCTATGGCGAATGTTGATTTTTTCTTCTTTAAAGAGATCTTAAGGTTTAATCCAACCTAAGCAGTTTGGATTGGGTTCTTAAGCTTGTTTGGCCTGATGCTATTCAGATTTCAACTCTTCATGATAAAGGGAAAGGTTGGGTAATGATCCTTTTGGATAAGAAACGGGAAGGTAAGATAGCAGACACATGGCTTTCACCTTGTTCTAGAATAGCTTGTGCTGTTCTACAAGAGGATGAACATTAATTTGTAATATATTCATTGTATGCTTCTGATAACTACAACTAAAAAATGTAGTTATGGAGTTGGTTAGCATTGAATCTTAGAAAGATTGCTTGGATGTTAAGGGGAGACTTCGATATGATTCAAGGCAAGGAAGATAAACTGGTTTGAACAAATTTGAGTCAAAAGATAACAAGTTTTTTTCTTTTTGATGTAAGATGAAAAGATTGTTGAAAATTAATGATCCTCTTTGTAAGGATATATGGATCACTTGGTGGAACAATATAAAAATGGCCAATAGGCTCTAGATTGAATAGATTTATGGTCAACAAAGAGCATTCGCTTGTTTCTCCACTCGATAATGATAATTTAGCTGAGGTTACAATGTCTGATTGCTACCTTCTTGAATTGGTTTTCAACTTACCTCCTATCGTTCTAAGAACAAATAATTCCAGGGTAGCCATAAACTTAATGTTTATCACAGTTGTGGATTGCTTGATGATCTTAGAACTACGTAGAAGTCTTAAGAATTTGAATACCTGTATTTCTGTTGTTTCTTCTTGGCAAATCTGTATGGAAGCAGTGCAGAAGTTTTTGAGGACTTATTGTAGAACCAAGGCCAGTGTGCGAAAGAGGATGCAAAGAGAGGTGCAAGAAGAACTTATTAAAGTTGAGCTTGCCATTCAAAACTCCTTGGACGACCTGTATTTGCTGAAGCAAGTGGTGAGGCAAAAACATTTTTGGAGGATACATGAAAATATCTTGCTCAAGGGACTAGAATCAGATCTAGATTGATGTGGATTATAGAGGGGGACAAAGGGAAAGCATACAAGAGAGAAAGCTCAAGGATTGACATTGGGATGTGTTTTCAACCAAGCCCTATATCATTAGGAAGGATTTCTATTTATTTTATAAAGAACATTTTTCTTCTAATAGAACCACTGATAATATCATGGTCAGCATAAGGATTTGTGCTCAATGTTTGCCTAGGATAGTTCTGTGCAAGAAGCTAGGACTTTAGAGGTTAATATTAACTTGGATGAAGTGGTGAGGAATTGCAGCTTGACAAAGCCTCAGACTTGAATGGGCTACCCACAGAATTTTATTAAATGAACCAGAATTGGATTGCTGGAGATTTATTGCAAGTCTACCATGAGGGTTTTGTCACAGATACTCTTAGGCCAAATGCGAACATGAGGGTTATAAAGCTACTCCCTAAGGAAGAAGAAAGATTACAAGTTAATAATTTGAGGCCTATCACATTGTTGAACGTCTCCTACAGAATTTTGGCAAAAATATTTGCTAATTGGTTCAATAGATTACATCTGAAGATTATAATAATATTATTTCACCCACTTGGACATAATTTTTTGAAGGCAAGATATATTTTGGACAACTTGATCTTTCTCAGAATGTTTGTACAGCTTTCATTGTGAACAGGTATATGATAGGATAGTGTGGCTCTTCATTGAATCAATGTTGAAAGTTGTTGATCTTGGAAACAATTTGGTTAGAACAGTTGTGGTCTAGTGGTTTGAGTATTCTCTTTGGTTAGTTGTGGGTGTGCTCCCATCAGCTTTATGTTGACACAAATGACCATATTTTAATAAGTGAAGGATTATGCTGTTTTTGCTCTGTAATGACCACCCCCAAATTGAAACCAATTTTTTTCCAAAACCAACAATTTGTACTTAATTGAATTCAATGCATTTTCAATGTGTTTCGGTATAGGATCATTCAAAGTGCAATTTGCGACAATATTGGTTCAGCAAGTAAATCCACAATGGATAGAGATATCATAGACATTTCAGCAAACACTTTGCATGCATAAGTATTCAGCAACAATACACTCAGCTGTCATAAGAATGTGGTTACAATATAGAGAGCATATCAATCTAACCTGGAAGTCTTCATTGGATGTATTATAGAGAGATTATGTTTGTGTATAAAAATATTGCATCAAAATGACGTAACTTCTACAATGGTGCCTGTTGTCATACAAAACACTCCATTGTTGCATGCCAAAATTTAACTTGTAGCTGATTATACTTAGAAATCTGCCTGAGGTCCACTCCATACTGTTTGAAAACTGCCCCTAACAGCAAAGCTTATTGCTGTGACTTCAACTCTTTCCAACATTAAGTGCTTGGCATCTATAGCACTACATTCCACTCCAAAGACACCCTTACAGCTGCGTTCCACCCTTTTAAACCTCAACAATCTCAATGTTGCAATCCCAATCTGCTCTTGGAAACACACTTATAAATCTTTTTCCAATCTGCACTAACAAATATAATATTTGGCACAAATCTCATTATATTTGTTTCAGCTGTGACAATGGAATTTTAACATCAAACCCTCTAACTAACAACATTCAACACACAGGCAATCTCTATGAAATTGCTCCAAACCTTCAGCATTCAACACAAGTGTGGATTCTGAAGTAAATCTAACAACAAACCTTTCTTGCACAAATTGTGACTTTGAATGAATCACATGATATTAGCCAGGGAGGATCTTTCACCACCGAGACTAATCTTCTCCAAGAGGGTTTTTGTCCTCAAGAAAGCTAAGATGAAGTAGGTTCAATCCCATAGAACCACAAGGGTTTCACATGAGAAAACGTAATAATCCGCATAATGCAAGTGAGCTCACAAAATCTCCTTATATACTTTTCTTGCCAAACTTTCCAGAGGATACAATTTAAAAATCACTTTTTAATTAAAAGCTCCATTTTGCTCCAAAATACTCTTTTATCAAAATAACGATAATATTTGATACGCAAGGTCCCAATATTATGCATCCATGATTTAAAACTTTTCATCCTCTTTCTGACGAGCTATTATACTAAGGTGCCCATTAAATTATTTTAATAAATTTAAGCAATCTTAGTAAAATAATTAAATTAAAGCCAATAATATACTCGAGTTGTGGAAATTGTCGAAAAGTATCGGAATTGAAATCTAACTACACTGGAATGATATTGATGATTAATAATGAAAATTGGGTTTGATCAGGTGACTTACTATAAATAGACACTCTCCAAGAATCTTGGAGAACCCACCAAAAGTCGAAATTCACTTCGGAAAGTGTCATAGTAGTCCTCTAGACCAACTGAGCGCATTGCCAACATCAAACATCCTCTCAGACAAGATTGACGGTCACCTAGGAAGCCGAAGCCAACTATAATATTGAAGTGACCGAAAATGGGAACATTACATTGTCTCTTCAGGAGGTGGTGTTTGAGTGATATTTTATTTTCTTGAGTCTACTTTATTATGAAATTCACGAGAGGCACTGTTGTTTATAGTTCTACAAAGATTTTGGCGGTTCTCCTTTTACTTTACGACCTTGATTAGAAGTGTTTGACCATTTTTCATTGTGAGGTCACTAGATTTAGGCATAGGTCTCTCCATGGTTGTCCCAAATCTACTAGATTGATTACCTATTACTTTTATCCTACGACAAATATTGGGAGTATTTTCTACCCTTAGGATACTATTGATTCACGTATGGATGTGGACATATTGATGAGGAATTGCTTGGCCTTGTGATCTACTACGATGTAGGGCTTTTGACACAACTCTCACTCTAGTCATTGTGGCTCTATCTCTTCTCAATGTAGGAGACCTCCTCACACTAGTTCTTTTATACTATTGAAAAAACATTCAACTTCAAATCTTAAGAGAGATGCTATGCAAAATTCTTCAACTTTCCTTGATGAGCATTCTCAAACTTGTCATTGTGCAACTATAGTGATAGACATTCCTCCAATGGGTTATTGGTCATTGGCATTCGAGGATTTTTGTTCTTTGCTTAGATGACCTTCCTTTGTTTCTATTGCTTTGCAAGGTTCTTCCCTCACATTTCTTGAGATGGCCCCTTCTTCCAATAAGCAACTCCTTGTGATCCTGATGAACTTTGATGAAGAAATCTGGAAACTTCAATTTGACACACACACCTTCACTTCCTTAATATCGAATACTTGATGTATGAACTGATAGGCACTTGGTTTCCTTCTCTTGTTCAAGATGATCTTGCATAGCTCGTCCTTGTTTGGGCTTGGTTGTCGACTGCAGAGAGAGAGAGAGAGAAAGCGCTGGTTCTTGCGGATTCAAGAGTTCCGTTTCTTATTCTTGCCTTGAATTCTACTCGTGATTAGACCAGGCAGCAGCTTGTCTTCGCAAGATTATTTCCTCCACGTATCTCCTATGACGCTTCCTTCTTTCTTCCGTGTGATCTAAATATCTTCTTTTTGAAAAATCGCATCCTTCCTCAGCCGATATGGAGAATCACGTCCTTCCTTCAATCGGTTATCTACAACGGTGATTTATCATTATTAATCATTTATTTATTGGAATGACTATGTTTATATATAAATGCAATGGATATGTCTATATAAATAGATATATGTTTATTTTTATATTTATATATACATTTGCAATAATCTATAATTTGCTCAAATATTATTGAAGAAGAATGAATCAAATATTTGTTAAGGAGAATAAATTAATAAGGAATAATACTTATCTTCTTAATGAGGGAATGAGGGACATTACAAGTCTTCCCCCCTTGGCTTTGCTTGTCCTCAAGCAAAATACAATGTCTTTTCCTTCCTGTTTCTTCATTTCTTGGTATAATCTGAGAGGAGGGTTGCAATAATCATTACAACTTGTTTCCTCAAATCTTTAGGATTCCCCTTTCTTAAGTTGAGAGAAGGGTTGCAACAATCATTACAACCGGACTTCTATATACTCAACGTTAATCTGGGTTAAGGTTGTAACAATCGTTACAACTAGACTTCTTAACTGAGAGAAGTGTTGCAACAATCGTTACAACTAGACTTCTTAACTGAGAGAAGTGTTGCAACAATCGTTACAACTAGACTTCCATATACTTAGTCTTATTCTGGGTGAGGTTGCAACAATCGTTACAACTTAACTGAGAGAAGTGTTGCAACAATCGTTACAACTAGACTTCCATATCCTTAGTTTTAATTTAGAATATTGGTTGCAACAATCGTTACAACTAGACTTCCATATCCTTAGTTTTAATTTAGGATATTGGTTGCAACAATCGTTACAACTTAACTGAGAGAAGCGTTACAACAATCGTTGCAACTAAACTTCCATATACTCAGTTTTTAGTTTAGGAGAAAGGTTGCAACAATCGTTACAACGAAACTTTCTCAACTTTAGCTTGGCCTGGGAGGAAGGTTGCAACAATCATTGCGTCCAACCTTATTCTATATTTCCTGCGATCATACACATTGTTATATATATATATATATATATAAAATGATTTATTGCAATAGAAAATGTTACACATAGCTTTTCTTGTTATTGTTTACTCCTGAGAGTCTTAATAGTCTCCTCTTGTTCCCATGTAGCATCGTCTTTTGGAAGACCTTTCCATTTAATTAGGAATTTGGTGATGGTCTTGTTCCTTAACCTCCTTTCTCTGGTGTCAAGGATGAACTCTGGCTCCAAGGTGAGTTGTCCCTCCTCATCTAGTGGGGGTAACTCAGTGCAAGGAAAGATTTGTTGACCCAGGACCTTTTTGAGCCTGGATACATGGAAGACATTGTGGATCCTGCTGTGTTCGGGTAGCTCTAACTCGTAAGGGACCTTGCCTATCCTTCTTATAATTTTGTAAGGTCCATAGAATCGTGGCTTCAGCTTTTTAGCCCCATTCTTTTTGATTGATGTCTACTTGTATGGTTGGAGCCTTAAAAAGACCAAATCCCCAATTTCAAATGTCCTTTCTATGCGATGACGATCAACATAGATTTTCTGCTGGTTTTGAGCTTGCTGTAGGTTCTCCTTAAGGGTTTTCATGAGATCAATGTTCTTTTGTATGAAATCTTGTGCACTTTGTACTTTGCTTTCCTGGGTGATCAAATGCCCAAAGGATGGAGCGTCATAACCATATAGGGCCTTAAAAGGGCTCATCCCAATTGACATATGATAGGTGGTATTATAGCAATACTCGCCCAAGTGTAGCCATTCAGCGAAGAGCTTTGGGTAGAATGCTCAATTTCAGAATGGTGTGAAGGAGTTTCTCTCCTTGGGGTGACCCTTTCATGCATATGATGATTGCTCATGTTTTGGAGAGCCTGCAGGATTATTTGGTTGGTCTCTTCAAATTTTTTGTTGGTCTGCTCCATAAAAGATCAAAACTCATCCCTCATGCAATCGTTTTCTGTGGTGTTATTGCTGGAACCTCTTCGATGGTATGTTTTCATGGTGTCTTATGGACGACAGAGAGGTGGCTCTGATACCATTGAGATGGCCCCTTCTTCCAATAAGCAACTCCTTGTGATCCTGATGAACTCTGATGAAGAAATTTGGAAACTTCAATTTGACACACACACCTTCACTTCCTTAATATCGAATATTTGATGTGTGAACTAACAGGCACTTGGTTTCCTTCTCTTGTTCAAGATGATCTTGCGTAGCTCGTCCCTGTTTGGGCTTGGTTGTCGACTGCAGAGAGAGAGAGAGAGAAAGCGCTGGTTCCTGCGGATTCAAGAGTTCTGTTTCTTATTCTTGCCTTGAATTCTACTCGTGATTAGACCAGGCAGCAGCTTGTCTTCGCAAGATTATTTCCTCCACGTATCTCCTATGATGCTTCCTTCTTTCTTCCACGTGATCTAAATATCCTCCTTTTGAAAAATCGCGTCCTTCCTCAGCCGATATGGAGAATCGCGTCCTTCCTTCAGTTGTTTATCTACGGCGGTGATTCATCATTATTAATCATTTATTTATTGGAATGACTATGTTTATATATAAATGTAATGGATATGTCTATATAAATAAATATATGTTTATTTTAATATTTATATATACATTTGCAATAATCTGTAATTTGCTCAAATATTATTGAAGAAGAATGAATTAAATATTTTTTAAGGAGAATAAATTAAATATAAGGAATAATACTTATCTTCTTAATGAGGGAATGAGGGACATTACATTTCTATTTTTAATTGTACTAGTTTGGGGGTTACCCTTTTTAGGTTAATACTTGTGGTTCAACTAATCTCACTTTTTTTTTTGCTTCATGTCTAGGGCACATTTTTCCCTAGTCCTTTGATATTGTACTTATTCTATGTTCTATTCCCTTACAGTTTTTTTTTTCGTTTGTGGACATCAGTATATTTTCTTTCTTTCTTTCTTTCTTCAATATCTAGGTTTAACATCAAGTCGCAAGCTTTATTGTCAATTTGGTCAAAATTGCAATATAAAAATGAATCTTTTCCTTATGTGATTGGGTGTTCTACAAGATTTTGGTATATTAAAAGAATCAAAGCCTTTTCAGATATTTTAGCATAGGGCAAAATTTGTTTCATGGATAGAGATAATGTATTTTGTAAGATTCCTCTCTTAGAGATCAATTAGTTAACTTCATTAAAAAACTTAATTCTAAGTGCGTCTTCTAAGATTCTCCTAAAATATGGGCTCACAAGTTTATAGTAATTTGGGCTTGTTGTGTGAAGCCAAACCAATCCTTCTTTTATTGGATATTACACCAAAAGTTTGTAGTGGGTTCTATTATGGTTGAATGGAGGATTGCTATTGGTCCTTTTTTTGTTTGTGCAAAGAAGAAACTATTGCTTATGCTTTCTTTGATTGCATTTGTCCTCAAATTGTTTGGATGAAAGGAGGATTGCTAATGGTCCTTTTCCTGTTTGTGCAAAGAAGAAACTATTGCTTATGCTTTCTTTGATTGCATTTGTCCTCAAATTGTTTGGATGAAGTTTTTGTTAGCTTAATGTATTTATTTTGTTATGACATGATTTGTTGATGATTTTTCATTCTAACAAGATCACTTATATTTTATAATCTTTCTTGTATGGATGCTTGTAAATCTAGGCATGGTTTTTCATAAGATGTAGGGTTACTTGAATAATACTAGGAAGCATCACTAAAATAATCATGATGCTTGTTTGTGTAGTCATGATCCTCGTTTGTCATTATGAAATGTGTTTCTCTTGGTCTTCCCATATTTTGGTTTTCTTTCGGAGATAGCTAGATTCTCGCTATGCTAGCTGGTGGTACACGTCCCCAACTAGAGCCTGTCGAGACCAAAACCTATAGTGTCAAATTTTGCTTGAGTCTTAGCTCTTGTGTGTATTTTGGCCTTGTTTGGCCCATCATTTATACTCGATCTGAAGTTTTTTCAATGGGCCCCCTTTGTTCAAGTGTCTCTTTGCGTTGTGTTAGTTTCCCCTTTAGATTATTATTCCAAATTGTCAAAATCTAAATTTTTTCTAAGTTTTCCTTTTTGTTCAATTACAAAAGTCGGGAAGTTTGCGAGTTTGTGAACCTTTGAGAACCCCAACAAAGAGAATAAGTTAAGCCTCAAGGTTATAAATGTTGGCAGGTTTGTGAGTTCACAAACTTGTCAAAAAGCTGACATGTTATAAATGTCAGTAGGTTCACGAGTTCGTGAACACGTTGGAGGTGTGACAAAGGGAAGTGGTAAGATCTAAAGGTTTGCAAGTTGCAAAGTTAGTGAAGTTGATGAAAGTGCAAAAGAATGATGAAAGAAAAGGCAAAGAAAGAGACAAGGTTCACATTGTTGGTAAGTTTGCGAGTTCGCAGACTTACCAAAAGTGTGACATGCCGAAGAGAAAGAAAAGAGAAATAAAAGAACAAAGAAGAGGCCAAGTTCCAATTGTTGCAAAGTGCGTGAGTTCACTAACTTTGCGAAAGTGCAACTAGGTTTGCCACAAGCCCAAAACTATGACAAAGAAGAGAGGAGAACTAAGAGAAGGACATTGGACAATTCACCATTTCACAAACTCGTCGACACAGTTCAAAGACAAAAAAATGCCGCCAAAGGCATGTTCAATGTAAAAACCCTAGCACTCCATTGTTTCACTTACTTGCCTGCAACTCCAAGACATTTTACCTACTAGGTTAATTGTGTGCACCCTTTCATGGTTGTTTTTGTAGGTTTCATGGGTGTGTTCTCATGCTAGGTACTTAAGCCCCAATCATCATTATTGTAGAGGACATTTGTGGGATCCAAAAGGACATTTCTCCATACTTTGTAGGTACATCCGAACACTTTTGGGTGTGATTTTAGGTGTGATTTAGGGAGAAGAAAGCCCAAGAGGTATGGTGGTTCTTTGTAGCATACAACTTCAACTATTTTTGAGTTTAATGAAAATATGCACGCCTTTTGATGTTGGTTACAAATTTTGTTTGAATGGGAAATATAAATATAGGTTTATTCTATATTTAGAGGGTTGGTTGATGAGCCAACTTTTTGGTCTAGGAATATCTACAATTTATTCTAGGGTATCAAATGTTGCTAGTTTGAGTTGCAAATGAAGGAATTCATCTTGTGAAGAGTAGGAAGGATTTGTAAAAGCCATCTCCATGTAATGGTATGTCCATGTGGTAGTTTGGAATGATTTAGAGAAATCTATAGTTGTAGTTGTGTATTTTCTCTCACCACATTGGCCAGTGTTATTGTAATATAGGTTAGATGAGGGGTGACAACTTCTAATGCATTACAAATGCTTTGTAATTGTCCTTTCTTTGTTGCATATGGGTTATTGTAGTTCTAAGATGGATTATTAAGTATGTCCATTACATATGATTTAATCATTGATTTTCATGTAAATGAAATCCAATTTTGTTAATACCTTGCTTGATGGTATCTCTCTCCTCTTTGTTGTTCATGACTTTGTTGCCCAATGGAGTAGGCACTGGTCCATATTGGTGAAGGATCAAACATCCATCATTTAAACATCCTCCATTCCTATTAGGGTAGGAGTAGATTAGATTTAGTTTAAGCTATGCATGCTGTTCATGATTTAGTATTGTAAACCAAGGAACTAATCTTAAGAAAACTTAATCAGTTAAATCATCAGAGAATTATGTCATGTGTGCCTACACCTTGCCATTGTGTATGTAATGTCAAATAAAATCATTTGAAGGGATTAAATAATGCTGTTATTTGTAGGTGCATGTGCAAAGTATTTTAATATCTACACAAGAGGTTTTTATGCAGCTAGTTTGTCTTGACCTAGTGACAAATATTAGTGGTCAGGTATACATTCGGTATAGTTGCTGATTGTTGCAGTCATGCTATATATTAATTAATTTAAAACCTTGTTAAAGATAACTTTGGGAATACTCTCTCAAGTCTAAGCTAAGCCCAAAGTGCTAGACAGACTACCCACTATCATTCATTGGCCTTTAATGTAATGTCCCTTCCTTAGGCAGCTCAGACTATAGCAGAGGTTGGCCTACTATTAGGGTTCCTGTAGGTCAGCAAAATGGTTAGGGAACCCAACCGAGGGCTATGGAGCTTAGCTGAGAGCTTTATGAGCTTTTCAGTTTGGAGTTCAGTTGTTGAATCCAGGGATAAATTGGAAATATTAAATTTTGCTTTAATGGAATAGTAAAAAGTGAATAGTAATAGAAAATTAGAAATGGAATAGTGAAAAGTGCCCCCCATCCTAGTAACTCAAGTTGTTTTTCAAAAGTGGCCCTTTCTTTTGATAAGGAAAGACCCTCAAGAGGATTATTTTATTGATTTTTATAAAATAACTCATAGGAGGTTATAAAGCAATATGTTGGGCTTATTTTTGGGCATCCTATTCTCATTTTGACAAAAACAAATTGCAGGTTTGAGCTCTTGAAGAGGGTTTCAGCAGCATACAGGTCTTCTGGGGACAAAATCCCTTAGAAGATAGTGAATTGGATGAAAATCCAGTTCACAAAATAGGCAAATTCACCTAGGGTTTGCATTTGCACTTCATTGGTCTAATTTGGCAAGACTAAAGAGCTGAAAAAACAGGTATTTGCAGGTTTATCAGCTGCTAGGGTTTTGTAACAACTTGGAAATGATTTGTATGACAAATTTCGAAATTGGGTATTGATATCTTGAGGAGATATTGCAGATTTCACCTATAGGGTTTCATGGCAGCATTATGGCATTGATTTTATTGCGAAATGTTGATGGATTACATACTGATATAATTTTAATGTTGCTGGTTCATGTTTAATTCCACCATTTTTGGCGATTTGGGTATATATCTTCATGGGTGTTGAATATTATGTGTGGCACATCATTTTGAGGCATTGTGGAATACATATCAGATGTGGGTTTTGCATATTAAGGGCAAATCATGGCTTGTTGAGGCTTGTTGAAACCCTAAGTGCACTCCCAAAGGCTATTACAGCCTTCTAGGGTTGGTGTACTACCCTTGAGGGAGGTTCGTGGGATTGTTTGGAGCTAATTCAGTTTGTATACTTCACATCAGCATTCTATATCAAACATCAGTCCTGTAGCAGCCACTTTTGTATTCCATTTCAGGTATCTTTCGTCGTTATATCAGCAATATCTTGTATACTTCATGAAGGATTGATCATGGGTATGTCATGCATTGTTATTTGATCAATTGGAGATATATTTTATTGATTGTAATAGACTGGTATAACCTATATCAGACCTGTTATATGATCAATAAATGCATATTTGCAAGTGGGTTCCTTAATATATGAGTGTGCAATCATTTATCTGTCATTTCTATGTTATTGTCTATGTTTTGGCATTGAAACATCTTTCAAACCAGTATTAGAACACTCAGAAATTTATATCAGACTTAAGGAATCGAAACTTAGACACTTTTCATGCCAAATGTTTGACGAAATGTCAATCCATTCAAACTGAGTTTTTGGGACAGAATAAGACAGGGATCTTTCAGTGGTATTAGAGCCATATTCCTGGCAGCTTGTTGGGTAATGATTGCATTCAATTGGTGTGAAATTAGTTGTGCACCAGTCAGTTTGGATTTGGTTTTCCTTTGGGATAGCGAAAAAGGTCATCATGGCAAAGTTGTTTGGCAATAAACAGGCATGGAAAGAAATTGAGCAAACACAATACAAGACCATACGAAAATTGCAGCGTTTAAATGATTCACTTTCAAGGTTGGGACTCTCTAAAGGATCATTCTCATTTTCTACTAGCAAAAGCCCAACACCACAAGACAAAGAAGCGGTGGTGATTAGCATATTTGAGTATAGCATTCTTCCTCAACGTGTTAAGGAGAATTTTCCTTTCAAGGACTACATGGACATACATCCGAATCTTTGCCACAAGACTGAGCATGCAAGGAAGGAATATCACACTATAGCTTATGAATTGTTTAGAGAATCTTCACATATGGTTGATACAACTCTTCATGAGAATGATTTGAATCAAGAAGGCACTAGGACAGCCTTGGGTAATGATTTGTCTACATCATCTCAAGTTCCAATGAGGTATGCAAAAATTTATATGATGAATTTGATAGACATGCTGATTTGAATCAAGAAGGCATTAGGACAGCCTTGGGTAATGATTTGTCTACATCATCCTTGCAAGAGGTTTCACAAGAGACTCCTACATTAGAGGCTAACATAGTTCATGTCAATGCTTTGGATAGCAATGGTATGAACTCTTTGGGTGATCATAAAGCATCTTCTAGTGTGATAGTTGATTCCAATAATGCCACATCACCTACACATGAAGAAAAATCAAAAGATAGCAAAGAAAGCATTGGGAAAGAAGGAGAGCTAAAGGTGCAAGAACAAGGAAAGGAAGACGAATCACTTGCTTGTGATCTGCAGTCTACTCGTGATCCTGTTCAATACAAAAATCAATCATTATGTGAGAATCCTAAAGAAGTTAAAACTTTGGATCATGAGGAGTCACCTATTGCACCATTGAGTCTTCATTGTGATCACAAAGTGGGAGAGATTACAGTCATGGATCAGACAATTAGAGATGTTGTAAACATGATACCTAGGTGTGACACCTATTCTGACTTTTGCAACTATAGTTATAAGCATGAGGTAGCATCCAAATCATATAAAGATGACAATGTTATAGAGTCTTCCAATGTTAGCACTGAAGTTTTGTGTGTAAACATGAATGTATTGTGGATTCAAGGCACAAAGGTTCTGATTTTATACATCATACGAAGGTAGATGTCAAGAGAACTCAAGTCTTGTGTGACGGTTGGTCACAAAGAGCTAAGAAGGAAAAGTTGTTGGCTGCCCAAGCAAGACATCACCTTCAAGAAATCAAGGAACAAGTCAATCACATAGATCAAGCAAGACAATGAAGAGAAGCCTATCTTCGATCATTATTTCTTCCAAGGGAAGAATGTGTAGAAGTTGAGCATGCAGAGGAGGAGCGTCTTGAGGTAAGCACACAAGTAAAACATGTAGATGAGTATGAACAAGAGAAGAAGCATGATGCTTGGGTATCTTGGGTATCTAGTTTGCATCATGATGTTTATGACTTTCCTCTTTTGGAGAGCCCCTTGAAGGCTCAAAAAGATGATGATATTGGTCACACACTTGATGGATCAGCCACAAGTGTTATATCCATTTGTGTGGAATGGAACATTATTGGTTTCATTATGGTTAGTCGTGCATCACCTACATTGGAAGGACAATTGCTAAGATCATATGAAACATTTTGTTTAAGACAGCTGGGTTTCATGGCAGCATTATGGCATTGATTTTATGGCGAAATGTTGATGGATTACATGCTGATATAATTTTAATGTTGCTGGTTCATGTTTAATTCCACCATTTTTGGCGATTTGGGTATATATCTTCATGGGTGTTGAATATTATGTTTGGCACATCATTTTGAGGCATTGTGGAATACATATCAGACGTGGGTTTTGCATATTGAGGGCAGATCATGGCTTGTTGAGGCTTGTTGAAACCCTAAGTGCACTCCCAAAGGCTATTACAGCCTTCTAGGGTTGGTGTACTACCCTTGAGGGAGGTTCGTGGGATTGTTTGGAGCTAATTCAGTTTGTATACTTCACATCAGCATTCTATATCAAACATCAGTCCTGTAGCAGCCACTTTTGTATTCCATTTCAGGTATCTTTCGTCGTTATATCAGCAATATCTTGTATACTTCATGAAGGATGGATCACGGTTATGTCATACATTGTTATTTGATCGACTGGAGATTTTTTTTTGATTGATTGTAATATACTTATATAACCTATATCAGACCTGTTATATGATCAATAAAGGCATATTTGCAAGTGGGTTCCTTGATATATGAGTATGCAATCATTTATCTGTCATTTCTATGTTATTGTCTATGTTTTGGCATTGAAACATCTTTCAAACCAGCATTAGAACACTCAAAAATTTATATCAGACTTGAGGAATCAGAACTTAGACACTTTTCATGCCAAATGTTTGACGAAATGTCAATCCATTCAAATTGAGTTTTTGGGACAGAATAGGACAGGGATCTTTCATTTAAGCCTCCTTAGTTTGTTGATGAACCCATGTTTTACCTTCTTGAGGACCAATTCCCAGCCTTGAAGGTAAGAAGAAGTTCTAAGATTGTGGAGCAGCGGTTTTAGGAACCAATACTTGAATAATTTGAAGAAAGGTTTTACTTTAACATGCTGTTCTGTTTAGTGTCGTCTTGAAAGGAATAAAATAAAACTCTGACATGGTGGAATATTCCACTAGTGACAATATTGAAATCTCCAAACTTTGTTGTTTTATGTCTTTTAATTTAGACCTTTTACACTTGCATATATCCTTCCTACTTTTGAGCAGGAAGGCTTGCTCCCAAGAGTTGTTGAGATAATTAGTGAGAAGAGGTTCAAAGATATGCTTGATAAGGTTAATTGTATCAAGGATTGACTTGAATAGCTCTAACTAATGGAAATACTTTAGAGGCTAGAGTTAGAGGGACCTTGTCTTTGTGCAAGGAGTGGTGGTGCTTAATAGGGTTTTGATCATTCTAAATGATTTTTTACCTACATTCTGATTCATAATTGATATTTAGCTTTCTTTTTTGTATTCTAGCTCCCTCTTCTAGGCCTTTGACCTTTGTTTTAAGAGTATTGGTTGTATGTATTTTTTAGACTAGTGCTTGATAATTTTGTACCCTTTTGAATGTCCATAGGACACATCTCTATGTGAACAACTTCTTGCAATATAAAAAACTAAGAAATTGTTTCTAAAATTTATATTCTATAGTCTTTGTGTCTTCTTTCTCATCTTTGAAGAATGTTCTCTATATAAACCTTACCTGTTTAGTGGTTATTGTAGTGAACCTTAAATAGAAAATATAGGATATGTTCAATTCTTTGCATTATTTAGTGAAATTACTACAATTTCCTAGCGCAAGCTTTAATGATTGTAACAAAACAGGCAATTAATATATTGCATATTTAAGAAAGGACTGAAACAAGTAACATTAACATATAT
The DNA here is from genome assembly GCA_007258455.2 of Sequoia sempervirens. Lineage (NCBI taxonomy): Eukaryota > Viridiplantae > Streptophyta > Pinopsida > Cupressales > Cupressaceae > Sequoia > Sequoia sempervirens. Next base: position 844,150,039 of record VDFB02271358.1, read on the forward strand.
AAGGAAGGAAGGGAGGGAAGGAGGATCCTATGTCTTTATATAGACAATGATTACTCCTCCATATCTAATAGTAGAGAAGATGCTTGAAAATCAAATGCTACCAATTCTTCACTTCTTAGAGAGAACATAGATGACAAATGCACTCGCCATACCAAATATGGTTGTCTATTTCAACCCATAGTTGGTGGAAGCAAAGAGTTGGTTTGTGAAGGTGGATCCTTAGACTATTTGACCAATGATGTTGGAGATGGTTGGGGGAAATGACAGTACCATCTACAATCTTGGCTGTCATTATATATCCTTTAACCTCCTTTGAGTGAAGAACGCAAGAAGAGGTATTCGAGTAATCTGTATGGAGGTAATTGATCTAAGTTGCTAGTAGGCTAAAGTGTCAAATTAGTGTCAAAATTACAATGTTAGTGGGGTGTGACACCAAAGAATCATTATTGAGTGTTGCTTTGGAGATTACTACATCATTGAGAGTTACCCTAGAGTTACTTGTACGTGGACTAGGAAGATTTTGATATTGGTACTAGTTGGGTAATTCTCAGGTTCTTGAATTATTATGGGTTTTGCTCAGGTATGTCTTGGGTACAATACTTTTATAACCATATTGTACTTGAGGTACATGGTTGTACCTAATTGTCGAACTGTAGTCATAGTTAAAACATGAAAAGCAAAAAATAAAAATTAGAAAAACATAATCGAAAGACTTAAAATTAAAGATATATAACTACCTAAGCTTCAGCTATTCCTATTACTTCTGTTCTAAGGAAGCGATTGCTGATTTGGATCCTCCCTATGAAGAGCAATATGATGATTTGTTCATGTAGTTTGAGTCTGACTATGACCATGGACTATGTCTCTATTTAAAATAGATAAAATAAGCCTATGCAATATATTATCCATCATGACTTGTTTGATACTCTGAATAGTTTATTATTGCCAATTGGCAGTGTTTTGTCACTTTATGTATATAACACATTGTTTATTTTATGTATATAACACTGGTACAATTCTTACTTTTGTTTTAGTCATTTGTGTTTCTGTTATTGTTTCTTGTATGGATCTTCCCAAGCTGTACAAAACCTAGGGTCCAAGAAAATGGATGAATCCTCATACCCATACCTGGAAAAATTAGCCCAAAGAGACAGCATTCTAAAGAACAAAGCACTGAAAATGGATATCCTTAAAAATATGAGTGAGTTAATAGAAAAGAAGCTTAGAGATGCTCTCAAGAAGATGGGTTTGGGCAAGAGATCTGGCTTAAGTGTTGTAATGAGGAGCCCTCCATTTTCAGTGCACAGTATACAGAAGCATGATAGTCTGAACTCTCACAATATGAACCCGGCTGAAAGATCTCAAACCTTTAATTGGAATTGTGGGTTTAATGATGGCATTGAAGATGCAATTTAATGATCTTTAACGTAGACATATGAACTCCAAGTAATAAATGATAAATGGCAGAAAGTGCAGCCTACGAAATAGGCTTATTTATTGTTGATATTATTTTACTAAGTCAATATTTCTACTTAGAATAAAATAGTCATTGAAAATGTTGTATCTAGGGTGTTTGATTTGCCATTAGATATCTTAGGACAGGTGGTTTTAATTGTTGTGTTTCTGGAGTTCTATTTTCAGAACTTGACAATCGATTGAGAAGTAGCATTTAAAGAGTGAAGAAAATATGCATTTTTGTTTCACTTAGGAGTCGAATTAGGAAGGTAGTTGAATTTAGAACTTAAAAAGATTAGTTACACTATAAATATGTAGAGAAACTAGAGGTATGGAAATGTATTGGTGCATTTTTTGGTGTAGGTAATGTGAAAGATTGATACTAACTGGAATGCACATATTGATTTGGCTTGATCAGGCTTGCATATCTTTGCAGGAAAATTTATGTTAATAATTTTGTTTGAGGGTTTTGCTTGGCAATTTAAATGAAATTCTGTTTTGCAATATTTAATATTTTTCAGATAGAATTTCAGATATAAATCAAGGAAAAATTCAGGATTTTTGTTTCAGTTTTAAGTTACAAAGATTTATTTTTAGGCTTCCAAATTAGATTCTTAACAATGGGGATGAGAGCTAGATGCAAGATATTTTAAAAAATGGTATCAGTTTTTCAGTTGGATTTGGTTTTATACGAATGATTGAAAGCACCTTTTTAGCCTTTTGAACAAACACTAGCATTATGGGAAAGATGGATTTTGATTCCTTAATTTGATGAACAACTCCTTCAAAAGAAACATGAATCAAACTCAAGTATCTTTTGAATTTCACATTATATACAGAGTTTAACTTGGAGTTCAAAACTTGTTTAAGCATAGATGATAATTGTCATCAATTATATAAGTGAATAGAAAAAGAGGCCAATCACTAAAAATAAATCAGGAACAAACAAAAGGCCAAGTTACCGGTCTTGGTATTGGTTCGGCTTTGGGTTCATTTTGGGTTTGTCCATACAAAAACATATAAAAATCAGAAATATATGCATATTTGCAGCGGTAATTAAGTTCAAAATACCACACATAGCATCATATATTGTATAATAAGCAAAACTTTAAACCACCATAGAAATAAAAAATATTACAATGCCATTTACTCAAACTTTAATGTGATACATATTATACATTAAAATTAAAAAAATAATAATATCAAGCATCAACAATCAGGCATCACTGATCAAGCACCATCATTTGAAAAATGTCATTACCATACATATTATTGAAAAATAATAATAGGCATTGTACACAAACCGCATCATCCCCCCAAAAGAAAAAGCCGGAAAACAAGTAAGCATCAAGTAACATTAGGGAAGATTGTCCAATCTGATGACAATATTGTAGATGAAGACCTGTAGGAAAACCTGGAAGCCTAGTTCACAAACTTAGACATGGAGAGTACTTGACAAATCAAATGAGTTTAGTGGGGGCTTGGGGGCAACGCCCCAACAGGGTTGAGGGGCAATGTAATGATCAACTCCCAAATGTTTTTTTTTTCTTTCACCTGTTTCTACCAGCTGCTGTTTGTGGTTTTCTGTGTATGTTTTCAGGTTTGTTTGATTGTGTTTATTCACATGCCATTCATTGTGTATTGACACCAAATGATACATATAACAGAGCAAATGAAGAACAACTAAGCTTGCTGGAAATATCTTTCATTCAGCACTATAATCAGATTTTTCAATGAATATTTTAAGAGAAGATTTACAAGTTATATCAGAAATCTAAAGACATTTCAGACCTGGAATAATGCCTTACAGCAGCAAGAAAATCTCCACAAAGCCAAGCACAGCAAAAAGAGTTTCATCCTTATCCTCCACGTTTAACATGCTCCAAAATTCATTGATCAGTCCTCCATGGCAAACTGAGAACAACTAAACCAGCAAGCTAAAAAACTGAGCTTTCCCTTCATTAAGGCCGTCCCTGCTAAGCACTCAGTCAGCAGACTTTACCTTCTACAATGCAACTCGGGCTTCAATAAGAGTTAAGTTCACAAGATCACAACTGAGCTGGGCTGGGTTGTCCCTCCCAAGGCTCCCAAAATACTATCCAACACCTGCTGCAAGGGCCGACTGGGCTGGAGAATAACCCAGAAAAAGGGCGCTGCCCTCAAGAGGTCGACCTGACCTTAAAAATCACAGACAGCCCCAAAAAATACGTTCCAATGCTTGATAGAATCGGCTTCAAGAGGGCCTTCAATAGATACCATACCTAGAATGATTTAAAATTTCTTCTCAGAGTTATGAGCCAAAATATGAATTCTGGTCCAAGAAGTTATGCTCAAAAAATATGAATTTCATCAACCCAAAAGCATCTCATCTTCTCCAAAAACGATATCAAGATATTACAAGCCAAAACCAAACAATCCCTACTTCAATATTGATCAAAATCTTCATCTCAAAAGTCTGTATCTGCAACTTTGAAGCTCAAATGAAGCCTCTGAATGAGACCTCCCAAGACCCTCTTGATGTTGCTTTTCAAACACGAAGAGAGTGTGATTTACAGAGGTTTCCGTCCCTGCAAACCCTTGTTTTCCTCCAAAGCCAAGCTTCAAGAGAAATGTACGACCAAGTTTCAAATCCCCCAAAAACATCCTCCAAAATGAAGCACATATTTTTCCCTTATACCTCCTCACATTTCTAACGCCCATTCACTTTAGCTTATTTTAATTTATTTTAAAATCTTTTCACTCATTCACTTGGGCTCCCAAAGTATTAGCCACATTAAAAAGATATAATTTAAATTTTTTTTTGCCTCAACATTAACTTTTTATTTAAAATTTAACTCATTTCTTATCATAGGCGTCCACCCCCTTAATGTGCATTATAAAATACTTTTAAAGCTCTTTTAAAAACGACTTAAAGTTGTTGCACTAGGCATCAAGGTACAAAAATGTCCCCTTCATGACCCTCAACCAATAAATATAAAGTTACTTCATTAAATCCAATTTTCGAAGGAGAAATAAAATATTAAAATGTCTCAAGCTTAGAAACTGATGCCTCCACTTAGAAATGCTGCTGAGAGACAACCCTGACCGGGTCCAACCTACCCTGGATGACTTACGATTTTTAGAAAGTCCTAAAAATAGTAAGTAGTGCTTTGAAATTCGAATCGGAGTGAAATTGAGGAGCTCAAAAGGGCTCACTGAGAACAAAAGCACAACACTAGACCCCTTGCTAAAAATAGCACTTACTAGTAAGTGTATCAGAATCAACCCCACCAAAAAAGGACGTTGTAAAAAGGGGACATTACAGGCAATGTCCCTCACGTGGGTTTAGGGGCAACGCTCCCAGTGGTGTCAAGGGGCAGTGCCTCTTGTGAGGGTCTAGGGGCAGCCCCCTTGGCACATTCTCTATCGCGATACAATGTGGGGTTGAGGGGTGGAGCCCTCTCCACCAAGCCCAAATTAAGACCTTCAAAACCACATAGACCTTCATGTTGCACATCATTTTACGTTCAAAATAAGAGAAGTATTTCTGTTTTGCATTCACAAAAATGACTTTGTTTTTGTCTTTAAAATGCATTCAAATCCACATTTTAGGGTGTGGGGGGTGAATTTTGCTTTTCGGTCAAAATCAGAAGTGAAAAAAAAAAAAAAAGCGTTAAAATATGCTGCTTGGGTGTCATTCCCTTCCAAATTCGTTGCGGCTACACCAGGGTTCTTCCTGGACGGACCTGCAAGCGAAGTGCAGGACCCTAGGCAGCCCCTAGGGCGAATTGGATTTGGTCCTGTATCCAGGATGGATCGGGAGCTTTGCCCAACGAACTGGTAACACAGACAAAAGGATGGAGACAGATTCCATTTTACAACTTGGAGATTCCAAAATTTAAGAATGCTTTATTAGTGCTATCTTCAAGGTCCATCAGTGTTGGTAATAATTAAGAGGATTCTATTGAATTATAAAGAATAACTGCTAAGTTACTGGTTTGGGTTCATGTATGAGGTTTTGGTACGTGGATATGGCAAATATTTTTTGAGCTCGGGTTTGTTTCGAGTACATCTGTACGAAAACATATAAAAATCTTTAATTTTGTAAATACATATTATTATATTGTTAATTTTAAAATATTTTACTAGATTTAAAAATATTGTATTACATTATAAATATTGAAATTAAAATTATTAAAATATAATTATATTATGGTCCCAAACCGGTGGATAAAACATAGCTATTTGTGCATGGCATATTAGCTATTTTATTCATTATGTTTTATGTGCTAGGGTATTGTTTTATTCGAATAAAAGTAAAACATTTACTATATCGAATAAAACATGGATCAATATGGTTGGGTGAATAAAACATAGCTATTTGTTATACAGCAGAGGCACAAGCAGAATCACAAGTTTTCCGCTGTCAGAATTGCAACTGCCTTTTCTATCAGGAAAAGTAATTTGAAGAAATAAGAAAAATAAAAAGCTTGTGTCCTATCACCACCCATGGCATATTGCACTACGAATCTGATCCAGCTATGAGCCAGCCCCAGATCCGAGGGTTTTTTGAGCGAACTAGCAACTAAGGATAACTGTATAGGATAATGAAACTGATGCTGGATCGAACTAGTAACTGAGGATAACTGTGTAAGATAATGAAATTGATGCCGAGGATCCCAATCAAGTTATTAATTTGATTGAACATGTAGCCATGGGGTATAAGAATTAAATGCATTGGTTAAATTCCACATATAAGTCAGATGACAGCAGCTGTTGACACAGTTAGTGGACTGAAACATAATGAAAAAAGACATATGTCATCACATAAGTTGCACAAATATGTTGTTATTCTAATGGCATGATGGCTAAGGATGATACAGTAAAAGCACAGAAACTGGTCATTGAGCCTGTAAATTTCTTTTCTGAAATATCTTTTCGAGTGCGCAAAAATGTTGTTATGGTGAGAATAGTTCCTTTTTTTAATCTAATGCCATGAAGGGCATATGACATAGTAAAAGTACAGAAACTTATAATTAAGCCTGTAAACTTCTTTTATTAAAATATGTGATAGAGTCTGCAAATCATCTCCTTTCTTTCCCATTTTATCTGTCAAACAAAGGATTACAGTTGCCACATCTGCATCTATATAATTTTCAAATTGCTCTCTGTATGCATTTCTGGTGGTTACAATCTAGAAGATTATCTTTATGTTTCCTATATTAATGGTATTAATTTTTAAAAGTGGAATCTTGATTACAATTTTGTGAGAGCCTAATGCAAATTAAAAAAGAAAAAAAAATGGTTAAAGAAGAATGGCATATGTTGGCATTAGGTATTTCTATTGGTGTTTATGATTTTTTCTTTTTGTTTACTACGGAGCAGTTTTTGCCACAAGACAGAGTTTGTGAGTTTGCAAAATTAAGCCCTGTACAACTTCTAGAAGAGACTGAAAAGGCCGTTGGAGATCAAGAACTCTCAGTGCAACATCGTGCTCTTATAGATAAAAGCTATTCATTGAAGAGGCTTGAAACAGTAAGTTGTTTGATTTGCATGTTTTGTGACCTTTGTTTTTAAGATGAATTTTTACCAGCTAGCTGTATGCTGTTGTTTATTTAATATGAAGAAAACCTGTGTTTTAAAACATGTTGCATGAGAGTAGAATCTGTAATATGCTATGAAAGCACTTCACAATACTGATGGATTTCTATTTTGAATAGACTGTTAAACAGAATGAGGAAACCTTGAATCAACTCAAGTCACAGAATGCTGAGCAAGAAAAGGATGTGGAGAGGGTTCGCCAAAGGGAGCAGTTACTGCAAAAAGTATTCTCTGATCTGGGTTGTTCTAATTCTGTGTGATTGTAATATTTACGGATTTTTTTTTTGAGGAATGCATATCTTTTCATGCCGTGCATGAGCACCTGTTATCCTGAATTTTTATTTTGTGAGCTTGATACATTTTTTGTGATAAATTAATCACAAATTCAGGCTGATTCTATGAAGAAGAAGCTCCCCTGGCTCAAATATGATATGAGGAAAATGCAATACATGGAGGCAAAGGAGAGGGAGAGGGAAGCAAAGCGCAAGCGAGATGAGATTGCAAGAGCAATAGCAGTTCAAAAAAATCCTATAGAGTATTTGTTTACTTTCAGAGAATATGCTGCAATACATTGAAATTTAATGCCAAGTGATGTGCTTGTTGTCTATTAGAGTAGCAGTTTCTTTTAGTTAATAACTAAAAATAATATGTTTTATTGATAATTCTTTTTTGCTCCAGGGAAAAGAAACAACAGAAATTGAAGCTTGAGGCCACATGTAAGAAGCTGAACAGCAACATAAGTTCAAATGATAAAAAACGCAGGGAAATCATACAGATGGAAAATCAACTTGTGAGCCTTTTGCTTGCTATTAGCTCACATTCTTATATGCTTTTTAAGGTGTAAATCCATGGATAAAAGTGTAGAGGTCATTTCTACTAAGAGAAATATTTTCACTTTCCACACTTTGATTCTATGTTGTATTTAACAGAGTGTACAAGTTAGAGCAAAAGTGAGTGAAATTGAGGAGGTCAAAAAGCGAGAAGAATCTCAACAAGAGAGGATTGCCAGAGCCAAGGATGATCTTGCAGCTGCTGAAGCCGAGCTTGCACAGTTACCTGTTTATGAACCTCCAAAAGAGGAAATAGTATGCACCTGTCACAACATTGTTCTCACTTCATAGCTGCTAATAATTACCCTACCTTTCTTTATTATCATATTCTTCTCTGTTATCACTATACTTTGGTTATATGATTTTTTTTTATCATGATGAAATGTGACTGGTGAGACTGATTTTTAAGATATGTTGTCAAGGTAACTTTATTAATGATAGTGTGTGATGTCAAACTGGTCAGTAAAATCAAAGAAACTAAGATATGGTTTGCAGTTTGTTTCATTACCTAAGGGGGGCTCTTAACAAGTATGTTAAAGTGAGAACCGCACATTGTAGGTGAGTGTAATTGTCTTACAATGTGTGAGCGTTTAAAAGAAAAGCATTGAATATTTCTGTGATATGTGGTATTGCTCGTGTGATTAGTGAATAATCAAACTTGCTGAAACTTGGTATAATAGGCATGGCCTTAATTCTTTAAATAGATCATGCATTTCTATTGCAGTTCATTAGGGATGTAATCAGCATTATGCAATCCATGGTTTAACATAATGTAATATGTATGCTCAATTTTTTTTCTTGATAATATTCATTACAAACATCTTGGAATGTCCTTATATGTCTACATGCAAGTGGGAAATGAGCAGCCCATACACAAACACATAATATATGGTTGCAGAAATTCAAGGACAATGAAATATTTGATTAGAAGTGAATATTTCACTCTTTCATTACGCAGTGATGCATCAACATTTGCAATCATTAATGAAGTGGGAAAGCCTCAATTCAACGTCAGGTTATTGATGTTCTAATATTTCATTCTATGCATTAAATATTAAGGGATCAAAGAATGGAAGGAGCTTCTAATTTATGTTGCTGTGCTGCTGGAATTTTCCTTTTGTGAATGGTACCTGCAGTAGTCTTCAATTTTCTCTTAACTACTATATAAATAGTAGTTTTTTGCTTTATCAAGTTTTAGGGGCTACCACACTGTTAATTTTGTGTCAATACATATCATTCTAGATTTAGGTTTAATCTAGTCTGTGACATATCATGTGGAACTCTATATATTGGTCCTATTTAATCATTATGATGAGAATTGACCATGAGAAATTTGTATTATATATCATTCATGTGCTTATGGATGTGTTTTTTTCTGATTTAAATGACAATTCTTACTAATCTGTAGAAGAAAAATGTTCTACATCTAATCTTTAGATAAATGGTGGCCTTAAGACAAGAGCTTGGAATATTTTTAGGTTTCTTGAAACTGACCTGGTGATGGTCATATCAGGGTGATTGGGCCCCAACTGGATCGAGCACTGTGCCGATCAAAGTCTATACTAACCAACTAAATTATCTATGCTGGGACAGTTTTATGCCAGAAACAATTGAAACCCATCAAAATTTGGTGAAAGGGTTGTTTGTGAAATATGTACAATTCGCCAATTTCAGGCAGTCAAGATGCAGAAATTTGCCTATTGACTACATATTGCCACTAAAATTTTTCCTCATGCAAATCTGTACTATTTGTTTAAATATAGCTTTTTCTAAGTTAAAGGCTACACGTAAGGTAATGAATATAGTCATATTTTTGGGCCATCGACATTTTGTTGATGAAATGATTGAGAAGATTTAATTACCACCTCCCTTTTGCCTAAGTATTTTTAAACCATTCGCATTGGATTTAGTATAGCAGTACAAGTTTTAAATTGATTAACATAACAATTTTATGGCTGGTAATCACACTCTTTTGAATATTTTGGTTTGATAAAACAGGAAAATCTTGGAGCTCGAATACGGGAGTTGGAGGTTTCTGCAAGTGAAAGGCGATCCTCAAAGAGAGAAAAAGTCCATGTGTTGGATCAAGAGAGATCTACACTGAATCGGTGTCTAACCAGGTTAGATATTGGTCATGATTTTGAAGTGCAGCATGATTTTTTTTGTTCTCCAGTTTCATATGGATGATACTTTATCTGTTTCTGATGTGTTTGCAGGTTGAAAGATATAGAAAATACAAATACAAGACTTCTGCAAGCATTAAAAGAGTCTGGGGCCAGCCATATATTTGAAGCTGTGGAATGGGTGAAAAATCACAGCAATGATTTCAAAGAGAAAGTTTATGGTCCAGTTCTTCTTGAGGTATTCGATCAATATTGAGTTTAGGATGAGCTAATACATATTGTATAATCAAGCCAGATTCAACATTTTTATAAACTAATGAAATATGCAATTGCTACAGGTCAATGTTTCTAACAAAAGTCACACTGCCTATTTGGAAGGTCACGTCCCTTATTACATTTGGAAGGTGACTGTTGTACTTATGCCATGCTATACTTTTGCAGTGTCTAGAAAAAATGTGTTTAAATATATAAGAAACACATTACAAAATAAGGAAATTTCAAAGAAGTAATTCGAAGTCAGGGTCTAGTTATATATAGAGTTCCAAAATCACAGGATATTTTTTATGATGGTATTGTCAATATATTGAAAAAGGTTGGCATGATCTCAATAATGCTAGATTGTTTATGCTTTTTCTTTTTCTTTTTCTTTTTCTTTTTCTTTTTCTTTTTCTTTTTCTTTTTCTTTTTCTTTTTGAAGAGAGTATAATTAGGATGAATGCAACTAATGACTAAATAAAAGAAGAGATTTAGAAAAGTATTCTTAGGATACAAACATCATCTCTACTGTTGGTACCATAATCATTACTATAAGAATATGTTGTCGACAAAGTTATGTGAGAAATCCATAGAATCACTCATGAATCTTATGTCTTGCCTGTCAAACCTCATCTAAACAAAAAACTGACAGAATAAACGTTAGCATTGAGGGGAGTGTTATTCCTCAGAAAATAGAAGACAATTTTAAGGAAAACAAGGAAGAAAATAAAACTCAAAGAATCCAACATTTGATTAAAATGCTAAGGACAAACTGATGTTCTTGTCACTTTGTTTTCTGAAAAATAATTGTCTTAATTATTATATACCTAGAAATTTATAATCTAAAATCCTTATAGTGGACAACCTAATGTAAAGGGGAATACCCATCCCCAATAGGTATGCTTTGTGTGAAAATGAGGCGAAATCAGGTAGTCATTTATTTTTGGAATGTTCCTTTTTTCTAAAGCTTTTGGAAATGATCCTCTCCCTATTAATCTCTCTTGGGTCAGACTATGCTCCATGCTTTAATTTATAGTACAATGGGAGATCCCTTTCTTATCAACTTGTTTTAGGGAGCTTTGGAAGCTCATTGCCCCACTTTATATGGGTGATTTGGAAGGAAAGAAATAATGGAATACTCCAAAACAGGAGAAGGAATGCTTGAAGAGTGGGTATAAAGATTGTTGAAGCTATTAAGGAGAATTTTCTTACCTTGCTTAAAAATTGAAAATTGGTTATCCCAAAAGTAGAGGAGAGCCTAGCACAAAATTGGAAATTTAGCTATCCCCAAAAGATCTTTCACTCAAGAAAAAGATTTACCATAGTTTAGCCAAGTGGGCAAAAACCCCATTGCTTGGCTTGAGCTTAGCTTCAATGGAGTGTCGAAGGGGAACCCAAGCAAAGCTGGGATGGGGAGGGGTCATTAGAAACAAAAATGGAGATTTTGTGGCTGTTTACATGGGCCTGTTGGATGTTTAAATGAATCACTGCATAGAAGCTAGGGCTTCCCTTCGGGGTATTCAAATGCCCTTGAAGCTAAACTTTAGATGCCTGATCATTGAAGGTGATTCGCTTAGCATTATCAATTGTCTTAATGATGTCTCCTTACCCAGTTGGACCATTAAGAATATCATTGACAATGCCAAGAACCTGCTGTAGAACTTTGGGAAAACTAAAACTATCCATACATGTCATGAAGGTAATTGTTGCATGGATTGGTTTGCTAACAAGGGGTCTCTTGTGATGATCTTGCAAAATGGTCAAGGACAATAGGTCTTCCTAAGGCGATTAGCCTTTTGCTAAATTTAGATGTTGCTGGCTTTGTTTTAATCCTATAGTCTTAGGATGAAACAATAATGTCACCTTACTAGTGGCTCATGATATATATGACACTTACTTATAGCACTAAAAATTTTGCCCAAATTTAATGAAACTTTGCTATCAACATGTCCAATTCCTAATATTTGGCAACCATGAGCTACACCAACAATTTCATGTAAGGTTTTTAAAAAACTAACGATTGTTAATTAGCCGGCTCCAATTCTCAATTCAAGTATATCTTGGTTTCAATAAGAACACCAGTTGCTTCAGCCAAAAGAAGTTATCAACAATGTAAAGGAAACTACTGCTTCATTTGAGCATTGATTATCAAATCATTAGATGTGCAGCCTGTAATTGGGAAACTTCAGTACTCTATTAAAATACAATCCATACGCTTGACACCTATGCAATGTTTATGATAGTGTGTAAATTGTTTTTAAGTGCTATTTATATAAACTTGAAATTCAAGGTCGGTATAGTTGATAGAACATTGTCTACTTCCAGTGTATTTTTGAATTAAATTTGCCTCAAGTCTAGCTGAAGTCAGATAAGATGATTGTGAAGGCACAAGTCATCCAATCAAACTGTTGTATCAGTTATATAAACATGTAAACTACACGAGCACTTAAAAACCATGAGGCATTTATATAATATTATCAAGCTACTACTTGAATATGAACAAACAAACATTTGACTATTCCAAGTGGTAAGCACATTTAACTTTATTTATATAAATTTGAATATGAAGGAATGAACATTCAACTGTTCCAAGATGTAGGCACATTCAATTTAATATATATATATATAGATGCCAGTTATTAATATGGGATAATATATATGCATATTGATAATGAAATTAATTAAATTTTGCTAATTTATGTGTTGACTCATTTGAAATTTTAATTCAGCTCTAAACTTATATACTAAGTTTCTATAATGTATATGATGAATGCATTATCAATGTTATCATATGAATATTTGAAATTTCCAATATTTAAATCTTTTCCTATTTTTTAATAGCCATCCCCTAAAATATGGCCTGCCAAAAGATCCATCCTAGAAATGTGTCCCACCTTTCCCTGCAATCATTGACCTGGAAACTTGGTGTAACATAGGCAATTTCACAATACTATCCCTGAGACTTGGTGAAATTCTGGCAATTTAACAATGTCATTTTAAGAATTCTTACACTGCATATTAGTCTTCCATGATGCAGTGGTAAGCCTGTGATGGACTCCCATACAACTCTCTTGATTTCTCTGTCACACTTTTGATATTATATACACTGGTTAAATGATTATGGTAGTTTAGCCTCCAATTCTTTTACCAACAATTTAATATTTTATTCGTGTTCCTGTAATAACATTAATTGTTGTACTAACATAAACCCATGATTGTAAAAATAAATTGATGTGGTTGTATTCTGAATTCTCCACTATAATACAGCTCTGCAAACATGACCTCAAAAACCTTAATAAAAACATGATGTTTAAGAACATATTTTAAGAGTGTGTGCTTTTTGTGTTCTAACATCTTAACTGTATAAATTTTTTTAAGTATTTATAGCTGAATATCAATGATTCTCAAGAATTTAGACAATGTCATACATATTTAGCACTTTGGAATTCAATATATTTTCATTGCTGAAGTTAGTTTATTTTGTTTTACAATATGCCCAAGATATTTGGAAACCTGTTTATTTCACTGTCAAACTTCACTACTAAGACACTGGGTATTTTGTTGTTGCTTTTTGGTAAGAATCTCCCCAGGTTGTCTTTGAGTGCTTGTTTGGATTTTGAGTCGATGGCAACCAAACTTAATGCCATTGATTGAGGCTTGACTGAAACAGACATGCAGAGAATCAAGATCTCCTCTGTAGTAATGGACTATTATTTGGGTGTTCACAGAGCCATATGCTTTAATTTGTAATTTTTCAGAGTGTTAAGATTCTGTTGAAAACTATGTTATATTTTTGTTAAGATAGTTTAAATGGTCACCTCTTTAACTTTACATTTTGTATTCTGTTGAATATTTGATTCAAGTTCCATGTCTTGTGTATGCTCTTTTCTTCCAAACATTACTCTTAAACCATGGAAAATATTTTGTCTTGTTAATTGCAGTCATTCATTACCCAGGATCCATACGATCGAGACTTGCTTGTGAAAAATTTGAAACCATTTGATATTCCTGTTCTGAACTACACTGGAAATAGACATATGCAAAATAAGCCGTTGCCAGTATCAGATGCGGTGAGACTTATTATATTTTTCAAATCTTTTTTGTATGCAGCATGGTTCTGATGTTGTCCAATATTTAATGTTCAATAACATAATATAGATGCACAAACTGGGGATCATGTCAAGGCTTGATGAAGTATTTGAGGCCCCGTCTGCTGTGAAGGAAGTTCTAATCAGTCAAGCCGCACTTGATCATTCGGTATGTTCATATATATGTGTTGTATATCACAAAGACAGTTGTGTTTCATAATGAGATTATGGGTTACCATCTTCTAACATGTAAGCAGCATCTGTTGGAATCACATCTGAAGCCCCTGCAGATAAGAGATAAGATCCAGAACTAATTTTGTTGAAGATTGTACTAATTTGTATGCTGTTTGAACTATTGTCTTTTCCTTGTAGTTCATTGGTTCAGAAGAGACCAACCGTAGAGCTGATGATGCAAACAAGTTGGGAGTGATGGATCTATGGACTCCTGAAAATCATTATCGTTGGTCGATTTCTCGTTATGGGGGGCATATCTCGACAAGTGTGAATCCAGTACACGGATCACGACTTTTTGCTTCCAGTGAGTGTCAGCTTAGGATGGTGGTTCTCTTAGTTCATATATTGACTTGCATGGCTTCATACGATTGTATTATATGGAGATATTTTCCTCATTATGGAAAATTTCAACTTTCTCTATTTCAGATGTGGATATGAGAGAGGTTAATGAACTTGTTTGCAAAAGGAGAGAATGTGAAGAGCATATTGCAAGAATAGATGAAGATATTAAGTCAATATCAAGTGAGCAAAGGCATTTGGAAGATGAAGCAGCAAATCTACATAGGAAAAGGGTGGGAATTGAAACCAGAATATATTCTTGTTGAAACCATTGGTTTCCTTTTAGATGCAATTAATACTTGTTGCTAGTTATTCAATTTAAGGATTTTTTAATGGATTAAGTGTTATCTGTTATTCCAGGAGGATATTGTCAACAATGTGAGATTAGAACGAAGAAAGCGACAAGAGATGGCTAATCGGATAGGTATGAAACATCTCATACAGGGAAATATTTTGAATGTGTAACCATCTATCAGAACACATATGCACCTTTTTCATGAGATTCAATCAAGGCATGGGAGAATGCCCGCTAGATTTAAATGCAGCAAACTAACTGGCCAACTAATTTCCTTCCAGTCAATGACAGCAGCCTTACTCCTATCATGTGTTATTGAGTATGACTATTTCATTAGGGGTGTTTGATCAGCTGCATAGTTTCGTCCAATTTAAATTTTTTATGTTTTAAATAAACATAGTTATGAACACAAATTAAACTTTGATTGCTATTAATAAGAATCTGATGGTTTCATTTGATTTCTATTAGATCAACGTAAGAGGAAGCTTGAATCAATGGAAAAAGAGGAGGACTTGGAAACAACAATATCTAGGCTTACTGACATGATAGGCAAGTTAAATGTGCAACGGTTTAAACACGCAGTTGAAATGAAGGTAAGAGGACATCTAACAATACTATTGTAAGAACAAGGAGGCATAATGTATCAATTATTTGTGTCAATCTTTCTATGCCTACATCTTTTCCTTATTAAGATTACTGTAATTTTACTGTTTAACTGTATGTATAAATGTGATTTCCATACAGAATTTGTTAATTGAAGCTGTATCTCTGAAGCGTCGCTTTGCAGAGGAACAGCTCACAACCATTGAGCTTGATATGAAGGTAATTATGCTGTTTTTACCATGTAAGAACCCCTTGCATGCATGATTTTGTTATTTGTCAGCATCGACTAAGAATATTTGTTGGTAAAAGTTGTTTAGAATGGTTCTATAGTTCCTTGGGCAGTTATGTAAGTGAAACTATATGACTGTTAATTATTTTAGGCAAAATTCCCATTATTTCTAGTGTGGGATTTACCTTAAGCGTGCAAATAATGGAAGAGGGTATCAATTCTGTATAAGATTTTAATATTTTTGTACCCATATGAATGTTTTTGTGTTGTGACAAATTTCAAACCAAAATCTTGTAATTTCTCAAGTGTGAGTCATACTTAAACCCTTGTTGTGGTCATTCATGTCATTTTTATATTCTGTAGTTAGCATCTTTGTAAGGGTAATGATAGGAGCTTTCCGACACAGATGCAAAGATCAAAGCTTAGGTGATGGAGAAAAGGTGAAACTTACTAAGGTGTGAGAAATATTTTGCCCAGTTGGAGAGCGTGTGCTTGTGTAAAGAGGCACATAATAGTTAAAAGTGAAAATGCTACTTAATGTTGGAGTGCATGCCTTTGTGAAGGCTTGTGAGTTTTTAACGAAGTAAAGATGTTTTCTCATATTGAAGTGCATGCCTCTCTAAAGGGGTACTTGAAATATTAGAAAAAAAGAAAATGCTCCCTTTACATAGGTATGCACCCATGGGAGGATGAAAGTGTTTTCACAGTCCAAAAAACTGCAGTCATGTTAACAGGCACACACCATTGTAAAGGGGTAAACATTTTCAGCAAAAACAGAACATTTCAAAGTTTGTAAGGCTGCTCATAGAAGCATGCGTCATAGGGTGAAGACATGACTTTTCGAAACACAAAACTGAACCTTTGAATAGAAGCACATACGTAATAGAGGGCAAGCAAGATTTCATAAAACTAAGAGTTGCATCTCTATTAGAAAAGAGTTCACCCTAAGGAAGAGGGTCAAAGTTTTCATTCATTTACAAGGATTGTGTCAAGTTCTTGGTATCCAGCAGGGGTGCCTACATTTTATGGCAGTTTTTCAGTCATCAGAAGTCAAGGACACCAGCAGTCAGAATTGCAGGTTTGGTCAGGTATTTGACATCTGTGGTTGCTGATTTCTTGCACATAAAACAAGGGTTTGGATGGCAGCTTTGTGACAATCATTTCAGTGGTCTTCATGGCAGTTTTGTCCATTTTCAAACATGAAATAGTATTTTTCATATCTTCTAGGGTTTAAAAGTATTGAAGGTTGCCGATTTCAACTAGGGTTTGGTGTAAAAATCAATAGATGGGAGAGAAATTAGATTGAAGGCACCATGATTGGTCTTCAAGATTTTACGACTTCTTCAAAGGATCTGCCATGGTTAGGTGAAAGAACTGTATTGGAATCATCACTAGGGGCCAAGTGTCAACTTTTTATGTTTAGCCCAAGCTTTTAATGGCCTTTGTTATTTTTAGCTGTCACAATGCTTGAAGAGATAATCATCCGAGGAGTCTATTTTTAGAATGGTTTTTATTGATTGGCTATGTTTGGATGATCTTCTAGAAAGTCTACTTTTAGTTGATAGTTATCCTTAACAGTAATCTATTTTTTGATTTTGAGTTTGGAATTTGTGGACAAAATTGTATATTAAGCTTGCTTTTTGTGCAAGCAAACTCTTCATAACGTAGAATTATTAGTTAGCTTTTGAGATTACTGTTCAAAAAGTTCTTGTGATTCTCATGTTATTTGTCTTGTGAGTTAAGTATAATTTGTTATTGCAAGCTTTGTAATGCAGTTGTTATTGAAGGAAAATTTGTAGCTTTGTAATTCTTTGTGTTTAATTATACTTAACTCACAAGACAAATAACATGAAAATCACAAGAACTCTTTGAACAGTAATCTCAAAAGCTAACTAATAATTCTACGTTATGAAGAGTTTGCTTGCACAAAAAGCAAGCTTAGTATACAATTTTGTCCACAAATTCCAAACTCAAAATCAAAAAATCAAAAATAGATTACTTATATGTCTATTTTTTCATGTTATTTGTCTTGTGAGTCAAGTATAAATACATATCATAGACCAAAAACGAGTTCAACTTCTGAATTAATATGAACTTCAAGTTTCAGTATCAACGAAAATTACAAATCATAAATTTCGTTTACAAAAGTCTGTTGCTGCTATGTGGGTGTTGCGAGAGTGGATGGTATAGTTGCAATATCCTCAATAAGTGCCTCATCTATAGTGATAGGGTCAAACTGTGTATGCAAGGAACTTGCCCCTTACGGCTCACCAACCTCGCCTACTGCCTCCTCATATGCTGCCACATTTGCTTCTTTCCTCTCCAATTCAGCTAACTCATCATCGGTTAACAAGGGATCCACATCAACATCGTCAAGCTCAACAGTCCAATATGAATATGGATCAATATCATCAAGGTCAAGCACTTTGTTTGTACTGTGGCCTTGTCCCTTCTTTTCATGCAACCAAAAGTTGTACCACACATAGATGAGGTCATTCACACGCTTTTAAGTCAAGCTATTGCGCTTCTTTGTGTGAATGATCTAAAAAACACTACAATTGTGCTCATAACTAGAAGCACTGGAAGGCTGAAAATGCAATGGCAAGCTTTTGAAGATTAGGTGTTGTGGCACTGTAATCTTTCCACAACAAATCTGCATGGATAACGTTTTTCATTTATAACTTAATAAGGATTATACTAAACTTAAAAATTAAAATTAATAGTAAATTAAATTAAACATGTTTTTTTTACTTGGTTGTAGTGTAGCTTTCCTATAATTGTAAAAAAAATGAAGAAAATAATGTGCCATTGGCCTTTTTAGAACTTTTTATCTCATCAAGTATAAGGTCTTGAAGATTCTCATCATCAACCAATCTCAAAATATGTGTTGAGGCCAAGAATAACCTTTGCATTTGCTTTGAAAGGAGGGGAGAAAAAACTTGGGGTTCAAATAGTAGGCAGTAGCATGAATATGTTGGAGTTGTCGGTTCCACCTTTGATCAATAATGTGCCATATGGGTTCATATTTGGTTTTGTTCAACCCGTACAAATGCTTTATTGCCTCTTTGGCCGTATAGATGCCCATGGGGTTTTGATCCCCATCCACCAATCGTAGAACTCTAACCAATGATTTTGACATCTAAATATCAAAGTTTTACAAAATTAGCAAATTGTAACATTAGAAAATAAAAAAAATAAATAGAAATTGGAGTTTGAAAATTTACATTGATGATCTCCTTCATGACTTTGGTAAATCTATCAATTAAAAATGGTCTTCATGAATTTCTTTGCTTTAACCTTCCTACAATAAGGATTCTCTAACCACCTTTCACTCACATATATGCACTTAAGGTTGGGCATTGTAGGTAGTATACATTGCAAGGTGAGGAAATTAGTGGCAAAGTGTGTGACTTCTATTTGCATGAGATCCTTGCCATAGGTGTGCTCTCTCATAAGATTTAGGACTCATGTGGTGTAAATATACTTTGTGATATTCCTTGCATTTTCAACCACATTCTTATTAAAGTAATATTGTAATATTTAATGGTCATCTTAGTTGTTAGTTTACTTTAGTTAAGTTTTAGCAACTTTCAGTTTATTGTTTTTGTTCACGACTGTTTCTTTTTAGAAACATTGTCTTGTAATCTGTTATTTAAAGGAGTATTCCTCTCCTTGTTTAATAACGATAAGGATATTCAATTACCATTCCACAGTATCAGAGCATAGGTTAATTTTTGGTGAATTTTTGTGATAAAATTTGTGGTTTTTACCTACAAATTTTTGCAAAAGATTTTTAGAAGTTTTTAGTTTGATTTTTTAATAAAAATTGTGAGGGATTTTCTTTTTGAAATTCGTAGGGTTTCTGCAAGGAAAATTGCAAGCTCCTTTCATCAAAAATCGCGGATTTTTTGTGAAGGAATTTATTTATTTTTCCTTTGAAAATTGCGGGGCTTTTTTTTCTAAAAAAACGAGCGCCATTTTTGTCAGCACTTTCTGACCACCTTGCACGAGTTTGTGGGTGTTGAAAGTCGTGAGTTTTTGGCTTGTGGGTAAATTGTGAGATTTCCTGTGCGATTCTTCTACTGAGTTTGTTGGCAAGTTCCTGCATGTGGGCGATTTTTTGCACACATTTGTTAGCACTTACCTCTTGCTCTGCGTGCGATTTGTTGCAAATTGTGAGTTCTGTAAATTGTGACCGATTTTTTGGAGATTTCTAGAGTTTTTTTGGCGGATTTTTGAAAAATCCGTGTTTGTTTTGGCACCTAGGGTTTTTATGCAGCCTATCTTTTTTGACGAATTTTCTGAAATTTGTGAGGCTGGTTTTTGCAAAGGTTTTTTGGTGATTTTTTGTTAAAAATCGTGGGTTAAAATTCTGAGTTTTTTGGCGATTTTTTTTCTACACAATAAGATCATGTGTTTTTTGCAATCTATGTTTTGACGGATTTTTCAAAAATTCGTGGCTAAAGCTGAAGAGCTTCATTTTTTTCTCGATTTTTGGAGAAAATCGTGGGTTTTTGAGCCTCTAATTTTTTGAAGATTTTTTAAAAATCGTGGGATTTGGGACAATTGATTGCCTTGGGATTGTACCAGTTGATCACCTAGGGTTTGATTGAAAAATCAGATTTTTTGCAGTTAGACTTTTACCTTGTTTTTTGTGCCTTTGGAAAGCGGAAGGGATGGCATCTTTGCCCAACATCATGTTGGAAAGTAGCTAAAGGTTCAACGATAAAAATTATAATACTTGAAAGCAGAGGATTCTCACCATCTTCAAGTACCAGTGTCTAGATTTGCTTGTTCTGGGTACAAAAGGTCGTCCCACCAGTGCGGGAAAGGACCAGGACAAGTATGATGGAAGTAATCAAGAGGCGATTATGCTTCTCAAGTTATCAGTCACTGATGAAATGTTTCTAGAAGATCATGGGCAAACTTGGTTTAGTTAGTAGAATGACCATTAAGGGAGGGTATTAAAGTAATATTGTAATATTTAATGGTCATCTTAGTTAGTTTACTTTAGCTAAGTTTTAGCAACTTTCAGTTTATTGTTTTTGTTCACGACTGTTTCTTTTTAGAAACATCGCCTTGTAATCTATTATTTAAAGGAGTATTCCTCTCCTTGTTTAATAACGATCGCGATAATCAATTACCATTTCAATTCTTCACTGTACTTAGTTTCCTATGTCCTCAAGGAGCAGGTCAAGACATTGGGCAGCACAAGGGCACCAAAACAATGTTGGGCGCCTTGCCTTTACAAGTCTACTAGCTGCCACATATGCAGTTGCATTGTCGATAACTATTTGAATGGTGTTTTCCACTCCCACCTCCATCACCACCTCATCCAACATGTTGCACAAGGTCTCAACTTTTTTTAATTTCATTGGAGACATCAATTGATTTTAAAAAGATTAGCTACCCCCTTGAAGCCATTATGAAGTTGATGAGTATCTTCCTTTGCCATTTGTCCACTTGTTAGATAAAATGGTGCAATTTTTCTTTTTCAAATTTTTTTATTTTTTTCTTCTACTAGTAGGTGTGTGTTGTGGACCTCATCTTGCAATAATGGCTCACTCAACTCATGACAACTTGGGGCCTTGAACCCCTTACTTGCCACGGTCAATGCATTGACCAACTATTCCCAATAAGGTCTTGAAGCAACATTAAGCAAAATATTGTTGTAATACCAAAATCTTGCACATGCCAACTTTGCTTTATGTTGCAATTCTCTATTCCATGCAATACCTTACAATGAAGTTTGTGCATCAGGAACAAGGAACAAAAAACCTTGAACTATGGCTGCCCACACTTCCTAATCTTGTATTCATGGCCCAATGGAAGAAGAGCCTCCATATCTCCTAGTGACTCTATAGAACTTAAAAATGGGTTTGAGGCTGCCATTGCCTCTATTTTTCTCTTTTTCTTTGCTTTCTCTTGCTCATATTCTACACGTGGTGCTTTCACCCCCTCAACCTCTGGATCAACTACTATAGATGGTGCAACATTTCGGCAAGGGATCTGTGCAAGGTGATATTTGAGTCAATTTATGCCACTAGTCATACTCTTAGTGCAGTGGGTACAAATAACCTCTCCTTGTGTTAGACTTGGTGTCCTATGTTTCCAACAAGGATCCTTTGGTTTGCCACTAATTCTTATATTTTTGGAA
Source organism: Sequoia sempervirens (assembly GCA_007258455.2). Lineage (NCBI taxonomy): Eukaryota > Viridiplantae > Streptophyta > Pinopsida > Cupressales > Cupressaceae > Sequoia > Sequoia sempervirens. The sequence goes on from VDFB02271358.1 coordinate 844,172,227, forward strand.
GCCATATTCCATTTAGAAAAATAAAAAAGAAACCTAGCAAAAGGGAGACAACATAAAAAATTAGTAATACTCTAGTTAGCAGTCTAAACTAAAAAAAGAAAAGAAAAAGTGTTGCACAAAATATTTCATAGACCAATAGAATGTTGGCTGTGGAAATTATATGAATTTTTAATTTTTTTTTCATAATGCCAATTTAAATGACATGCAGGCTCAAATTTTCACATTTATAATTGTGATAATTCAAGCATGCAGGTTGTTTAAATACATTTTTGTTCATATTTCAAGTTTAAATGACCTGCAAGCTTGATTTTTTATAGTTATAGTTGTGAAAATTTAAGCTTGTAGATCATTTAATAGAATGTTGGTTGTGGAAATTATATGAATTTTAAATTTTTTGTTAATATTGGACATCTAAACGACTTATAGGCTTGAATTTTCATAGTTATAATTGTGAAAATTCAAGCTTGTAGGTCATTTAAATAAAATTTTGTTCATATTGTAAGTTTAAATGACTTGCAAGCTCAAATTTTCACAATTATAATTGTTAAAGTTCAAGCTTATAGGTCATTTAATTGACATTTTGTTCATATTGCAAGTTTAAGTGATTTGCAGGCTTGAATTATAATTGTGAAACTTCAACACTTCAGACTCCCAACATAGAAAGGAATTAAATAATATTAAATTGTGAAAAATAAATTCATAGCCTATAGGTCTTGAACCTACAAAATAAATTTTAAATTTTATGATTTCAAACAAAAAAAATTGTAAATGTTAAGAGATAACATATTTCCACAATCCATAAGATAGTCAATTGTTGTTTTTGGATTCGATTTTGTGAAATTTTTTAACATCAACATTTCGGATCACAGCTCGTGATACATCATCAGGATGTTAGAGAACTCAAGGAGATGAAAAATGGTTAGTTGCACATCAAGAATGACTTAGAAAAATAGAGGAAGCGGACAAGAGAGAGAGGAGAGGTTGTATGAGGTACAAGGTGTGGCAAGTGGCACAAAACTAGAATATTTTCAAATAATATAAAAAAGGAAAACCAAGTGTGAGGATTGCCATAAATTTATGAAATAGCTATATAAACACTACAAAAATTGCATAACCATAAATTTAAATTGTTTGATTTATACTATATTGATATTTAAAATACAAAAATATGAATATAATAAAGTTCATAAATACAAATTTATAAACTCATATAATATATTTATAAAATTGAATCTAATTATAAATCTAACTAATTCTATAGTACATATCTAGTATATTTGAAATCATATAAATTATAATATATAGATTATTATAAATGGTGTCGCCAAACACGTGCCACAAATTCAAAAAAAATTATTGATGAAAACCTATAGATTTGTGTCTCAAATCGCATCCTAATCGCATGCCCTAAATCATCAATCAAATGCTCTAAATTGCTAGTTGTGTGCTTGAAATACTTAAAACAGCGAATATTTTTAACCACAAGCAAAAGAAACCGATTTATATTGATTTAAGCGAGTTTTTCCCAAAAAAATGCGAGTATTGGAGGTAAAATTGCTGCAAATTATTAAAAAACTCATTGGGTTTTCTGTCTCATGAGTACACACAAGTATTGTGAGTAATTGGCAAGTTTTGCAACTATGATCTTAAACACGTTTCTATATTTCTTTATCTTTATGGAATTCTGCTTGTAAGTTTGCGATCTTAGTAAAACCCAATCTTTTACTGTGAATTCCCACTAACTGTATTACGATCACTATTGGGACTCCATCCTATATTGGGCCAATTTGAGGTTCTTTTTTACTAATGTAATAATATATATTGAGTTTCCTTGATAAAATATTTAACTACAAGAATTCCAATGTCTTTAATAGCCAAAGCAATCAACAAGGGAAGAGCCTAAATAATAAGGGTCTTAAACGATGACATTCGGATGGATGCCTGGTATGTTGATTGTACCAATTCTCTACTAAATGCAACCATTTTTGGCATTAAAGCTTGGTGATCTGCAACACAATTTCTCAAATACTTGTGTATACATTTGTTTATTGCTACTATTTCCCATTTGTTTAAGGAGAATAAATTGGACTTGGGGTCAAGGTGGTTTAACATGGTTTTGTAAAAGTTAATAATTTTTGGGTTTGGATAATTCGCAATATTTTAGTGAGTTGTGAGGCCTTAGTAATGGAATTCATGCCATAAAATGAAGCATACTTGGTCACCATCAAGTACAGAACATTTTCCTCTCACATGTAATGAAATCTAAAGTAATTGATATGATTATTTTTTGATTAAAAATGGTTGAAGTAAACTAAGCTTCAAATAGTTTATATTTAGTTTGTTTGGAAAATCTCATGAGAAAAGAAAGTCTTCTACATATCCACTTTTCCCACTATTTTATTTAGCACTTTGACATTGGCACTATTTCATTTTCAAGTTTCCAAAAATGTGTAAGAAAATGATATTTTTTTTTTACTCTTTTGATTGGGCAGCCCATGGGTCCTCTTGGGTTTGTCTTGAGTTCACCCAGGGTCTGTCTCGGGCACCTTGGGTTCCGTACGGAATTTTGTCATGCCCCCGCTAAAAACTAGGGTTAGCAGATTCTAAATCTAAAAAATTGCAACCTGTGTAAATAAATAATATTAGGCGATTGGATTTAAAAAAAAGGCAGCCGACCCATAACAATAGTAATGACTAATTTAAAGAGGGCCAATTGGAATTTAATAAGCAATTATATTAAGGCCGACCAAGTAGCATGAATTCCTAATAAGGCAGCGCTTAACTCAAGGGAGGCGACTCTCACAAAAGCGATGTAATAAGGAAGTTCTAAGGGCAGCGACCAGGAAACAAAAGGGTCATGCCTCTTCAAGAGGTTATCTCCCTTGTAAATGACGTCTCATTTCATGGGGAAAAAGGAATATAAAATCAGTCAGAGATAAGCAGCAAGGGAGGAGAATCAGAACAGAGGATCTATTTCTGAGTACTAAAGCAGATCTATTCATGGAGATTGTATGAGCAGACTGGGATAAAGAATTAGATATCTTTGAGAATCGGAGCAGATATGAAGAAGAAGTATATGAGAGTAAGAAGATGGTTGAATGAGATAGATATGAAGACAAATGATTAATCAGTAATAAGGGAAAACATATCTGCCATTAGGAAAGGAAATAAATAAGTCTGATATGGACAGGCCAGCAAATATAATTAAATCTGCATTCAGAACAGCAGAGATAATCAGCGAATGAAGGAATAAATAAGAGACTTGGAATATATATATTTATGAGTATTAAGGAAGGATATCGATCCATGGACAACAGATATATGAAGAGAAAATAAGAAGATAAAGACACACATATAAACAATGAATGGAGGAGAAAATAAATAAGGAGTTTGGGACATATTCCTGAGTACAGCAGCAGACAATCAGATAAGTTCATATATATATATATATAATTTTATACAATAATGATGCTTGCAGCAATTATTGGGCCTTGTAAAGTAATTATGGTTCTATATGAATATGGATGATAGATTCTTATGCATTTGACTTACACTAACAATGCCTTCTAAATATTAAATATGGATGATAGATTCTTATGCATTTGACTTACACTAACAATGCCTTCTAAATATTAAGAACAAATCAATTAAGGAGAAGAAACATATAGACCAAGAAACAAGAGAGAATCAGTCCAGTTCATCACCACATATTGCTATTATCAGATGTATCCTATATTCAGGTGTATTTTCTGCAAATCATTGTTTACATATGTATGCATATTGCCTATATGATAATAAGAATATTTAATGAATGATTTCTTGTGATAGAATAGGTGATGTGCTTGATTGTTTGAAACCTATCTTATAACCCCCACCCAATTCCACAAGATGGCAAGTGTCTTTTGGGAGTTGAGACATTGATGGGGAAAGCAGGTACGAGTCGCCAAGGGGGAGGGCTGTGGTATACACCCTCTTAGGCTTGGTATATGGCTTCAGGCGGACCCATCATGCCCTTTCTCCCAAAATTCTAATATGTTTGCATTGTTGATAATCTATGGATGTGATGTAATTGCCTAACTCTAATAAGTAAGCATAGATATATACGTATTTGCATATATTGTTCACGTGGTGAGTGCAGGTTTCAAATCCGGGATTGCCTCATTAAAGAGATATTTATTTAACAAGATGAAACCCTAACCTTAATTTGTTTCAACTTGTGATCAGTAGGCCAATTCTAGGGCAAATTAGGATAGGGGACATTACAACTTTGGGCGAACCCCAAGTCATCTTGGTCTTGAGCTAGACCAAGAACTAAACACATACGAGTACATTGGGGGGGGGTTAGTAGAACCCGATAACATAGATGTTTAACATCCTCACTTGTGTAGAAAGGAAATTTCTATGATTGGAACCCTTTTTCTACAGTAGGGAAAGTAGTTTCTGCAATGAAAATAATTTGGCAAAGTTCTTAATTTACTATTTATAAATCTCTCAATTCCATAGTTGCTCTGATTTTAAAAATCATAAACAGCTAAAAATGGTCTTTTGGGTGTTCATTGTGTTGTGTAGGAAGAAGGGCTTCATTTAGTATATTTTTTTTGGTAGCTTAAATTTGCAAATATAGTTTTTTGCTAATATATTAATCCTTTTGCTGCATCATTTGGTAGCTACATAATTTTTAGAAAATTGGAGGCAATGCCAACAAGTGTTTTACCTTTTTTTTTTTTTTTTTCATTTGGTGCATAATACGAGAGGCAATGCTGAAGTGTACCGAATAGTAAGTTTACAAGTTAGATAACTTAATGATTCAGCTATGTTATAAGCTTATATTTTCAGTTAACGTTGGAGGCTAGGATTAAATAATTTTAATTGGGAGAAACCCTTGTGGTGGATAATATTAAGATTGGAAAATTTAAAGTGATAATTAAAGGCTCAAACATGGGCAAAAGTGGGGAAGCAAGACCTCTTACATAGTTGAATGTTGCTTATAAAGCTATAATCAATACTAATATCTCTTATTTGACTATCTTGAGTTCGAAAGTGCTTTGATTCGGAGAGCATATTTATCAATTAATGAATTATTCCTTTTACTCATTTTAGCTGTTATGCGAAGGTAAGATTAAGAACTAAAACATCTATGTGATTAATTGCTAAAATTTATTGTGCTAGCTAATCCTAAAATTATAGAACTGAGTGTTTTGTTATTCTAGATTCTTTTTCTTTAGTTGAGTGAATAATATTGTTGTTATTTAGACTTAGAATCAACTGCTAAGATATATTTTAGATGTGCATTTTGAATTCCAATATGCCTAACCTGTGAAAGTTATAATCAAGTATTATAGATGTAAAACATGATTTTTATTTGTAAATTCCATGGTTAGTATATCTCAATGATTATTTTGCCTTGTTTGCTGCACATGACTAACAAAAAACACAAGATTATCTGGCTAACATAATTTTTTCAAAATTTCTTTTTGGTGAGTGGAATAATGAAAAGGTTTTCTGTTCTTTAGTGTCTATATTTTGGTCCTTTTTAATAACACAATGCATTTAATTAGGTAAGGGATATGGAAAGGGAGCTTAGAGAACCTGAAAAGAATGGCATCCAAGCTCAACAAGAACTTGATTTTCGTAAGTTTTTTAATATGTTTTGTTCTGCCTTGTTGGTTTATATGTCAAGATGGAAATTTGCTGACCTTGTACGCTATTAAGTTTGGTTGAAATTGTAAATTGTAATTGATCGTGCTCATAAATATGTATCATGTCCTTTGTTTTCGTGTGCAATTACCCTTTTTTATGTTTATAGGGTAGATCAAATCTCACTTGAAGTGGAAAAAATTATGTACATGCTTTAAAATTTTATGTCATGCCTAAAATGGACATTAGTTATTTGTGATTTCCTCTATGTTGTTTATTGCAAATGAATTCTTCTGAACCTTGACATGTGGTCTAAACGTGCATTAGTGTTGTAAGGTCTCCTTATATTGAGTTTATTGGCATTGAATGCCACAATCAAGGTATATTTCATTAGTGTAGTATCCTTGAGATTTAAGGATGAGTTTCGGGGGCAATGAAATGTTTTTCTGGATTTTTTGGACAATAGGGTGATAACTATGTAAATGATATATTAAATTAATAATTGAAAAATTAATTACAAAAATAATAAAAGAAGTTGCAATTTATCATTTATATAAATAGTAAAGTAAAAAACCCTTTAATTTTTTTTGTTGTTGATAATTTGACAAATGATTGATCCAATGATCAACAACAAGCACATATATATATACATATACATATACATATATACATACATGCATGTATATATATACCACAATATTTGCATAAGGCAATGAATTTGATTAACAGCTGTATCTTGTTTGTAAACATTAATTTGTAGCATTGTACTTTGCATCTATATATATACATGTATATAATATATATACATGTATATATATAGATGCAAAGTACAATGCTACAAATTAATGTTTACAAACAAGATACAGCTGTTAATCAAATTCATTGCCTTATGCAAATATTGTGGTATACTCCTTATTTTGGAACTACTAGACTTTTCTAGCTTTTGCAATTGGGACCCAAACCCACCTTATATGTATGACTCAAACCTCAACAGCCAATGTTGGATCTTTAGGCTCCACAACCTCTTGTACTGCCTGACTTTCCTTGTATTTAATCCTTTGTGATCCGAGATGCAAGGCACTTTGTATAATGACATGCTTTTTTGTTGTCCTAGAGGAAATTTGTTCCTCTTGATAGTGTGGATGAAATTGTATGTACATCAGTTATTTTGTGCAACAAAGGAGCTCCAAAATCATGATAAGAGCCAATAGCTCAGTTTGTGTATCAATGATAGAGGCCCATACAACTGCCATCAACACTTTAGTTTTTCCTATACCAAAACCTTTGTAACTATATTTTCTGTACTTGTGTAGCCCATGGTCTTGACAAATCTGGTCCACTTGTGGGTGAATCAATGTAGCCTCTTCTATACTATACATCTTAATTCTTTCAATGAAAGCCTCCTTTTCACCTTCATGCCATAAATGGGGAGTAGTCTACTAGGCCTCTACAAATACCACTTAGGGTTCAATGCATAGGTGGCCATGTGCAAAGGATTTTTGAGCTTCTCCCACCTTTATTGAAAGATAGGTTGAATGTGCTCATTGTAGAATTGTAAAGTGGCATCTCTTTGTCAAATAACCTTCATTTGGCTCAGAATACTATTGATGCACTCATATATCTTTGCAAGGCTGGGAGTGTCAAAGTCCCCATATTTGTATCATTTTGAAAATCAGGGTCATGACAAAGATTTATTGACATTCTATGAACAAGTGTTGCTCTTGGCCACTTCTTCATCTTCAATCCCTTCTTTAACTTGACTCAACGATTCCACTCTTGTATCATGATCATTAGTCACAAGGGCTCTTGCAGTTCAATCATCTTATCCAAGAAAACAAAGTAGGATGCAAATATAGTTTGATAGGTTTGACAAATCCTTCTTGGAGAAGAACTAAAATGGTGCATGGGTAAGTGCAAGAAGCTGGGTCCACTTTTTGGCCAAAAATAAAGCATTTTTCTTGAAAATCAAAGTTTGTCATATTTGAGGTGATAATTTGAAGCACTTACATAGAATTAATATGGTGTAAAAATATGAAATGTAGAATTTTGTTTCTATTTTTCAAATATGTAATTTAGTCTAATATCTAGATTATAAAATTTGGTTTTGTATAGGATGTACAACTTGTTTGATCCACTCAATTTTGTTGATGTCCTTGACTGCGTTATTCATGTCATGCACATGACCAGTCCTTCAATCAACTTCTTGTCTGCCTTACATGCATATGCCATATGTATGACAATTTGCTTCACATTGTCAAAACCAATCTCTTTAATTTCATCTTTGAGGATCTAAGATATCCTTGTTGTTTCTTGAATAATCAATTGCCCCAAGGAAGTAAGGCTCTTATTTTCATGCAACTATGATATTGATGAGCAGATGGTGTCTAATATTCTTCAACTCATCCATGATATCATTGCACCCATGTGAGACCGTGTGGCCTTCATTTTCTCCATTTATATATTTATCTTGGAATAGTTATTAGCCAAGATGTTAGTCCTTAGTTTTGTCTCCCTTGGTATCACATATAAGGATCTTACTCATGTAAGTTTGTATGTGCGCCCTCAAAATAAGGAAAGAAAGCAACATGGAAGAGAATGCCATTGGCAAAGAAGAATTTTCAAACAACATCATCTTCCTCATTTTTGTGTTGTATATTGAACCTATCTACCGCTGGGTGTGGAGTTGAACCCATGGCCTTATGTTTCCACTAAGGCTCTATTGCACTCAACACAAAAACAATTTCTTTCACATGTTGAGTACCAACAGTTCTAGAAGAAGGTTCTATTGCCAAGGTAATAAAAGGTGAGATGCCACTACCATACAATTGATTATCTCAACTCTCTATTCAAATAAGAGCTTATCAATTATCAGACCTAGTTTAGGATGGATGTGTGGGAGGTGTGCATTCACTCTAGTAAGTTTGCCATTGTATTCAAGGAGAAAAAATGAGATCTCCATAAGCTAATCCCCCATAAATTAACTAATATGCTATCTATTCTTGTTGCCTTTTTATTGAATGAACCCTTGGCATATGTTTCCAAAACCTTGGAAGGGTAATTGAAATTTATGACAGCACCAATTGAACTACTACCACTTTGTTGCTTCCTTTGTCTTCCCTTTCCCCTTCCGCAAGTAGACTTCCGATTTCTTGATTCTTAACATATGGTAAACTCCTTATTGTTGTCACTTAGGCTAAAGGAACTCATATTGATGTTGAAAATAAAGTGAAACTTACTGGTTTCTGCGTATAATAAGAATCCAAGTCCCAATTGTGTTGTATGCATACAATTTTTTTGTATTGTGTCAAGTTTCAAAGCTAAAATCTCATCATTCCATTCAAAGTCATATTTCAATGTTTTTCCCTTATGGTCTGTCATGATTTTTCTGTCCTTCTCTATGACAATGGAGATAAAATAGAAAGAGCTTTCAGATGCATTTAGAAAGGAAAATAATAAAGATCAATCAGTGAAGAAATGGCAAAAAGTTCACCAAGACAGAAAACCAAGGTTAATCAAAGGCAAGGTGACTCTCAAGGTTGAAATGCAACCCTAGTGTTGAGTGCACACCTACTGGAGGAGACACACCTTACTAGAAGGAAGATAATATTTGTTAGAGAAATTGGCTAAGGTAGGAGCACAGGGGCACACCTTTGTGAAGGAAATGACATTTCAATTCTAAGTCTGAAATTGGATTGTTAGGTGTGTATTTGATATGGCAGAATTAGGTTGACTTCTCATAAGGATCGATTCCTGTTGATAGGTGTGCATCTATATAAGGTGGAATGACTTCGAATTTTCAAAAGGCAAAATTGTATTATTAGGTGCACCCTTGACAAGGGGAAAATGAACGCTTGTTTGAATTCAAAATGTATTGTTATGGGCCCTCTTGACAAGGGAAACATTGTACTCAAGGTTAGTTTTGGAATAACATATATAGGTGTGCATTCATATGAAAGAAATAGGTTTTTAAAATCAGATTGTTCAGCACTGCCAATCTCATCTGTAATTTTCTGCTTTAAATGGAGCATATAACTGAGTGAATTGGAACAATAATTCTTCCTATCTTTATACCTGCAAATGGAACCAATATAGGAAATTAATTGTTCATACTAATGAAATCCTTATTCAAACCATATAAGCAAACTAACTTGAAGATATATATGGAAGACTCAATCTGATTGCAATTCCAAAGACAATAAAAGAAAATGGGTTCCAATATTTAAAGAAATTTTGTTAGTTTTATGATCAGATTTAAAGCATAGAAAATTAATTCAAAATCAGACACAATAACACAACAGATACCCTGGGAAACCCTCCTCTTGAGGGAGAAAAACCCAGCAACAAATATATCTCTTATATATATGAGCAATGGCAACAAGTATCTTTACAATGAGGCCACACACAAGGCCAATAAACAGCACCAGCAATATCTGTAACACACACTAATAATCTGCCCTCCAATCTGCACTTGAATAGACTCACAATCTGCTCCTATATGAATTCGCACTACTCTTCTTGAAGAACTCGCACTTAATGGAGAAGGAGATCGAACTTTTTCTTGATACTTGAATGAAGGAAAGTGACCTTCTATATATACAATGCTAGATAGGTCACACCTTTACAAATGACTAGGTCGGCCATAAATACAAATAATAATAATTAAATTACAATGAAGGTCGGCCAAGGAAGAATTATACAAGAAAGGTCGGCCAAAGTAAAGTTGCCATTAACACATATAAATAAATTATATCTTCATTCGAGGCTGGAAGAATTGAGCCCGAAGCTGCTAAACTTCAACACTCCCTCTCAGCTAGGGAGAAATACTTCCAGCTGCAAAAGACATATCACCTCATCGTGATGTCTACCACAATGGCTACAACCAAATGTGGAAAGGAAGGATATCACCTCATTGTGATATCAGATATCACCTCAACATGATATCAACCATAATGGCTACAACCATGTATGGTATGTACAAGTGTTCATCACTTGCGTGATGTTGTCACCTCAACATGACTTTCACCATGGCTCTCCCAAAGGGTGAAACTCAAGTACAAGAAAATCATCACGAACTCTCTCACGTGATGCTGTCATGGAGTCACACATGACATCCACCATGGCTCTCCCAGAGGGTGGAATCAAGGGATTTCACCTCGAACTTCTCTTACAGAGAAGAACTCATTAATCAAGGGATTTCACCTCAAACTTCACCGAGAAGAATTCATTAATCAAGGAATTTCACCTCGAACTTCTCTCACCGAGAAGAACTCATTAATCAAGGGATTTCACCTCGAACTTCTCTCACAGAGAAGAACTCATTTATGAGGATCACTGATACTGAGACTCCTTCTCAGTTAAGGCTGTATTCTCCACCATACCAAGCTTATCTAGAAAGTACACAAACTTTATCCTGGAGAGAGGCTTGGTGAGAATGTCTGTCGTCTGCTCATCAGTGTTGATATACCTCAACTGTATAGCTTTTCTCAATACCATATCTCTGATATAATGGTATTTGATCTCAACATGCTTGGTTCTGTCATGAAACACAGCATTGACAGAAAGCTTCACACAGCTCTGCTTATCACAATGAATGATAGTAGGCTCCATTGATTGTCCAAACAATCCTGCAAGAAGCTTATGAAGCCACACTGCTTTCCGAGCTGCCACACAAGCTGCAATATACTCTGCCTCTGCTGTACTCAATGCTACAGATGACTGTTTCCTACTGCACCAGGAAATCATAGCAAATCCCAAACTAAAGCAACATCTAGAGGTGCTCTTTCGATCAGTAACACTCCCTGCCCAATCAGAATCAGTATAACCATGCAGCTCCAACTCCACATCTGAAGAATATCTCAACCCATATCCAACTGTGCCATGCAAGTATCTTGGGATATGTTTAGCTGTAACAAGATGTATCTGTCTTGGTTCACACACGAACTGACTAAGTGCACTCACTGCATAGCAGATATCTGGTCTAGTGTAGATACATCAATGATCCAATCAACTGACTGTACATAGTAGGATCCACCAGATCTGAACTAGCTGCAACCTCCTTAAGTTTCTGAAAATTGGTTTCAACATAAAGAACCAAGATCAACTAGATTACCATCTTCTTCAAGTTCAGTAGGCTCCCTCTGAATCTTCAAGCACTTGCATCAACCTTTTGACCTCTTCGTCCAAGATTGTCTGCAACACTTGCCTTAGATAAATGTTTTCTAGAGTACACCTTGATATTGTAGAGAGTTCAGGATTATCCTCCTCGACCTCATCCCAGATCACTCTATTCTGAATAGGTTTGTGGAGCTACCAATGACAAATCCAAATAGATTATTTTGTGCAATTCTGTTCTCAGCAACTGAAGAGGTCTTCCAAGGACTTTATCATCGGCCTTGCAACGCTGCAACCTTCACTTCTTCTCAGTGAGTCACATAACTCCCTCTTGATCCCTGCCTCAGAGATTGCAAAGAAGACTTCTGGAAGCGAACTCCCTCTAGCCACCAACTCAATCCCATGGCTGCAAGTTGTGACTTTACGCTTGATCATTTCTTTGGTCGGCATGACTTCCTCACAAAATGACTCAAGCTTTTCATCAGTAAGCAATCTCTCATCACCTTCTTGCTCCTAGAACTGTCCTGAAAGCATTTTAGAGAGAGATTACTAGCAGTTTATAACTATCCAAAGAAATATCAAGGCTAGAATTATACAAGGTTTACCATCTCAGGTTATAACAATATTAAAAACATGAATTAAATAAATGAACCTATAAGAGAAATGTATCAAAGAATCAGAATGAAGGGATAAAGAAACTTATCTTTATTGAATTTTGTTATAGCTCTTTCTTCCATTTATTTTTACTCCTCTCGAGAGTGCTAAACTTAGCACAACAAAAGACAATCTGAACAACTACAGATGTGAATGCATTATGCAGTTAGCATGTAGAACCAACTCTCTCCAAGAGTTCAAGGCTCTATCACAGTTCATGCATTAGAGAATGATGTCGATGTGACGAACTAATCACCATCGAAATTGCAATTCTCTTTTTATTTCAGAGTCACACTCAAAAATCTTCACAATCAGCATGAAATAATTTGTAATAAATGAAATCTTCAAAGGATCTTATGCTAGTGAACACAATTCAAGAGAAACCACTATCTCTCTTTACTAATTACAAGATCCAAATAAATGGTATAACTCAACAAACAAAGTATACTTATCTCTTTAAATATTCTGATGGATGCAAATACTGGACGTAGTAAGATACGCTGCTCTTGTGTATAGATCAACACACAACCTTCACGACTTGAACACAGGCCCATGGCTTAGAATAAAAATTCCCTAGAATCCTTCTGAGGAGAGATCTCATCCACATCCACAAATGAAGCATGCTGATTAGGCCTGGTGGGGCAATCCTTTGCATAGTGACCAAACTTGTCACAACGAAAGCATTGGACTTGAGAGAGGTCCCACTTCTTCTTGAATGCGGGAGCACCATCTGACCCTTTATCTCTATTCCTCTTGAAGTATCCTTTCTTTCCTCCTTTTCCTTTCTTCTCCGATGATTGAGCCGAAAGAACATGAATGTCTTCATTTGTATAGCTTCGACCAATATCTCTCGTAGCCAACCTAGACTCTTCTTGAATACAGTCTGCCTTCAAACGATCAAACTTGGGAAGTTTCGATCTCGCGCTGATTCCTTGAATGTAAGACTCCCAAGATGAAGGAAGACCATTAAGAGCCAACATGGTCAAATCCTTGACATCGACAAAATGACCAATAGAAGAGAGCTGATCTCTCAATTCAGAAATCTTCATGAAGTAAGCGATGACAGATTCTCCTTCCACCATCTTCACATGATGAAGTTGCTGCTTCAATGCAAGTGCTCGGCTTGTGTTGTTGATTTCGTACATCTCTTCCAATGTTTTGAACATGTCCCTTGCCGTCTTCAACTTGGAGACAATCGGAACAATATGATCTTTAACGAAATCAACCAACATCTTCTTTGCCTTGATGTCTTTCTTCCTCCACTACAACTTCTCTTCTTCCTCCGCTGGTTCGGGAACTTTGGTCTCCACAAGCTCAGCCAAATCATTCTCTTCCAAGGTGAGCATGATTCTGAACCTCCATGATGTATAATTTGAAGCTCCCTCAAGTCTATCTTCAATTTTAAGACCATTCACCATCTTGACTAATGGGTAAAGATAGACAACAAAGAGAAGGAGAGAAAAGAGTATTGCTGTTCTAAGAAATCTGATCACGATCTTCTTCAAACTTGCTCTGATACCATGTTAGTTTTATGATCAGATTTAATGCACAGAAAATTAATTCAAAATCAGACACAATAACACAACAGATACCCTGGGAAAACCCTCCTCTTGAGGGAGAAAAACCCAACAACAAATATATCTCTTATATATATGAGCAATGGCAACAAGTATCTTTACAATGAGGCCACACATAAGGCCAATAAACAGCACCAACAATGGCTGTAACACACACTAATAATCTGCCCTCCAATCTGCACTTGAATAGACTCACAATCTGCTCCTATATGAATTTGCACTACTCTTCTTGAAGAACTCGCACTTAATGGAGAAGGAGATCGAACTTTTTCTTGATACTTGAATGAAGGAAAGTGACCTTCTATATATACAATGCTAGATAGGTCGCACCTTTACAAATGACTAGGTCGGCCATAAATACAAATAATAATAATAAAATTACAATGAAGGTCGGCCAAGGAAGAATTATACAAGAAAGGTCGGCCAAAGTAAAGTTGCCATTAACACATATAAATAAATTATATCTTCATTCGAGGCTGGAAGAATTGAGCCTGAAGCTGCTAAACTTCAACAAATTTAAGTAGTTATGGGTAGTTTTTAGTTAGGAGTTAATTATTGTTTAGATTAATAACAAAACTACTACTCTTTTATTTATTTAGAAATCCAAATTCTATTTCAAGACTCGGGATCTAAATAATTGTAAATAGAAGTGATTTAATGGAGAGGGGGGGGAGATGAACTTATCAGAAATCCTTAATTTTAAACCTGTAATGCCTTAGTCACATTTTAAAGATTAAATGAATATGGGGGAATTAAAAATTGTTTAATTTTGTTTCTATGGCTATTAATTGAATTGTTAATAATTAACAAATTTATAGTTATTCTTAGGATTGGCTAAATTCCTTCATGGGTTTATCTATATCGAGGGAAGTAATGAAAAAAAAGTTCCTAGAAGGATTATTGTATATATAGGTTATAGGTTGTCCAAATATAGAGTTAATCAATCTAACTATTTCATAAGACTTTATTAATTGATTTTGAAAATTATTTAAATAACTTAGTTTTGTAATGTAGAAAACTATATCTTTGTTCCTATGGATTGGAATGTAAATTTCACTATTCCATAGACATGAATAATTCTTATTTGGTGATGAATTAATTGTTTCTATAAGTTATTTCCTTACAAAGTTTAAATTATAAAAGAGAATAATTGTCAATCAAATTAGTAGGGCTTTTGATTCAAAGTTTGAAAGTCCCTAAGGGTAATTCATAGATGTGCCCCTTGATGAGGGAAATACTGTTGTCAAAATTTCATATTTTCTTGTTTAGGAACAAGACTTAGATAGGAAGATATATTTTTCTAAGCAAGGTTTGATTACATGTTCATTGGGACATGCTCGTGATAAGGAATCGAGGTCAGCAACTTAGAAGACAATTTGTGTGCAGAGGTGCGTGCCTATCTTAAGCTAAAGTGCAAATCCAAAGTCAAAGATCAAAATCAGAAATCCCATATGAGGCACGTGCCTCAACAAAGGGATATTATTTTCACGTTTCTCGATGGAAACTGTGTTGTGGGGCACACCTCCATGAAAATGCCTTGACAAGGGCATGTCTTAACAGAGATTTTGTTTTTCAAATTTTGAATGCTGATCATGTGTGTGCCTATACAAAATTGAATCTATGTAGCTGATGGAACATGAAATTCTATAATGAAGCATGCACCCGACTAAAGGAAATCCCATGATAAAATCAAAGTTTCAAAATGCTTATATAGGTGCATGCTTGTGCAGGGGAATTCATAATGCTGTTTTGCTATGTTGACAGGCATGCTCAATAAGTTGGGAGTTGTGTTTGTTTTATGAGCTTAAAGTTACAATATATAGGCATACACCTATCATAATGAGAGCTGACCCAAGTTCCAAAAGAGGTAGAAAGCCTATTCTTAGGCATGCCATTCCAAAAGCCTGACCAATCAGAAATTCTACTAAAGAGACATGCTTATTAATAGAAGAGGCATTTATTGATAACACCATGATCTATTGGAACTCAGGTGGAATCTGCTGTATAAATAGAGGTGCCTACATTCAGCAGTACAAGGACTGCAAACAAATTTGTCTTTTTACAGTGGCAGATAAGCAGTTATAATTGGCAGACATTGGCGCCAATAATAGAGTGAGTTTTTTGATATATAGAGCTCCATAATCTTTATTTCTTCCAGCAGAAGGATGCAAACCAGCAGAGCAGAACACCAAAATAGCTGGCAGGTACAGCAGGGTGTCACAGTGAATTCATTCTTATATCAGTTTCAGATTTCTTTGTAGTAGATTCAATATTTATGCAGGGTTTTGACAGTCCTTTTTCCAAACAGCAGATTGTGATCTATCATTGAAAACCAGTTACCTACAGCAATATTTTTCAGCACAGCCAACCAACAATTTCAAAGTAAAATCACTAATGTTGACAAGTTCTTAGCAGTCAACAACAAAGTGAAATCAGCAGTCATTCTGCTGTCATCTTTCCCTGTACGCCATCTTTGCTTGTACAGCAATCATAATCCTATCATGTGACATTTCAATAATAATCTAGAGCAGCTTCAAGGATATTATGAAGATTTAGAGAAGAGGATCATACTGACAGTATGTGAAGCGATGAATGAAATGTTGGGGGGAGATAGGCTACCTCACGCTGTGGGTTTCAGAGAGGAGTCACCTTCTCTTTGTCCAATGGGGGAGAGAGGAGAGGGAACCCTATCCTTGGCCACTATAGGGGTTGGACATAGGCTACCTTACTCCTTAGTTTGGAGAGTAGGGAATGATATTATGTAATAACCACCCTATAATTTTTTGTTTTTGATATTGCCAAATATGAAGCATCAAACAAACATGCCAACAATGGTTTATAGCTCATAAAATGTCAATACAAGTTTACAGTGTTGATGCCAAATGTGGAAGTAGCAATGGCTCATACAACTTGAAATTTAATGCCAACTAACAAGAATGAATACCAAACAAAAAACTACTGCAGAAATACCTTAAAATAGGCATGCCAGTGAGTGTTGCAGGTCTGTTATAACATGAGCGATTAGCTACAAAACTTCTGTATAGCAGTTTCAGTCACAAATAGCAATGCAAATCTCACAATAACACCCACCAAACTTGCATCAAACCCCTTCCCAAGGATACCCAGTAACTTCACAAACTCCCAGCACTGTATATCAGCCTCAAGCTGGCACAAAATGGCAACTACAGGTCCGGTAAGACTGATACAGAGGCTGCAGGTCTGAAAATGCCTCTGTTGCAGGTCTGACTGCAATGAAGACTCATAAATTCTTCCATCAATCTTGCATTAGTCGCTTCCCAATAACACCTGACAATTCCAATCAAACCTAGCACTCACAAAAGTCTCCAAATTTAAGGAAAAATACTTGCTTACAGGTCTAATGTGATTGCTGTTACAGGTTTTCTGTAAAGTGATTGCAGGTCATAATAACAACAATTTTGCCCTTCAAACCATAGAAGCATAAATCTGCAAAAAATCGCAAAAATCGCGATTTTTAAAAAATCTGCACTGCTCCCGATTTTTTCCTCCAAAAAATCCCGATTTTTTGGGTTTCGTTGACCCTGTGAAAAATCGTTGAAAATCGTGTTTAAATCGTGATTTAAATGTCAAAAAAATTGTTAAAAAATTGCGGAAAATCCGAAACCCTAAAACGTGCGAAAAAACCCAGAAAAATGTGTGTTTTTTTGTTATTAATAGGTTCGCGCCAATCGTTATTTTCACAAATCGAAGCTGCCTTAGAGTTTTCACGACATGGGAAGTTTATGCAAGTGCTGCGAAAGGAGATTGGTGGAGTTTTGAGCACCTGATTGTCTGCAAAAGATTCAAGCGAAGTCGACCAGGTTCTTTTCAATTCATTTCTTTTATATATTCATTGCTGTTATATATTCTTATCTATCATATTGTGGGGCATATGCGTAAATCTGGGAAACATCAGAAGTATTGTATTTATATATATATATATATATTTTTTTTTATTACCAAATTCATTTGCATAGTTTATGTAAAAATATTGATATGAGATAGTGTTAAGCTGAGTCGGTAAAAGTCTGGTTTCTAAAAGCCTCTAATGTTAACATAGCTGAACCCATTATCAAATATTTATCTAGCAACATTAGAAACGGTATTAAATATTTATTTAATGGCCTCTACTTGTTATATATGAAGTATATTTTGTGCAATGCATTGATGCAATGTAATCAACAATATGAATATAAACAAAAAAATCTATTTTCTACAATCCACGGGTTAAAATCTTTATTTTATTTGCTCTCTATATCTCTATGCTATGGAAATGACCTTAAGTTTAAAAAAAAGTAGGTTTTGTCTATTTTTCTACAATTTTAATGTTTTTTTTTCAAATCCGATTTTTTCCCGATTTTTTCACGATTTTTCAAAAAATCCTGAGTTTTTGGTTTGCCAATTTTTTCCCCAAACGATTTATGCTGCTATGCTTCAAACACCCTTCAGCCTTGCATAGAACACCTCCACCAAGCAGCAATCCACTTCATTCACTACCAACTCTCTCTATCACCCTTCAAATGGCAAGAAATGACAGCTTATAGGTACAAAATGTATTGCAGACATACCTAGTGCTGGAAAATGTCACTGAAAACAGGGGCGGCCAGCATGAAAGGCTCAACAACTCCCCATAATCAGGTTTGTTCCATATGAAAAGGTTTGAATATGACAGTAAAGCACTAGGCGCCACAAAAGATGAAGAAACAACCCTCGAAACCTAGGCGTTTCAGCCTGGAGGTCACACGCCAACCCTCCAAGTGCTTTGTGCAATGGTACAACGCCTCTTAGAAATCCAATTCACCTGCAAACAATATTATAACTCCTAAAAAATAGTCACTTAGCTATGGAAAATCCCTGCAAACAAGCTCAAGTGGTTGTTGAATCACTCAACACCCTTTCCCAACAAAACATGCATGGTACGACCAACTAGGGCATCATCAAGTCCCCAAAACTGTACAACCAGCAAAACGAAGCTTCAAATCAACTTGACAATCTCCAACAATCTTTGCAAAATTTAAACAAACAAACCCAAAACACTTGCAACTCAGAAAACTATAAAATCTTCATTTTTGAAACCCCAATCTGCAAACTCTATAAACAACAATGGTGATTTTTGAGTAGAACCACTCCAAACTAGCTAGAGATCTTCTTCTAGATCTGAAACTAGTAATCAAAAGAGGGTTTTTCATCCTCAATTAATATTTGGAAGAACTTGCAAGGTCAATTTGGCAGCATGACGGCATAAGAAATTTTCAACATATCACAAATGAGAGCCAAAACCTCCTTTTATAGCTTTTTGGAGGGAACTTGCAATTTTAAAATTATAATAATTCCTTTCCCCTAAAAAACTGAGCTTTTTGAAATAAAAATAACATTTCATGTGCAAAGCCCCCCTCAACTAGGCGTCCAATTTTTAAAACATTTTACTGCCTTTCCAACGGGCTATTACACTAAGTTGTCCTTTTATTATTTCTTGACATTAGACAACATTAGTGAAATATTAATTAATTATTCAATAACTCACCCAAGTTGCAGAAACCACTGAAACTGAATTGGAATCAAACTTTGATCGCATTGGGATGATATTGAAGATGTAAGACGATGATTGGAGCCAACTGGATAACTTACTAAAAATAGTAGTGCTCTCCAAGAAGTTTGGAGAACACATTAGGAGCTCTAAAACACTTCTAAAAGTGTCAACGATCCCTAATGCTAACTGAGCTCAATGCCACCAACATAAATCTTGAAATGTTGAACTTGCATCCGCCCAAAAATTTGGAGTTCTCCCCAACACACCTAGAACCTTATGAGAAAACTCAAAAATTGGCCAAAAGCTCACAAAACAATAACGTGTGAAATGGGGACATTACAGTCCTCCCTCCCTAGAATTTCTTGCCCTCAAGCAATTGCCAGTCTTGAACAACCAATGAATCTTGAATCATCAATGAGATTTGAGTATCCCAAACCAATTGAGAAAGTTTGTGCTCTCGTTTGTTTGAAGCATTGTACTGCCATGCATTTGCAAATAAAAACTCCTTTGCTCTTCTTGTAAAAAGAGCAACCAAACTTTGCAAGATTTCAGTCAACACCTTGGAATTTGCCCTCCATTATCATAATTCCATGGCACCATTGGGGTAATTTCAAGAAAGTTAATGTTAACTTCCTGCACTCTAGTATAATGGTTGTAACTGTATGGTGATCTGCTATCCCAACCACAAGTGCAAGCTGAAAACAAGAAATGACAACTGTTTGGTGCCTGAATGCCCATCCAACACAAAACCTGGTTAGCTGAAATAGACATCCTCTTCATCTGAAATCATAAACTAACGTTTTCAAGTGGCTGAATGGTCTGAAAAATAGTATGCTTGCAGCTGTTCAAGTCTATAATCAGCAACTCACTGTCTGATTTTTGAAAAATCAGCACTTTGAAAGAACAACTGCAGCAAAACTAAAAATCTTCAACCAAGATGACGAATCCGATCATTTCTAAAAACTGAAATCACTTGTCAAAGAATCACCAACTTAGTAGATCTCCAAATCTTGCTCAAAATCTCCCTCCAATCCACTTGTAGGAACACAAATGGACTGATAAGATGGCTGTAGGAAAAGGTAACAACAACATTATTTTTGCATTTTTGGTCTATGACCTCCCATGGTATACTTCTCCCATCATCAGTAGACACCAATAACCCATGTTGATGATCCTGGGCATAAATACTCACCCGAAAGTAGCTCCACCATGCTGATGCTGCGCTACTCTAATCTTCATGTGGACTCCATCTAGTGTGCATTTGTTGATGCTTGGAATTCCAACACAAAGGCTCTTCATCCCATCAACCTCGAAGTTAGAATAGTTCACCTCTCCTTGTTGTGAACCCAGAAGGTCAACCATCTTGCCATAATGATCCACTATAGGAAGGAAAACATCAACAGACTTAGGTGGTCCCTTAAGCAAATCAACCAGTTCCACCTCATGATTGAACACCACACCTGGATCCCATATCTTATTATTCTTATCACCTGTGTTATTGGAATCAGGAAGTGCTCCATCATCCAACTCAAAGAGTGGATTATCAAAAGATGACTCTGCATCCATCTTGAACAGTGGGTTATCAACAAGCTGAAGATTATCTTCATCCTCTAGCTCAAACCAATCTTCCTGCTGATGTAAACCTTCATTTTCTAATTTCTTGGAAAAATGTCCTAGATCAAAATTCTCTTGGATGCTATCAAGCTCTTCAATCACCTGCTTGATTTCTTTAGCCCTCTCTTCATTCTCTTGCTCCCTGAATTTTGTGACAGCAGCAAGTTGTTCTTCTGTCTCAAGTGATGCTCTTTGGGTGCTTTCCAAAGAATCTTTATTTTATTTAAGCTCAAAGGTGTGCTCATCAACCTTTGCCCTTGTTTTACTGGATATAGATAAAGCCTCATTTGCAAATTTTGTAGCTGTATCTCTATCTTTGATCATGTGCAAATATGCTGATTTCATTTCTTCCAATGCACTCTTTACTACTTGTAAATCTGCAAAGGTTATAATTTCTTCAAACTGATCTCTTTGTGCCTTTTGCATTAATTTTTCATCGAACCTTTTCGAGTCATCCAACTTAGATAAGGGTTGCACTTCATTTTTCAGTTGTCACCAGTAATTGTTTATTCCAATCTTCCTCATGAATGTTAGAGTCTTGCAAGGATGATGAATTGCTGTTAGAAGACATACAAAAATCAGAATTTTCTTCATACCTTCCAGTGGTGTTATTGTGGCTGCCAAAGGTCTCATGGACCTCTCCTTTAATTTCAAAATATACTTCACTGGCTTGATAAGAATGCTTATCGTTATCTGTTAATCTGGAATTTGCTGCAAATCAAATATCATCATTAGTGACTTCAAAATTCATGTCATTGGCATACCTTTCATCTGAATCATCTTGGAGCTCTCCCTCAAAGTTTGTCCTATCGTCAAAGATTTCTGACGTTGTCTTTTCATCTTCAACAACTTTTCCAATGGTTTCATTAAGGGAGTCAAGTCCTTCAAAAAGATCATTTTGGAGATAAGCAATACATACCTCTTGAAATAGCCTTTTATCGTCTTCAAAAGAAATTTCCAAAGTTTTTTCATTCTCACTTTCAGGCTTTTCTTTCTCTTCATGCTCTACAGTCATAATTTCTTTCTCCACCTCAATCGGCAAATAAGATTTCAATTTTTCTTCACATTAGTTGACAACCCCCTTAACTAAACTCTGTGCAACTGTAGAGGTATTTTGTTCTTGCCTCAATCCTACCAACAAAGTAGATAAGAGTGATTGGGAGATTTCATTACTCTCATTCACAATCAAAGTCATGATGGTCTGCATGGCAGATATGACTTTTCTTGCATGATTCTCATTTTAAAAATCCATGAAAAGAGGAAACATTTCAATAATAAGATCCTCATAGCCAAGGTCTAACATTACAACACAAGATCTAATTTTTGCAACAATGTCCAAAATTTTCACCCTCTTAGCAAAAGAAGGATTCCTTGTGTCACCCAAACTTCAAAAACTTTCCACAATCAGCTGGAATACCTCTATGATATTGCTGTCATAAGGAGTTTGAGGATCTGTTATTCTCATAATTTCATTGACATAGGAAGCAACTACAAGTCTTACCTTCTCTTCTAGATGTCTCAAGAATTTTGACTTAGCCAAATATTTCATTGCAGGAACTGCAGTAATCTTTAGCTCCAAGCCTCCATGGAATCAAACTGATCTATCTCCGAAAAGCAACTCTCAACTGTATCCAAAATGCATAGTAGATCATCTTTAGATAGTGTAAAGTGTTTAAGTCTCTTCCCTGCTTTATAAAGTTTCTTCCTCAACTCTTCATTACGTGAGGCCATGATTCACAATTCTTTGGCAATACCTTGAATACTAAGTCCTGTTGAAATTCTAAGCCACTTCTAAGCCACATAATTCTGATACACAACTGTTGAACCAATCCTATGCACTTGAAGAATTTGCAACAAGGGTTAGCTTCCCAACAAGCTGGCAAGATCACGAGCTCTTATACCACTATAATAACGGCCCTAGATTTTTTTTTTTGATTTTCCAAATATGAAGAATCAAACAAACATGCCAACAATGGTTTATAACTGTCATAAAATGCCAATACAAGTTTACAGTGCTGATGCCAAATCTGGAAGTAACAATGGCTCATACAACTTAAAATTTAATGCTAACTAACAAGAATGAAACCAAACTGAAAACTATTGCAGAAACACCTTGAAATAGGCATGCCAGTGAGTGTTGTAGGTCTGTTATGACATGAATGATTAGATACAGAACTATTGTACAGAAGTTTCAATCCCAAACAGCAATATAAATAATAAATCTCACAATAACACCCACCAAACTTGCATCGAACCCTTTCCCAAGGATACCCAGTAACTTCACAAAGTCCCAGCACTGTATATCAGCCTCAAGATGGCACGGAATGGCAACTATAGGTCTGATAAGACTGATACATAGGCTGCAGGTCTGAAAATGCCTCTGTTGCAAGTTTGAAAGGAATGAACACTCATCAATTCATCCACCAAGCTTGCATAAGTCGCTTCCCAATAACACCCAACAACTTCATTCACACCCAACACTCACAAAAGTCTCCAAAGCCAAGGAAAAATACCTGCTTACAGGTCTGATATGGCAGAAAATGCTGTTACAGGTTTGCTGTAATGTAATTTCAGGTCATAACAGCAATGATTTTACCCTTCAAACACCTTCCAGCTTTGTGTTGAACGCCTCCACCAAGTGCCAATCCACTTTATTCACTCCCAGCTCTCTCTATCACCCTTCAAATGGCAAGAAACAGTAACTTACAGGTCTGAAATGTATTGCAGACATACTCAGTGTTGGAAAATGTCACTGAAAATAAGGGGGGGCAGCATGAAAGGCTCAACAACTCCCCATAATCATGTTTGTCTTGCATTAAAGGGTTTGAATATGACAATAAACCACTAGGTGACACAAAAGATGAAGAAACAACCCCTGAAACCCAGGTGCTTCAGCCTAGAGGTCACACGCCAACTCTCCAGGTGCTCTATGCAATGGTATGACCCCTCTTAGAATTTTTTTTCACTTGCAAACAGTATTAATAACTCCTCAAAAATAGTTTCCCAGCTATCAAAAATCCCTGCAAACAAGTTCAAGTGGTTTTTGAATCATTCAACACCCTTTCCCAACAAAACATGCATGGTGTGACCAGCTAGGGGGGCCTCATCAATCCCCCAAAACTATACGGCTGGCAAAAGGAAGCTTGAAATTGCTTTGAAAATCTCCAAGAATCTTTGTAGAAGTCAAACAAATAAACCCAAAACACTTGCACCTTAGAAAATTGCAAAAATCTTTATTTCTAAAACCCCTATTTGCAAACACTATAAATAACAATGGTGATTTATGAGTAGAACCACTTCAAACTAGCTAGGGATTATCTTCTAGATTTGAAACCAGTAATCAAAATAGGGGTTTTCGTTCTCAATTGATCTTTGGAAGAATTCATAGGTTCAATCTGGCACCATAACATCATAAGAAATCTTTAGCATATCACAAATGAGAGCCCAAACCTCTTTTTATAGCTTTTTGGAGGGAATTTGCAATTTTTAACATTATAATGATTCCTTTTCCCTCAAAAATTGAGCTTTTTGAAATAAAAATAACATTTAATGTGCAAAGGCCCCCTCAACTAGGCATCCAACTTTTAGAACATTTTATTACCTTTCCAATGAGCTCTTACACTAAGTTGTCCTTTTACTATTCCTCGACATTAGATCACATTAGTGAAATATTAATTAATTATTCAATAACTCACCTTGGTTGCGGAAACCATTGAAATTGAATTGGAATCAAACTCTGATCACACTGGGATGATATTGAAGGTGTAAGACAATGATTGGAGCCAATTAGGTGACTTACTAAAAGTAGACATGCTCTCTAAGAAGTTTGGAGAACACACAAGGAGCTCGAAAAGGCTTTAGAAAGTGTCATAGTGATCCCTAATGCCAATTGTACTCAATGCCACCAACAAAAATCTTGAAATGTTGAACCTGCATCCTCCAAAAAGTTTGGAGTTCTCCCCAACACACCCAAAAGCTTATGGGAAAACTTGGGAATTAGCAAAAAGGCTCATGGAACAATAATTCGTAAAATGGGGACATTACATCTTATGTTTTTACCATCCAAATAAAATGCCATCTGCCTTGTCAGGGAATGAATTGTAAGAGAATGGGTAGGGCTACACAGGCATTCGTATAGGTGTGTTGTGATGACTATAGGTGATCCATAGCACCCTCCCTCCTCCCTTGCACCCCTTGTCCCAACTATAGACATGGCTATGGAAATGGGGCCTTGTCATTAATCTATTGATGAAGAATGAATAACGCTTCAATTGGCTACACAAGGTTTGCTTTCCGTGAGGTGGGTGATAGATCCAACCAATGGTTCGACATTGGAGCAAGCAAGTTGAGGCGTTGATATGATTGATCAATAAGAAAGAAAAAGTTGAATAATGAGCCTTATTGTTTTTTGTTGGCCAATGTCTCAATGTGGGCTCATGAAATCATTTAGTCAAGTATTGCTATTTAACCTAAAAGATTGATTCATGTTAGGAATTAGGGCCTTTCTTTTCCGTAGTTGGCACATGATGGTATGATGAACTATTATTGCCTTTATCAACCCAAATAAGTGTGAGTTAGTGAAAGCAAAGGTTCAAGTCTTATCAGCATTAGAAAACTTTGTTGTGCTTGATAGTGGTGTTCAAGAGGCCAACAATCGTCTATATATTGGCTTCCATGACAAACTCAAGTATGCTTTCTTGGTTGTCATGGAGATGGACAAGAAAAATTGCTCGATGACCCTCTTGTGTGCTTATAGGTAATAGGTGCTCCACATCCCATACCAAATGACATTGATGCTAGATATTAACGCAAGGACCATGTGGTATCCCTTTGTCACGTAGGGGAAGGATCCCTAATTTTCCCTGAAGGAGAAAGAAACGAGAGCTGCTCTAGTGCAGATTGTTCATACTCCACAATAGAACCTAAATTTATCATATCTTCTTTTAGTGGCACCTTCCTTGACTTATTACCCTTAATGTGTGTAATGGACTAGGGGTTTTAGTTTTAACACATTAATATTTACTAAATTGTTAATTTAGAACTTAGGAAAAAAAGAAATCATAATAATTTAAAGATCCTAAATAGTCAAACTCATCATATATATATTTTTAACATGAATAGGTTGGAACGAACTTGGATGCTAAAACATTTATCATTTGTTATTGAGATCAAACTATAGTAAGCTTTTACAAATTTACAATGGAATCATAAGGAGCTATTTTCTTCTTTACATACAAATTTCTTTTCAAGCATGAATATCATCATTTTTGATAAAATATACAACATATAATCCAATGTTCACATTTGAGTACAAGCAATCTGGCTTTGTTGAGCTGCGTGGAGGGAGAGCATTATCTGAGTACTTTACTTCCAACCATAGACCAACAATTCCCTACACACCTTCTAACTAGAAGTGACCCTACCCTTCAATGAGGGTGATAGATTGTGGTAACTGCCATATTACCATGTCCAATCTGAGAATTGTGTATAAGTACTACACTATCACATATAGTCTGGCATGGATCCCTAGATACCCTCTAGCTGCATGACATTCAACTGATATGCAAACTAGTAGATGCTCGTGAAGACAATGCATGCAACAAGCATTACCTTCTCTAACACTTTCAATATAATCGCATTCCAAAACATAGATATGTGTGCCATATGTTCACACAGTACTATCTCTTGCTTGACTTGAAAAACACAACAATGATAAAATATTACCAATTCAAAAGCAGCTAAAAGCTTCAAACTTGTCACTGTAAATCTTAACTGATGGCATATTCTTTCATGAATTTTACTCCAATTGTACTGTTAGAAGTATTGTCATTGATATCAAGGTAAAGGATAAAATCATTATTGGAATATGCTACATTTGATGATGACAAGGCAACACTTTGAGATCGCTCAGATTGTTGAGGATTTACTCAAGATAATCATCAGATTTGATTATCTAAAATAGCACCATCAGACTCTCATACATAGTCGATTAACATGATTTACTCAAGATAATCATCAGATTTGATTATTTAAAATAGCACCATCAGATTCTCATACATAGTCGATTAACATGATTTTGATTCATGCCCAGATTTGAAAGATCTATTGACATATTCGACATATTAATTGGTTAAGTCAAAAGGCGGCTGCTCGAAAACTTCGAATAAAGGATTAAGATGTCTTTGATAAACAAAGACGTGCTTCACAAAAATCAAAGATGTAAATCTCTGCAAACAAACTCAGCATATGAGACTTAACTAATCGCCTTTTTGAAAAGATATGATTGGGTGTTTATGAAATTTAACTAATCAATCTTTGAGGAGGTGCAAATCAAAACGGCTTAATGTTGGGCTCTTTTTTTAGGTTACAACTTATGAAAATCAAGGGATGTGCTTCTTCTAAAAAGACGTATACATCTACAGGTGCGACTGTCAATTTAGAGACAGAATTTTGAAGTTGTTAAGTCTAATATCAATATTTGAAGAGGCGTGTTTCTCCTAAGAAAGGCGTCTACAGCAACAGACTTAATAATTAAATGGAGTTTAAGACTGAAGCAAGCAAACTAAAGTGATTCGATTTACAACAAAATCAGATTTATGTTATGAAGAGATATTCTAGAAGGATACAAATATTGTTGTGTTCTTTCATTTAAGGGATGCAATGGTTGAGTAAGATATATGAATGACATTCCATTCAAGGTTTTCATTAGTGGTTGTGAAGTTGTGAGCAGTTCAAGTCAGAAGTCCCATCTTGTTGTGTGGGCTTAGGGTGATATCATTCATCACAAAAGCAGATTGGAGGATTGGGATAGTGCAGATCTGATTGAAGGCAGTCATCTTACATCCATCAAGTCAAGGTTGGTGCCTTGCACATTAGGGGTTGGTGCTCCTTGTAGGTTGGTGCCTACTAAATAAGTTTAAGGGGTTGGTGCTCCTTGTAGGTTGGAGCCTACTAAACAATCTTATTAATAATTGAAGTAGGTTGGTGCCTACTTGCTGTTGTAAAGTTATTTAAACATTTCTACATCAATTAAAATCAACTTGATAGCATTGTTCTATATTAAGAAGTTGATGTTGTGTTAAAATTTTAAAGTTGTTAAAAGTTGAAAAAGTAAAAGTGTGTTTTTGATTTACTGATTCATCCCCCCTCTCCCCCCCTCTCAGTAAATCTTTTGTGCTCTTCATGTACAAATACTATAATTTTACTATTTTAGGACATACTATTTCATAAAAGATGATACATTCTAAGTGAACAACCCTATATCAATTTGTTTGCCAAAATGAACTGATATGGCTTGTTCGCTTAAAATAAATCGTAAGGTCAAGTCTTGAATAACTCAGAATAATGAGTACACAATTATAACAAGTTAGTCTATTAAAGAAATGTGAACAACATTATTTAAAAGAAATATGGATAATACAATTGTAAGTTAGACTATATTAAATAAATGTGAACAACATTATTTAAAAGAAATATTGATAATACAATTGTGAAACTGTCTTGTATATATTTATGGTGCTGATATTCTCTACAGGTTTGGATGAGAATAGCCCACAACCAACAATACACTAATTGAAAAATCCAATTCTATGACATTTACCAAGTTCTTCCAACCTTCATAGAGTATGACTGAAGGATTTTAAAGTCAAGAAAATAAAAACAAAACGAAATAACAATAGTCCCAGAATTAATGAAAATAGAGTGACTGTAAACCACACCTCTCTTGCAACCATAACCATGGTTTATAAAGAATATATTTGCTCATACTAGTTATTGACTGCTATAGCTTAATAACTACTCCAATGTATACCCTACTGCCTCAAGATAATAGCTTTAAACCAGTGTTCCATGGGCCTGGGGGATGGGGAAACGGGGGGACAAAGGGCCTAAGTTTGGGGACGGCGGGGGGGTGGCGGGGTGGTGGTGCTGATATAGTTATACATATACTTATAGTACTTGAAAAACTAGTTTTGAAAAGATGTATAACGGTATAACAGTATAAGAATTACATTTCAAATGTAACTATAGGAAATTACTCAAATTAGTAAAATTATAACATAGCAAAATTTGAAATACTAAATCTAAATACGAAGATATCTTGAATGCTAATTGCTAAATAAAATTTGACAAATGAAATTGTTAAATTGGAGATTTCTATTATATCGAAAATATGAATATCTGATGTCATATGAGATATCACAAAGTCTATAAAGATGATTACATGATTCATCATTACAATGAGTAGCAAATGCCAAATGGAAAATAGTAAAACAGTAAACTAAATACAAATACTAATAGCAAAATGTCAAAACTCAAAATGTAGTGAATGGAGGCCTCTAATCATCTGCAAACTCCTCATCACTGGAATTGCTGGACTCCACAAGGTCGAGATCCCTCAAGCTCACACCAACCAGCCCTGCAGTTGAAGTGGTAGGATCATCCTCATCAATCTGTGAAGGCTCCTCTTGCTCCACATCCCATCGTGCCGCTGGACTCTCCTTGTACCCAACTGTCTTGCGGTCCATGACACACAAAGCACTGTGTGCAGCCACAAGCTTCTCTGCTCTCTTAGAGGTGAGTCTGTTCCTCTTAAGAGAGTGGATGAAGCTATATGTAGACCAGTTCCTCTCAGCAGTTGAAGAACTGGAAAGCTGGGATAGCAGACGGATAGCTAGAGTGGTGGTCAAAGATTTCGGACCATGACAATTCCACCACAAAAGTGGGTCCTCTTGTGCCATAGATTCTATATCCATCTTTGCCGCATCTGAATAGCCTCTAAGAGTGGAAAATTTGGTCCACTCAGTGCGAATTGTGCCGACATCTCTAGAATCATACATCTTCTCTATGCACCTAAAGAAACCCGCCTTCACCTCATCATCCTGAATCGGTGTCACTATACCCGGTCTAGCCTTGTACCACTTAGGATTCAAGGCAAAGGCAACCCTATGCAAAGGAGTGTTCAACTTGTCCCATTTGCGCTGAATGATTGGCCGGATGTGCTCATTGTAGAATGCTAGAGAGGGGTCCTTCACTCGCACAGCAGCCCTCATCTGGTCAAGCATAGAGTCGATGCACTCATACACCTCTCCAAGGTTAGGTACATCCCCATCCCCATATTTGATAACCTGGAATACTAGAGAAATGATGGAGACAATGTATTTCGCATCAGTCCAAAACACATCACTCTTCACTATCTCCTTCACCCTTCTCCCCTGTGCTGTCTTGGCCTCGACCCACCTATTCCACTCATTAGTCATAACTATGAGTTGCAATGCCTCTTGCAACTCAATCATTCTCTCCAAGAGAATGAAATATGATGCATATCGGGTCTCCACTGGTTTCAAGAACTCCTTCGCAAAGGTCCTGAAGAGTGCATGGGAAGTGTGGTGGTTGCAGATAAACATCTGCACATCTCTTGCATCAATGACTGCCCCTCTAATCCAATCAATCTTCCCCTTGTCCTTGAGTGCATTGTTCATGGCATGGACACAACATGGGGTCCACCAAATGTCTATAGGCTGCCTCAATGAGTTTCCCTGCTGCTCTACACACATGGGCTGCATCTGTGACTACTTGGACCACATTTTGTGGCCCAACCTCCTTAATAGCCTCCCCGAGGACATGAAACTGAAAATCAACATCTTTGCGATGCCCTGTACAATCAACTGCTCTAAGGAAGTATGGGCCCTCTGCACATGTGACCATGATGTTGATGAGTGGACGATGGCTAATGTCCGCCCACCCATCCATAACTATGCAGCACCCAGATGCCACCCAACATGCCTTCATCTTCTCCATCAACATATTGATCTTGGAATAGTACTTATCCAAGATCGAGGTCCTCATTTTCGTCTCACCTGGTGGCACATATGATGTTCCTCCCTTCACCACCATAGCCATCATCTCCCTATAATAAGGAGACTGTGTAACACGAAATGGAATGCCATTGGCAAAGAAGAACTTGCCAATGGATTCATCTATCTCATCTCTCAGCTGCACATTAAACATATCAGCTATGGGGTTACTCTGCGATGTCTGCAACTTGCGTTTCCCTGTGGCTGTCTCCCTAGCGACACTAGAAGTGGAAGTAGATGAAGATCCAAACATCATTCCTCCTGTCTGAGAAGTATGTGGCACATGATGGGTTTGCTGAAGGGCTGCCCTAGCAGTCAAAGTAGTAGGGACTAAAATATTTGTGTCCTCTGGAATGCCCCAAAGCTTGTTAAACTCCATTCTATAATGTATATTTTGAGGCTCCTTCAAAAACTTACAAGGCTCCACACCTTTTCCTGTCCAAAAAAGAAAGTGTGCATTCACTCGAGTGATGCTACCAAACCAATCAGTCCCACAAATGTTGCACTTCGACTTCCTTGTTCCCCCACTTGAATGTGATGTGCCTTGTATTCTTGTAGCAAACTGTTTTAGAGGATACTTCGGATCAAAAGGACCCCTAGCATACTCTGCCAACAACTCTGAAGGGCAACCTGTACTAGTTGGTGCACTCGCCATGGAACTAGATTGGGTTGCAGGATCAGCCCCATGGTCATCCCCCTCATTCTCAGGTTCAAAATCTGAATCATGTTCACTATGAGAATGGATTTCCATGTCATCCCCACTCATGTCTTGGGTGCTCATTGTGAAAGTGACACTGCATTTCACAAAATTAAAATAAAATCAGCCTAGTTTAACAAATTGAAATACAAATTTGAAATTTTAGTTTTGAAAACAAAATTTACAATTTATAATTTAAATTTTTTATATTATTTAAAAAAAAATAAAAATATTAAATAATAAAATTTGATGTTGAATCTTGAGGGAAAAATGATGAAGATGAATGAATCATTCAAGCAAGAAAAAAAATCGTTTAATATTAAATTTTTAAAATAAAAAACTTGATGTTGAATCTTGAGGGCAAAATGATGAATGATTCATCATGTTCATCATTTTTCCCTCAAGATTCAACATCAAATCTGATTTTGAGTCTTTGAGATGAATAAGAGAAAAAAAAAACAAGTTTAAACTTAGAAAATAAAACAAAAACAAGAAGAAATCTGAAAAAAAACTTCAAAAACCCCACCTTGTGCTTGAAAAATCTCTGCAAAATGAAGTAGAATCCTCTTCCTCCTCTTCTTCTTGCTTCTTGTCACTCCTATCACAATTGCAATCACTTTTTTCATTCCTTCAATCAGACTTATTTACTGTTTTTCCTCCTCTTCAGCTGGCTGCAAAAAAAATCAGTCTTTGAAAATGTGATTGAAATGATAAAATTTCAAGGTTTTGTGTTGTTTTGGAGGAAGGGGTGGGGCCCATGCCAAATTAGGGTAACCCAATGAAGTAGAATCCTCTTCCTCCTCTTCTTCTTGCTTCTTCTCACTCCTATCACACTTGCAATCACTTTTTTCACTCCTTCAATCAGACTTCTTCACTGTTTTTCCTCCTCTTCAGCTGGCTGCAAAAAAAATCAGTCTTTGAAAATGTGATTGAAATGATAAAATTTCAAGGTTTTGTGTTGGTTTGGAGGAAGGGGTGGGGCCCACGCCAAATTAGGGTAACCCCAAAACAATTAAAAATCAAAATTTACTTCAAATTTTTAAGTTAAGTCGGCCCATTGACGTGGGGCTCGACGGGAAACTCCTGGGCGTCTCCCAGTCTCCTGATAAACGCCTGGGCGTCTCCCAAGGAGACTTGGAGATGTCTCTCAAGGAAACCTGGAGACGTCTCCGCATCTCCAAGTCTCCTTGGGAGACGCGGAGATGTTTCCCCGTCTCCGGCGGTGCACCGGTGGTGGTGGTAGGATGGCGGGAAACGCCAAGTACCCGTTTCCTCGTCCCCGAAATGTCCCTATTTCCAAAACGCAGCCAGATAGGGGGGAACGTGTTTCTGTGGAACACTGCTTTAAACCTAAGTTACTGATTTGTTTTTGGATTCAGGTACGGGTATTAGAATCTGGTATGGGATTCGGTCAAATTTTTTTTTGGGGTTGGGTACGTTAATACAAAAACATATAAAAATCAGAAATATATACATATTTGCAGCAGTAATTAAGTTTAGAATACACCACCATATTAATAGTCAAATAACATAGCTAAAATACACCGCCTACTTTATACTCAAATGTCATGATATATAGAATTATAAATTAAAGTTCAAACTTCAAACATAAAAATGTCTAAGTGTTTACAATCAGCCATTAATTAATTATTGATCATTGATCAATTTGAATCATATGGGTCATCAAAAAAGGCTACATTTTGTGTAGAACCACAAATAGCATCAGTGGCACTTGCACAAGCACTGCCTCTAGCATTGACACTACCACTCTTATGCTCAGTAGCTGCTTCAGGCTGATAGTCATCATCAATATGAAGTGCAGCTAAGTGACTTGTGGAAGCATCCAACTCAAGCTGCTCTGGCTCAATATCCCACCTCCTTGTGTCTCCTTCTTTGTAGGAACTTTGCTTGTGTGTAAGGAGGCGCAAGTTTGAATGCACATACACCAACTTCTGTGCCTTTTTTGAATGTAGCCTATTGCGTTTTATTGAGTGGATGAAGGAGTATGTGCTCCAATTCCTCTCAGAAGAAGATGCACTAGCAACCTATTAAGACCAAATTAAATATTTAAGAGTTACAAAATTTAACTAAATAAAATTATTAATTAATATAAATTAAAATTAAAATTACAAAATATAAAACTTACTTGGGATAAATTTTTTATTGCAATAGGTTGGTTGTGCCTGTATTCTTGCCCATGGAAGTACCACCAACTATGAGCATCCACCCTGTACTTGTCTCGAAGAGCATCAAGATTTTGATCAACACTATCGGAGCATGCAAAAGCCATGAACTCAACCCTCACTCGATCACGTTGGTCATGATCAGTGAAGAGTCTACGAAGTGCTGCCTTGTACCCTTGAGCCACTTCGACATCCTTATATGGAGCAACTCTTGATGAAGCATAAAGTATCTCAACACTATAATATTTGGGACTCAATGCAAAAGTGAGAAGATGCAACATAGTGGTCATTTTGTTCCATCTATCAACAATGATTTCCTGTAGCTCTTTGAAGAACTTTTCTTCAGGATCTTCCTCTTTTGCATTGATGATGGATTTCATCTTCTCAATCATTGAGTCGATACCATCATATACTTCGCCCAAACAAGGTCTATTCATGTTAGTGTAACGGATCATACTCAATATGGGCTCAGTGAAATTGACGAGATACTCAACACGATCCCACCAACTATCATCTAGGATCCTTTGCTTGACCCTATTTTCCCTTTCATTGCTAGATTGCCTCCATATGGACCAATTAGGGCTGATTACCATGGCACAAAGTGCCTCACGAACATATATAAGTCGTCTCAACACAATTGTGTTGGAGGCAAAACGGGTCTCAGCAACCTGTTTGAAAATCAAAATCAAAATTAAATTATAATTTAAATTTACAAAATCAAAATTTAAAATTAAAATAAAATTAAAAATATAAAAATATTGAGAATTAACTTACCTTCAACAACTCCAATTTTGAGAATTGTCTAAATATACCTTGTGTCATATGGTGGTTGGTGACAAACATTTGAATGTCTTCGCCCTCAACATACGCCTGTTTGATCCACTCAATTTTGGATCCAATTTTTTGTAGCATTAGATTGAGGGAGTGGATGACACAAGGTGTCCAAAAAATGTGTGGATACTTCTCCTCAACCAATAACCCAACAAGCCTACAATTTTTGGCATTGTAGGTTACAACTTGCACAACATTTTGATGGTCCACTTCTTTAATAGCTTGGCAAAGGATGTTAGCAATAAATGGACCATCCTTCACCTGTCCTTCATAATCCACTACTCTCAAAAACATTGCCCCTTTAGGGGACATGGCAATAACATTGATCAATGGGTGATTTTTTGCATTTTTCCATACATCAGAAACGATGGTCACCCCTGTTTCGATCAACGAATCCCTTATGGGCTTCAAAGAGTCTATTGCATGTTTCACTTATTTCTCAAATAAGGTGCAACACACCTTCTCAAAACTTGGGCCCTTATACCCCTTTGGAGCCTCATTAATAGATTTCACCATTTTTTGCCAATATGGTGAACGAACAACGTTGAATGCCAATCCATTGGCATTGACACATCTTGCTATGTCTTGATCAGCAATCTTTCTTGCCTCATTCTAAAATGAAGCTTCCAACGGTCCCTTAGATCTTTTATTTGAAGAGGGCACAGTTTGCTCTTGAGGGATGTCCATAAATGGATGGCTTTCTATAGGTGGAAAATAAGATGGCGGTGTAGGGGGTTTCATGGATTGAGATCCTTTCTGTTAGGGTTAGAGATGGCAGATCTAACAATTAAATGCAGATTTTATATAAAAACAGAGAAACTAAAACATACACAGAATAAATCATAACACAAAGA
The DNA here is from genome assembly GCA_007258455.2 of Sequoia sempervirens. Lineage (NCBI taxonomy): Eukaryota > Viridiplantae > Streptophyta > Pinopsida > Cupressales > Cupressaceae > Sequoia > Sequoia sempervirens. The sequence goes on from VDFB02271358.1 coordinate 844,207,787, forward strand.
TTTAACGTGGTTCACCCAATCCGGGCTACATCCACCAAACCGCAGCCATCCAACACTTTTATTATCCAGTGTAAAACCTATTACAATCTTGCGAATAATCGCGTTTTTCATCATAGAGTAATACCCATCCGAACCCCCTTTTAACAAGCTTAGAAGCTTCCAGATTTTTGGGTTCTACAAAATCGGATTTTTCCTTTTTCATTGATTTTTCCCTTTTTCGGTGATCACGCGAAAAAGTAGGATGTACAGTATACCATGGGCTATACAATATAGCATGATCAGTCGCCACATACCAACACTTTCTTCAAAGGATGGCTTGTTTTAAGATTGGTTGCTTTTTGGTTTGCTTTTTCTTGCTCAGCAATATATTTCAACACTATGTCATCTGGAAGGCATTTGCCATCACCACTTGGAGGTCTTGGACAAGGTTTGATGCCTACTTCAAGGATCTTACACAAGTGCCCTTTCACTCGATTGTATGAGCTTGTACATCAAACTTTGCAATGACTACAAATCCAAACATATACTCCACCACCTGGACATTGTTGAACCGTTTCTACATATTTCCAAAGGGGAGAGGTTGGGTTTATTTTGAAACGAGATTGGCTTGAGGAGTTAGAAGCGGATGCCATTGTAATACCTAAGGCACTACAGATTGAAATAATTTTGGTATTGAAATTTGAAACTAAAAAACTTAAAAAAATGAAAACAAAACAAAAACTTAAAAACAAAACAAAATAGTTCATTTGTTAAAACAAATCAAAAAACTTCAAAGAAACCTACCTCTTTTGAACAAATCTTGCTCTACGATCTTGGCAATGAATGGACACTTGCAACTACTTAAGAATAGCACAACAATCAACTTTGAACAACCAACGATCAACCTTCAAGTCTATTCAAGCTTGTGCAAGCAAGAGAGAAAGTTCAGCAATGGAGGCAAAAAAACTTGTTTTTCATTCACAAATTGTTAAATGAGAGTGTTTTTACCTATTTGATGTGTTTGGAGGCAAAGATTAGGGTTGGAATCAATACTTTATTATTTAGAAGTCAACTTTAAGTCAAAAAAAAATAAAAAAAGCAATTTTTTCCGCGGCCTGGGCGTTCATGCAATCGGATTTGGTATATCATGTCCCGAATCTTCCTTAAGCTGGGCCGACTTGGTTTTGTAGACTAGTGTTTTTAAACACTATCTAATAATTAAATAATAGCTTAGTTTGTGGCCAACTTGCCTTGTGGTTGGCGCCAATAGGTTTTGAAATTGAATTTTGTTTGTTTATTGAGGCTTACTTCAATTGAAGTGGCATAGTCGATAAGTATATATAGTAGGTATTGGACTTGGATTTATCATCACGAAATCTGGGAATTCAATTTTTTGTGGTAAGAGGGTGTAGCTACTCTGCCATTGCGCTCAGGTGCGTAGTCTCTCTAAGCCAGTTCGTGACAAGCGATCTTACAACCATCTTCCATTCGACACTCATCTCAGGTCTTCGTGCTACATGGTCTGCGGATTGAAAGATCAATTCAAGAGCGATCCGACCGAGCCTTTGTTTCTGGCTGTTACCCTAGTGTTAGCCGTGAGGAGTGATCATTATCGGCCCAAGTGATATCCAGTATACGTGAGTTGTGTGAAGACCAAGGCGACGACATCTTCAGTAGAGCAAAGGATGCAACATTCTCAAAAGTCATGCGATCGCAGAGAGGACCACAACGAAGCAATTTCCGGAGCAACGTTATTCTCAGGAATTCATTGGTGGGAGTTGAGCTTGCCAGAAGTTTATCTATTGTCCATAGCGACGCCACCTCTGGGGGGAGCTCTGTTGCTTCTCATACAACGACTTACGAGCTTGGCATTCTAATCACATTATTTCATGTAATCGCTCCATTCAAGGAATCATTAATATCATTGTATGTGCTGTGAGTATAACATTGGAGCCTGTTAGATATCATTGCCATTCTGGGTGCATATGAAATCAGAAATTTTCTGTGTTCGTTCATTGGATTTTGTTATTTCCTTATGTCTGTGCCCTAGCATTTTATAGTGGTATCAGAGCTTCAGACCCTGCTAGCCTGAGGGTATTGTATGAGTCAAAGGGATCAGAGCGCCATAGAAAGGGAAAGGAAGAAAGCAACAGGTAAATCTTTCGGAATAGGAGACAAAGATAAGAAGATGGGGGATAAAGATGACCAGTTTGAAGCTTTCTTAGAGAGGATGGCCAGTGTGCAGAAGCAAATGGCCAAGCAACAAGAACAAACAAACCAGATGATATTAACAGTGATGCAGTCCATGAATGACAGGAACAACAATGGCAGATCAGTTTCAAACAATGGGCTAGAAGGCAGTCAATCCAATAATTTCAGATTTGAAAATCAAAGCAATAAGGTTTGGCATCCCACACGACCCACTTTCCTACCTAAGCATGGATTGAATCATGGAGGTGATGAAGAGAATCTAGCGGAAGGAGACATTAACGCAAGCATGGAAGCCTATATGCAGATCGATCCCGAGATAAGGCAACAACTTCCATTCATTCAATTTCACAACATAAAGAATGGGTCTAAGGGAAGCCAAATAACTTACCACCCCAACAGGGACTGCAACATAGGGTGAGTAACCTGACACTCTCGACATTCGATGGCTCGAGAAATATGACTACTCAATCATGGATACAAAAGCTGGACACTTGTTATTCTCTCAACCCCATGACTGAAGAGGAAGCCATCAAGTTTGCCATCCTACATCTGGAGGGTTTAGCTCATGAGTGGTGGCACCATGGCATTGTCACTCAAGGATTTGGATAGGTATCTACTTATGTAGAGTTCACACATAAATTGACAAAGAGACTCGATAGGAAGGATTTTGAAGCATACTTCCAGGAGCTAACAAGACTCAAGCAAACGAGCACCATGGATGATTATGTTTCAAAATTTCAAAGACTCGCAGTAATGGTATCAGACGTTTAAGACAAGAGGCTCATGTTCTTTTTCATTGAAGGCCTGTTAGAATCATTTCGTGGCTTGGTGAGAGCTTTGGAGCCAACAACATTAGAGGAAGCCAACCAGAAAGCCTCGAGTCTTGAAGATTCCACCAAGAAAGGGAAGACTATTGGAAAAAGCACACCAGCAGGGCAGCCAAATAAGCCTTTCATTACTAATCCACCATTGAAGGCCCCCCCTATAGGACCACATGGCATGTCAAGGAATGAACTTTGCAAGAAAGGCTTGTGCTACTATTGCAATGAGAAATGGAACAATCAACACAGATGCCAAGGAAGGGGACAAGCTTACTACATTGAAGTGGTTTCCGATGATGAAGCAGAAACTGAAGAAGAGGTCAATGAGGAAGACACTAATGGGGAACATTAGGAGCTTGTTGTAGAATGGGGCCCCACAGGAGGTACTGTTGATGTGTTTTTCGTGACCGCACCAACGCAGAATAAAGTCGCCAACGGCTTCCCTATTCTCTCTTGATCAAAGTGTTCCGCATGCTAAGATTGCAAGAAAGTTCATGCGTTCAACTCCAAGGTTCTTTCAGTGCGAATAGGCTCAGTTGGCTCGATGTGATTTCTTTGGTATTCGAGGACTTCTGAGATTGACGTGAGAAGAGATTCAAATGCTCGAGAAGATTTGTGTCTATAGGCTGGGTTTCCTAAAGCTAACGGAGAAGTCTTGAATCGAGTGGTGTAAAGAGATTTAAGAGAACTTCGTCTATTCTAAAGTAGGATGTGGAGCTCAACAGCAAACTTCAGCCAAACCGCTTTGCCTCGCATCGGACAGCTTCACAGTCGGTGCAATCTTGAGGGAGATGACTAAAGATGTTGAAACCACCACTTGACCCTTAAGATACCATCACATGACGCGCCTACCATTCAAGCGGTGATTGAAGTTAAGTACGCAATGTTCCAGTTGACCACACAAGGCGAATTCACCATCAGCGAACACACTAGTGGTATGGATAGACGAAGCTTGCTCGAATCAAACACCACATTCCATAACTAGCATCTACTTGCATGAAATGGATTATACTAAGTCACTACTTGAATCGGAAAGACGAAGAAACCTTGCTAGCTACTCACAACAAAGACGAAATTCACCATCAATGAAAAACTCTTTTATTGAGAGAGTGTTCACAACAATTTCTTACAAAGTTTTCAAAGGGAAAACTTTTCCTCTTCTTCAAACTACACTATCAATCTATACTAAGCTTCTTCGGTTGTCCCTCTATCATGTCTATTCAATCTTCTCTTGTCCTCTTGTGAGTTACAAAATGAGGACTCCTTTATATAGCTAGCTAAGTCCCAAAAGGCGGCTGGGTTACAATCAATAGTGGCGAGGCTCGTGCCACCTCATTTTAAACAGATTTGCCCTAAAAGAAGCATACAAGGAGGTGGGTAATAAATGTATAATGTCCACTGTCCCTCCTTCTAGAAGACTACGTTTGTGAGCTTCGTTCACACTTGTTCTTGATCTTCTTCGACTTTTTGTTCTTTACTAACTATATACTTTTGTCCTTGAGCTAACACTTTGGCAATTTCTTGTAACTTTTTTCTTGTGATTGAAACTTGTAACTTTATCTTCCTTGAAGGTTGTGATATCCTCGTGCTTCACCACTTCCGGACATCGATGTCTAGCCTACGACATTTCCTCACCGCAAAACAAAGAGAGGAGAAGGTATCGAACATTTCATAATATAAATTCAACACTTACACTAAGTTCTCGTTCCTCGCCTCGATAGCCAACCTACTTACACTTTCTTATAATTCTCATGCCTTAGCCAAATTTTCATATCTCCCTCAAGGGCGTATCATCTTTGACAATATTAACTGCAACTGCATCTTCAAGAAATTCATTTCACCTGTTGTAGCTCTGACAACCTTGGTTTTATCCATCTCTGGCTCAAGAAAACTATCTTCACGAGGAGCTTGGGCAAATTCGCCTAGGCAGTTCCTTTCAAATTCATTGTCTGGAGAATTTCACCTTGGAAACACATTTTCTTCATTTGTAGAAAATTCAGGAACTTCCCATAGAAAATTCATCAATCCACGCCCGTTAAATCTTCATCCCGGAATCTCGACAAGCTGCGGAGAGACGCTAAAATCAGCCACTCAGCCGGCAATCTTGATACCCGGAAGAAATTTTCTCGAGCGTCGTATTCATGGAGGTGCTGTGAAACGAGTTCATTTAATTTTTCTTGAATTTTGAACCTTAGAAAATATTCTTTCATCCATTTATTCTAAGTTCTTTGATCCCTAAAGGAATTTTGCTGCGACGGAAAATTCTATCCAGCCGTCTTGGTGACACTCCCGGCTTCATCTCGCGCTACGCTCATGGCAGAAAATTCGCCAGCCTCGAGACTTGGTGATATTTTCTAGAAGGAAGAAAATATTTTGTGCCTTAGAAAATTTTGATCACTTTAATTTTCCTTAGAAATTTATTCCTCCCTCAATCCCATACACTGTGGTGGAGAGGGAGTTTTATTTTGCTTCACTTGGAAAATTTTCCTCGCAAGCACAACATATTTTATTTTTAACCTGGCAACTTCCAACGCCTAGGCATGCATTATTCATTTTTTGTATTTTATAAAATTTCCAACGCCCAAGCAATCATTTTCAACACCTTTAACACATATCACCTCAGGCGCAATTAACACTTGGAGAAAAATAAAATAAAATAAAAGCGCCTAGCATTTTGTTTCATCCTTCACACGTCTTGGAACTTTTTCTAACACCTTATAACTCCCATCACCCTTGGCGCATTTAGCATTTGAAGAGGAATTTTAAAATCACGCCTAGGCAACACCTTGCAACATAACAAACATTCACCACCCTTAAGCGCATTTGAGGCAAGGAAAGGAATAACGCCCACCTTTGACCACCTTTTACCATGCTTCAATCATATTTCACCTCACTTACCACCTTTATTTACCATTTACAACCTCAACTTGGGCGCATTTCAGCCTGGCAAGAGGATGACCCTTCGCCTTCCATTTTTTGTCTTCATATGAGCTCATTTGGGCGCATTTAGGAGGGTGAGGAGGACGAGCTTGTTGACTTTGTTGACCCTCTTCTAACTTTGGCGCATTTTCATGTGTCTAGTGGATGAAACTTTCTCCAACGTCCTTGGGTGACTCTTCACCACGTGCCCTGTTGGCTGACACTGACGCATGCACTTGATTTACTATTTTTAGCCACTTTCCAAATTGACTTACTATAAATAGTAAGTGCTCCGTTTGATTCGAAATTTTACCAGCAGATAGCCTGAAGAACGCTGATCGCGGTGGTTTACACCGGTTTTCGAAAATTTTGACTTTTTACGCCTCTTTTTGGGTCCCGAAGCTGGAAACCCTAATTCGCTCTGCATGCGTATCAAATGAACTTTGTTTCTCTTCGTTTCTGCGGCACTGCGATCAGCTCATGATTCTGAACTGCTGGGAAGCGGCTGCCGGGACACACCTGCTAAAAATAGCAAGTTCCTTACTGAGTGAGTATCTTCATTTGCATGTCACACCATCGCGAAGCTCTCGAAAAACCCATCAGGAATCATTCGACATGCAAAAGAAACCCTGACATGCAAACCCTAAAAATAGCCCTGGAAGACTGAATTCTGAAAGTGGTCGTCTCGTTTTGCATGTTATATATCATTCGAAGATTTCAACCGAAGGATATCCGGACATGCAAGAGAAACTCTGCTCGAACCACACAATTTGTCCAGGCCGAGATGTAAAATAGTAAGTTATACGTTTTTGCTCAAACTTTGAAGTAGCACGATGTATTATGAATCTTGTGTGTCGGAATCTCAAAGTCTTGTGGCCTGCTGGTGCACACTTACTAAAATAGTAGAGTACCTCGGAATCGGCTGAAAATCACATTGTGGCTTTGTTGGAAACATCGCGACAACAATATATTAGCTCAATTTCAAATTCTTGGCTTTACTGACCTCAAAGCGGCCGAGAAGGCGAACCCGAATTTGGACTTGGCCAAATTTGCGTTTAAAAGCTCGATGGCACAACACGGGAAAGGTATGAAGCGAGCGAGAGAGGAGACAACGGCAAAACAAACCCAACACCAAACCAAAAGCAAAGCCAAAATTAGGGGTCCCCATTGTAATGGGGCGTGTAATAACGTCTGAGGTACTCTTGCTTGCACAAGAACACCACTGTCTATTCTCTCAGTGAAGTTCTTTGAGAATAAAAAATGGCGAAAGCGGCGATTGATAGTGGAGCCACTCATAATTTCATTGACAAGAGGACAGTGGCCAAGTTGGGCTTGGGAGCAGAGGACTTTGAGGGGTTTGATTTTGTGGCAGTTGGAGGGAACATCCTTTCTTGCACTAAACAGATCCAACAAATGGAGCTGATCTTGGGTGGACACAAGATGAAAGATGATTTCTATGTGGTTGATATCAGTGACATGGACATGGTCTTGGGAGTTAGTGGCTTCATTCATTAGGAGAATATACCACCAATTACCAAACCATGGAGCTGAAATTCAAGCATAATGACAAAGAGGTTGTCCTCAAGGGCCTCTCCAAGAATGGTCCTATGGTGGTCTCAACAAAAAGGATGGAACGATCTTTTCGTAGGGATCAAGTGGCATGGGCAACAAAGTGCTTGATCACAAATACTAACCCACTGAAGGAAGAAAGAACCTTTCCCATTGACATTCAGGCTATCTTGAACAAAAAGTGCAAAGTGTTTTGCGAGATTCCATCAAGGTTGCCACGAGATAGGGGGTTTTAGCATGTGATAGAGCTAGAAGGAGCCAAACCAGTGATCACTACTCCATACCGTCACCCGTAGATATACAAAGAAGAGATCGAGAAGGCCATTAAGGAGTTACTGGATATGGGGCATATTTGCCCAAGTTCGAGCCTTTTTGTTTCTTCAATGGTGTTGGTCAAGAAGAAGGATGGGACACTCAAGATGTGCATCGATTATAGGGCTCTCAACAAGAAGACAATCAAGAATCGCTATCCTATCCCTAGGATCGATGAATTGATAGATGAGCTACATGGAGCAGTATATTTCTTCAAGATCGATCTGCGTTCGGGCTACCATCAAATTAGAGTCAGGGATGAGGATGTGCATAAGACAACTTTTAGATGTCATTACGGGCATTATGAGTTCTTGGTGATGCCTTTTGGGTTAACCAATGCCCCCGCTACATTCCAGTCTTGCATGAATAAGGTATTCATTCTGCAGTTAAGGAAGTTTATGTTGGTTTTCTTTGATGACATCTTGATCTACAGTAAAACATGGGAAGAGCACTTGAAGCATATAGAGGAGCTGCTTGACATTCTTGAGAGGAACTTATTCTATGCCAAGATGTCAAAATGCGAGTTTGGGATGACTGAGATCCTATACTTGGGCCACAAGATCAGCTATCAAGGGGTTAGTGTGGATGAGGAGAAGATCAAGGCCATTCAGGAGTGGACTACACCCAAGAATTTGACACAATTGAGAGGATTTGTAGGCCTCTGTAGCTACTACAGGAGATTTGTGAAGGGTTTTTCTTAGCTTGCAATACCATTGACCAATCTCACAAAGAAAGGAGCCTTCTCGTGGAGTCCCACAACTCAACAGGCATTTGATAGGCTCAAGAAGGTAATGAGCTCGTGTCCCGTTTTGGCCATTCCAGATTTCTCATCTCCTTTTGTACTTGAGTGTGATGCTTCAGGAGAAGGCATTGGATCCGTACTGATGCAGAATAAACACCCTATTGCATATGAGAGTAGGAAGCTCACCAATCCAGAAAGGGCACTCTCTATTTACGACAAGGAGATGTTGGCTATCATGCACGCCCTTGCTAAGTTTAGGCAGTACTTGGTTTGTGGGAAATTTGTGGTGAAGATAGACCATAATAGCTTGAAGTACTTCCTAAATCAGCGGGATTTGAATGATAGACAGCAGAAATGGGTAAGCAAACTCCAAGCTTATGACTTTGATATCGAATATGTGAAAGGCAAGAACAATGTAGTGGCTGATGCACTTTCTAGGAAGCCATATTTGTGTGCAATGTCTGATATATCTGCTGATTGGAGGATTGGTATTACAATTGAGTATGCTAAAGATTCATTTGCTAATGATGTTTTGGAAGGGAAGGTAGTTGATGACAGGTATAGGGTGGTTGAGGAGCTCGTTCTGTACAAAGGTCGAATCTATCTTGTACCTCACTCTAGGGTCAATAATAGAATCATTAAGGCTTGCCATGATACTCCCCTTGTTGGTCATCCAGGATTCTACAAGACATACAAGCAAGTAAGGGAACGTTTTGCTTGGAAGGGGCTGAAAAATGATATATTGCAACATGTGAGGGAATGTTTGGTATGCCAACAAAATAAAACTGAACATATATTACCAGCTGGTTTGTTGCAGCCTTTGCCCATTCCAAATCAGAAGTGGGAAAGCATTTCGATGGATTTCATCACCGGGCTCCCTAAGGTGCAAGGTAAGGATTGTATTTATGTTGTGGTGGATCGACTCACTAAGTATGCTCATTTCTATGCCATTACTTCAGCATTTAAGGCTCCTCAAGTTGCAGAGCTATTTTTAAGAGAAGTGTTTAGACTCCATGGATTGCCACGAAACATTGTGAGTGACAGGGATAGCAAATTTATCAGCTTGTTTTGACAAGAACTCTTCCGCTTGGCTCATATAGAGTTGACCCCTAACACTAGCTACCACCCCCAAACAGATGGACAAACGGAGATTGTGAATAAATGGATTGAAGGGTACTTGAGAAACTATGTGACGGGGCAACAATCAGCTTGGGTGAAGTGGCTACATCTAGGCGAATTTTGCTACAACACCACATATCACATGTCCATTGGGATGTCACCATTCAAGGCACTCTATGGTTATGAGGCTACCTCCTTCATGAATCTGATCCTTGCAGATAGTAGAGTTCCGAGTGCTAGAGACATGATTCAGCAGAACGTGGAGATCATGAATTCCTTGAAAGAAAATCTCCAGTGAGCCCAAAATCAGCAAAAATTATATGCAGATCAGCGAAGGACTAAAAGGGTTTACGAAGTCAACGACATGGTGTACTTGAGATTGCAACCGTATAGGTAGTCATCTCTCAAGGGGAACGGAGTAGAAAAGTTGAAACCAAGGTTCTACGGGCCATTCAGGATCACAAGGAAGATTGGAGAGGTTGCATATGAGCTTGAGTTGCCTCTTGGGAGCAAAATTCATAATATTTTCCATGTATCATGTTTGAAGAGGGCCTTGGGACAGCGGATTACATTGTCAAGGGAGTTGCCACCACTTGATGACAAAGGCAAATTGATTCTTGAGCCCGAGATTGTGCTGGACGTGAGGGAGAAGCGGTTGAGAAATAAGGTCATCCCGAAGTATTTGGTAAAATGGAAGAATTTTCCGGCTGAAGATGCTACTTGGGAAGGGGTGGAGATCTTTGAACATCCTAATCTAAGGTTGCTCGAGGACAAGCAACCATCTGGAGGTGGGGACTGCTATGTCCCGAATCTTCCTTAAGCTGGGCCAACTTGGTTTTGTAGACTAGTGTTTTAAACACTATCTAATAATTAAATAATAGCTTAGTTTGTGGCCGACCTGCCTTGTGGTTGGCGCCAATAGGTTTTGAAATTGAATTTTGTTTGTTTATTAAGACTGACTTCAATTGAAGTGGCGTAGTCGATAAGTATATATAGTAGGTATTGGACTTGGATTTATCATCACTAAATCTGGGAATTCAATTCTATGTGGTAAGAGGGCATAGCTGCTCTGCCATTGCACTCAGGTGCGTAGTCTCTCTGAGCCAGTTTGTGACAAGCAATCTTACAACTATCTTCCATTTGACACTCATCTCAGGTCTTCGTGCTACAGGGTCTGCGGATTGAAAGATTGATTCAAGAGCGATTTGGCCAAGCCTTTGGCTTTGGCCATCACCCCAGTGTTAGCCGTGAGGAGCGATCATTATCGGCCCATGTGATATCCAGTATATGTGAGTTGTGTGAAGACCAAAGCGACATCTTCAGTAGAGCAAAGGACACAACATTCTCAGAAGTCACGTGATCGCAGAGAGGACCAAAACGAAGCATTTTCCGGAGCAGTGTTATTCTTAGAAATTCATTGGTGGGAGCTTAGCTTGCCAGATGTTTATCTATCGTCCACAGCGACGCCACCTCTGGGCGCAGCTTTGTCGCTTCTCATACAGTGACTTACGAGCTTGGCATTCCAATCACATTATTTCATGTAATCGCTCCATTCAAGGAATCATTACTATCATTGTATGTGCTGTGAGTATAACATTGGAGCCTGTTAGATATCATTGCCATTTTGGGTGCATATTAAATCATAAATTTTCTGTGTGTTTGTTCACTGGATTTTGTTATTTCCTTATGTTTGTGCCCTAGCATTTTACATGGTTCGGGTTCGAATTGGATTCACCTTTTTCAAATCCATAGAGCATTGATCGTACCCTCCCCGTATCCGCAGGCTAAAAAATGTATCCTGTGCGAATTTGTATTTTATCAATAAGATTTGTTTGATGCATTTCAAACTACAAAGGATTTGTAACTTTGCGAGTCCTATTTCTTTATTGATCACTACTCCTATTTCTTTTTACACTTGTTGCCATTATTTAAGGAGAAAAATGATAAGGTAAAAATGCAAAGTTTAGGAAAATGAAGAAACATTGGGGTAAACAAAAAGTAATTGGTGGCAAGAGATCCCAAGGAAAGAATAAATGGGAGCATAAAAGTATGAAAATACACAAGCTCAAAACATTTCTTAGGTAGTCGTCATTAGGAGGTAAATTTATTTTGGAGCTATTGATTTTAGAGAAGCATAACTTGATTTTTGATCTGCATACACATTTTGGAGTTTCTTTAGATGTGTAACATAAATTTTAGACCCACACAAGTTTATTTCAAAGTGGTATTAAATATTTTCAAACCCACAAAAATTGATTTCAAAGATAAAAAATTATAACAATCTTAATTTTTTATTATTTTATTAGTGGGTGCTTTTTAAAACATTTTTGGATGGCTGACCATTCTAGGGATGGTGTGGGGATTTCAAAGACGTGTTGTCTTGGGGACAAACTACCAACCTCACCATTTCTTGCCATTTTTGCATGTGTCCAAAATGTTTCTTGCATTACCTAGGGTTTAGGGGATGCCCTAGGGATGTTTTTCCAAGGCAGGCGAATGTCCCCTAAACTTCCCTAGTACAAGGACACATAAAAATTTGGGGGACATATACTATGGTTTCCTTGATTTTTAGAAGTCTATTTTTGGATCTCTTGTCGTGCAAGAGATGTGAATTTCATTGTCATTGTCGGTTTGTGTTAATCTCTACAAACAGTATAATGGAAGATTGTTAGAGTTGAGTTTTAGTATTATTGGATTAAATTTTCTAATAAAAATTGCATTGCATGCAATTGAGTCATCCCTAGAGTAGAAGTGCATTTATCTTATTAATTTATTTTCATGCAAAGTTTTGTAAGCACTTATAAATAAGTGCCATTTGCAATCAGATTTGTAATGGTAATTTTTATACCTACTTGCTGAAATTGCTGCTGAAGTATATTCTATTTCTTATGTAATTTTATGAGTTAAACATTACTTAATAATTAGTAAGGGTTATGTACTGTAATGATGATTAAGTTGGGTCTTGAATCCATTTATTCAATTCCCATGTTAATTCACAGTCCCTTGTTTGTTTGTATGGATGAGGTAAATGGAATTGTTTTGCCAACATTGCAGGCTTTGTATTGCAAAGTTCAAAAAAGTGTGTTCATTGTAGCTTTATATGCATTGTTTTCTTTTCGGTTTGCTAAATTTTGCATTGTAAATCTATCCAATCCTATGTGTACTTGCACTATTCAATCTTCTCTTTTAGTTGAACAATGTAGGTATGGAATAATTGTAGGTGTTTTTTTGGGTCGAAAACTATAAAAATCTTAATCCAAGGGCCTGTTTTGGAAAGTTTTAAAAAGGTTGCGTTTGGCTTCATTTTCCATCTAGATTTCATTTTGGTATTCTTCACTTGGGAGCATTTTTGTTCGAATTCACAACCGAGGACATAAACCCTTGGTTGTTTACAGGTTTGGGAGGACAAAAACTCTCTTGGACTTCATTTTTGGAATCGAGGAGAAAACCCTCATTTCCTTCATCCTCAAACAAGGGATT
>VDFB02271358.1:844221038-844273379 GCA_007258455.2 Sequoia sempervirens
TTTTTCTTATTGGGTAGTTTCTTGTGCGGTGAGATTTCTGGCTTGGAGTTGCACTTACTCTTGTTAATAGAGGTATGCCCTAAATTATCTTTTTCATTGGGATTTGTATTTATTCTCGTTTATTTCAATCTATTTTCTAAATTTAGATGTGGTAATTAAGCTTATCAATTTATTCAATTTAGATTTAATAGATTCAATTTATTTAATCTAAATGTCGTTTTGGAGATTTGAACATGTATCTCTTCAATGAGATCATAACAACTTAATCAATCTAGTGCAATCACTTTAATTCTAATGGATTATCTAAGCTAATTAATTAACACTAACAATAAAACACAAATTAGTTGCAATAATCACAACTCGAGGTAAATATTAGAATATTAAGTCTTATTTTAAAAATAAATGCAAAGGAATTAGATATTTAGTTGCAAGAATCATGATGAATATTTGATTGTAATGTAATGTCCATTCCACTCACCTAGATATAAAAAATGGATGTTCTTACTATGCTCGCTATTTAAAATTCTATGCAGAACTAAAGCCCCATGAGGGTAAATTTTGTGGCTCTAGATGAATTGTGTGTTGTGTAAATCTAATCTCTAGCATGTGGTTCTAATTGGGCATAGTACAAATTTATGCTAATTGATTTGTTATAATATCTACTCCTTATTGTTATGATATTTATTATGTCAAATGATAAGGATTAAGTTCTCCTAGGCCAATCCCCTTGATTGGACTAATTTTATAATTGTGATAAACGATGGCAAACAATAGGCAAATATACAAATAATCTAGATGATAATTTTGGTGCAAGTATTGATTCGTTTTAGAGATCTAAATCAAAATGTTCTTGTTGAATTCTCCTTTAATGCTCTAAGATTTTTAGTAATAATCAAATATGGATTAATGCTCAAATGAATGTATTTAATTCCAATGCATAGTGAGTTATCACACAAATGAATTCCAAGTTAACTCCCGATGGATAGTGGGAAAGGGTGGGAGTTAGTCATTCAAATTTTAAATTTTTAAATTTTTGAGTTAGATTTGCATTATGTGGAACCACATGCATCACAAAAATGGCTAGGGATGAGAAATGTACAATATTGGAATCATGGGTGAATTATAGAAATTTAGGCCAATAAATGAGGGGTTATGTGGTAATTAACATAGATAGGATAGAGATATGGCTAAAAATTTAGGAGTGCATGTCAAAATGAATGGGAAAGGATAGGAATTGGGGAATGAGTCAAAACTAGTACAAAAAAAGTGGCATGTTCCTATGATTCTATTGAGGCATCTCTCAGCATGGGCCCAAAATTAAATGAAATTTGGCATGGATATACTAATTTCACCATCACATTTTTCTCTCACTTTTAGGTGTATGTGAATCCTAAATGAATATGTAAATGTAAAGTAAATATGTAGACACAAAAAAATATTTGGGTCCTATAAGTGCCTAAAATTGCATGAACGTGCATGATAGGCTGATGATGATCTTGTAGAATAGCTCATGACCCATGTGGTGTAAATAACTCTCTTTACCTTTTTGAATCTAATGGAATCTCCCTTGTGTCTTTAGGACCCTTCCTCATGTGTTCACCATCCTTACAAACTACATACTTAGCTTGTGTGTCCCCTTATCCTCTAAAACCAAGTTTGTGTTCCTTAAGCTACAGGTGCATCTGATAGATCCACGATCACTCAAGAAACTCAAAATAATTTATCGAGTCTCTTGGGCGATTTTCCCTAGTAAAGTTGCCAACCCACATTGACAAAAATGATGACCCTATCTTGTTTAGTAGGTGTGTGAATCCTTTAATTTTAATCATTTCTCTTCCAATTTTACCCTATGATTAGGAATCCAATTGAGTTGTGATTGCAACCACCATTTATATTTATCAGTTTCTCCCCTAATTGTGAAATGTAATTGTTAGTTGCCTCCCCTGAGTCATAACCGTGATTGAGATTTCTCAACCTATTTAAGAAGCTCTAATCCTCCTTCCAAATAGTCATTGGCTATTAATTCTTACCTTCTTTGTAAATCTAATTTGTTGTCCTTTGTCTAAAGTTTCTTAAGTAGGATAGCAAGTCCATTCTTAGGAATCAAAGCTAAAGTCCATAGACTGTTAAGACACTCCTAGTAGGCCACGCATGCTCGTTCTTCTTTAAGCTATGGAAGCTTCCTTTTTCTAATATCACAACACCACATCACTCATTTTCTAATTTTAGTTTCCTAGTTTCTACCCTTATTTGATCATTCAAAGTGCCTTGAGCTAGAGAGAAGAGAAGAATACATGAAAGATAAGCCCCTAAGGACTACAACAGCTTCAATGAGCATCTGTCAACTTCTAGGTGTGAAATTTTATTTTGTTACTACTTTCAACTCATAGCTTAGTTTATTTTCAAAAGGTATCTAGGTTAGAATTTAGAATAGCTTCAAATCTTGCCTAGATTGATGATATTATACCATTGTATTGCAAATTAGGATAGCTAAAATAGATTTTTTGTGCAAATATTTATATTAGATTATATTCAATTATATTTATGTATTCAGCAAGTGGAAAGCCCTCGACGATGATATATCTAGATTTTTTTAAAAGGGTAGGTTGCACAATGAGGAGAAATGATGATGTCTAGGGAAGGCGCATAGGTTTTTGCACTTGAAGGGTGTTTGGAAGCCTTTTTTGTTGTCTTTGTTGGGCCATGGACTTGTTTTAGTTGTGTACCTTTTATTTTTCTTAGCTCTTTCATTTTTCCTCTATGTATTGTGCCCTATAGGGTTTGAATAAGATTTTTCCCACTCTATCTTAGACCTTTGGTGCCTATTGATTGGTTTTTCGGCAATTGTTGCCTTCATGGAAGTCACTGGGGGTCTAGAGGACCCCCCAAGCTTGTCTTTTAAGCATGCTCGTAATGGAGGTGAGTGTTCCTCGACTAGCCATGAACATGTAATTAACCTTTTGTTACATGTAAATGAAGATTTTAAAAATACCCATCTTTTGGGGTCTCATCCTCGACCCAATGGATGTTTAAAGAAATATAAGGATTTCCCTATTATGGTGATCAATCCTAAACCCATAATTGAGGAAGTGTTATATTTATTGAGGCATGCATTAATTTACAAGTTCATGGGTCTTCATATTTTCATGGATGTTTTGAAATCATGGCTTAGGAAGAATCAGAATCTTGAAGGTAATATAGAAATCATATTGGTTGTGAATGGGTATTTCTTCATAGTTTTCTCTCGAATGGTGGATCAAAACATGATTTTCAAAGGAGGCCCCTATTTTCACAACCAAGCAAGTTTATTCATCAAACCCTAGCACATAGGGTTTGACCCTATGGAGGAGCTCCTATCTAAGATTCTTGTTTGGGTTCACCTCCCTCAACTTATAATAAAAATTTCATGACAATATATCCTTCATGCTATTGTAAACCCAAATAACTTTCACCTATAACTATTAAATATAAAATTAAAAAAAGGGGTCTACCATTTTGCTTGAAACCCACTCACATAGAAGACATTCGCTCGAAACCCTAGTGCATAATTTGCTATCTGAATGACCCTATAAGGTGCTCGAGTAAGAAAATTAACTCTTTGTTTCCTTCATTTTTATTTCACAAGTTTTAGGATTAAGAATCATAATAAAAGGATTTAGCAAAGACAAAGTAGGTCATATGATAATATTAGAGAGTAAAATATTAATGATAATTTAAACAAGGAATTAGCTTATTAAAATTAAGATAGTGAGTTCCTTCTAGACACTCATGATCACCTTCTTCACTATTAAGATAACCTCCTAGGTTCCTCATATGGTGATCCTAGTGTTTGATGGATTTCACTCATACAAGCAAAAAAATTTAAAACCCTAACTATTATTTCATGTTACTAGATCTAGCTTTCGTGAGACATTCATGGAGATTCTTCCTCCCCTACATAAAAGTTCTTGAAAAATGGATATTCATCATTGTTATGACATATCAAGCTCATTGCATAATCACAAATCATTAAAATATAGCTAGTGGAAATGTTAAATGTAGGTGAATCTTTTATTCCTTTCCTTATTAGAATGCTTTTGTTAATAAAATCATGTTTCCAAAAATAAAATAGGAACTACAAAGGTCACATGTACTTCCACACATGTGAGAGTCCAAAGGAAGGTGTTAAGCACCAAAATATACCTTCTACATTGTCAGAGAGGTAAAAAAAAATATAACATAACAATTATCATGAAGATAGGATGGGAAAAGGAACTTTTTGGCCTTGTAAAAAAAATAATTAATTTTAGGCCAAAACTTAATCCAAAATTATACTCAAATCAACTGTGCCTCCAATTTTTATTAAATTCACAGGTCCTAAAAGTATTTTTGAATACTATCTAAAGTTTTTATAATTTATAAGGGAACTGGTGAGATCTAAAATCATAAAAAAAAAGTGTGTATGGGGGTACATGGAAAGTTTAGAAACATATGAAAGATCCCAAATTAGGATTTACACTTAAAAAAATATTTGATTTCTAGTGGCATAATGTTATGAATGGGTATCCAATATATCAAGAGGGATAAAAGATGCATGAATACACCTTTATCAACCTCAAGGAAATCTTATTGACTATCACAAGACCTATCCTTCTTTATTATGAGGCATTATCAAATATAAATATGAAATAAACTAAGAGCTATAGTAAACAAGAGAGGTCAACTTGTTGTTATAACATCATTAATGAAGATTAAGACATATTATGCACCTACATCCCTTTATCATCATGAAAAGTAACACAAGAGACCAAGAAATATAGGTGTATAGAGGCATAATATAACAAATAACCCTTAATCTAGTATAAATCAATAATGGATAAAGTATAGATATACTAGGAACTCAAAAATATCACGAAAGAAGTGTAACACTACCTTACCAAGGTGGACAAATTAATAAGATGCAAAGTGAGAATATAAATAAAACAATAAAAATCAAATCCATCTAGAGAAAAAATTCATGAGACCAAAATCATATCCTAATAATTAAACACACAACTCCCTATCGATGATTAGAGTTAAGCACAACAACTTTATATACATACTAAATGAAGTAGTATAAAAGGAAGTGTAGAACATGGCAAACCTACCTAGAAAAGTGAGTTCAGAGTGTCCTACAAGGACTCATTCACCCTAGGGCAAATGGGTCTTTGTACAAGGTCTTTCCTTAGCTTCAGGGGTCCTTTGATGCAAGATCTGAGCTTCAGTTTGCCTTAGGTTTCACTACCGAGAAAGTTGGAATTAAATTTGAGATTTGAGTTTCCATGGCTTGACAACAATGTTGACAACTTTGCAAAATTTCTCTTTTGACCCAATTTCATTCCTTTTTCACCTACAAGTTTGCACACACAAAGAGAGAGAGAGAGAAATGCTTATTTTTAGGTGAATAGGGGTTTTCCTTGGTTAAACCCCAATTTTGGTAATTAAACCTTGATAATGAGATAATGACAAAATGAAAGGAATTTGATGAATGAAAAATATTATGTCACAACTCACCAAACCCTCAATAGCTATCCTTAGAGGAATGAAGTCTAACACATATCTCTAAGGTTTGGATCTTTCATAAATTGGCTTGATTGGATGCTTGATTTGACACTTGATTGATGCTTGAATACTTGAAACCTACATCACAATGTTAGCTTCAAAACATGACATGAAGATGCATAAACTTTCACATGATGATATGATCTTGATTGTTGTTGTAGATACTTAACAAATCTACTCTTCAATTCTCTTGACAATAATCTTTGCTCTTGTGAAAGTTGCCTCTTTATTCTTAACGTTAAATTGATAAAATAACTATGTATTTATAGATGTTCATCTAATTTCTCAAAAAATAGATTCCAAAATTCAACAATTGAAACTTGAATTTGAATCATTAAAATGTCACCAAAAACATATTAAAAATTGTGTCTTGGCACTTAAGGAGGACCCATTCGCCCTTGGGCGCATGAGTCTTGGGACCTAAATCCAGGACACACAATTTCCAAGATGTTTAAATTAATGTAGCCATTTGTTTAATATAGTTTCCCTTTCAGAAAATGAGAATAATAAGGTTTAAGAATGCATAATTTAGGCAATTATAAGCTTAATTAATTCCAATTAATTAAGGGACCCAAACATAGTGTGAAAATGTAAAGGTTTACATTTTCCTACACTACATTTAGGCCCCACCTTGTGAGAGAATGAGCTTACGCTTAAACTCACACTAAAGTAAATAAATATATGTCAAGAGGGGGTCCAAGTGCACAAATGTCGATGGGATAGGATGACAAGGATCAAGGAGGTTGTGCAAGCCTCCAGGATCCAAGATCCCATAGAAAATCAACATAAGCACAAAGGGACACACATGAATGTATGATATGAGGCAGCGGGACAAGATACAAAATCATAAAATATCAAAATTAATGCAAGAAAATATGAACTAGCAAGTTGTGTTATGCCACATCCATCAAACACACTCATAAGGATGTAGAATCACTTATGAAACACATGGCTCCACTGGAAAGCAAGTTGTGTTATGCTCGGTGGCCATGAAAAATATGCTCGCACACTAGGTCTACAAGTTGTGAACTCACAAAACAAGTGGAAATGGGCAAGTCATGCCAAGTCTATAGGCTCCCATACGTCAACCATACCATAATTTATACTCCTTGATAACTTTGATAAGGTGCCACACTAAATGGTCAAAGGTTTTCACAAGGATAGAAAGTTGCATTATGCTAGACATTCATGACATAAAGGAACCACAAGGCAAGTTGTGTTATGCTTAGTGGCCATGAATTGGTTTTGGGTTAGGATAATCAAAGGGGTTTTGCTTGATACATGAAAGGTCTCACCTTAAGGAACATCACACTTGATGTCACCGAGAGAGGACTAGTCGAGGGATAAAAATATTCACATCTTAGAGAATATCATTGATCATAGCATTGCCACCAAGGGGAATGTCATATGCCAAGAAAGGTCACACTCTTGTAGAATATCAAGCATAATATCACTACAGAGAAGATACATCACATAGATCAAGAAAGCCACACTTTGAATAAAATAGTTTACACTTCCTAGGAGATGTTTGATATCATCACTAAGAAGGGAACATGCAAACAATGAGTGGGGGACAATATGCCCCCCTCTTAAAATGTCAACATACTTTCTATGTTGGTATTTTAAGTAGAAAGAGAGGATGAGGCAATCCTCGAAGAGAATGCACACCTCCAAAAACTACTTATCCTTGCCCCCCAATCATAGAGACAAAGACAACCATCAAGGAGTATCATATTACTGCCAAGATAAATATGGTTGCACTTAAGACCATACCACCATGAATGGAAATGAGCAAGACACATAGAGATACTAATGCCACATAGTGATGAGCAACATGATAGGATGAAAATCATTATCAATTAGAGGAAATAGGTGCATCCACATGAGGAAGAGCACCACAACCCTTAAGATGTTGAATTTTATTACTCAAATCCTTATATTCATTAGTTGAATGACCATGCACTCGATGATATGCACAAAATGAACTTTTATTATAAAATTTATTTCATGTTCTTGAAGGGAGAGATATCAAGTCGACAAGGTACCCTCTTGATCAATGGTAGAAGATGTTGCTTTCTTTTGTGACAAAGGTCTTTCTTTCTTACTACAAGGTGTCATACATACACAAGAATCTCTATATTATGATATTTTGTGCTCTCCTTTAAAGGAGGGTGTAAAATCTAATGCACCACAATCACTAAGACATGTGTTTGAAGATCAAGCAATATTTTTCCTAGGAGTGTTTTGTGTGATGACATTGATATTAAGTGAAGGTTTCTTTGATGCTTTCTTTTCTTTCGAAGGACGATAACCAAGACATCTTGTTCATTCTTGCGAGGTAGGCTTTATAGGGATACAAATACCTTGTTTATTAAGACCACATCATTTTCCATTATAGACAAGTTGTTTCAAAAGCTCATAACCTCTTCCATATTTTTTTTCTATTTCTTTTGGGTTTGGTGGTTTCCTATCCTCGCACTCATCATATGTGGTTGTATAATTTTTGTTTTCCTTTTCTTTGCTAAAAGTTGTGGACTCATGTGGTTTTGATGACTCATCTTTGTTGTGCCCTCAGCACACACGCCCCATTCAGAACGGGGACCCTATTATCTTTCGCCTTGCCGGGTCATTTTTGTCGCTGCCTCATTTTGTATACCCCATTTTGGTGTCCTAGGTGGTAAGAATGCCTTTGAAGTCTCATCTTAAGTTGACCGTGTTTCTCCCTTTTAATTTTGTCAAGTTTTGGCACCTTGCGGGGTCTCTCTGGCAATTTGCCTCTGCCAGCGGCCTTGGGGCCTGCCGAGCCCGCCCCAAAGGGTTTCCTTGGCCGGGTTTCCCCTTCGTGTTCGTCGTTCCAAATGGCAGAGGGCTTACAACTTCCCGGGCCCTGGGTCCCGGCCCCCTGTTCTTCGTCAGTTGAAATTTGCAAAAGTTTTAGCTGCTTTCGGACCTGTCGAGCCCAACCCTCTAGACTTCCGCTTCCAGAATTCTGTGAGGGCTCCGCTGATCCTGACGGCGGACCTCTGGCGAAACTCCACCCTCCGGGCCCTGACTTCCCCTTTTTTGCCAGTGATTTCCGAGTAGAATTTTCCAAATGGCGAACTTCCAACGGAATTCCGCCCTCCGGGCCCCCGGACTCCCGCCGTCGTCCTTGAATTTGAATCCACCAACCATCTGCTATGTCGTACTTGCATTTATTGAAGCCATTAATGGTGGTGGGGGTATAAATATCTTTCCCAAACCTATCATGCTCACTTGTCAGGGTTGCAGAGAGAGGTCAAAGAAGTTGCCAGAGAGGATCCCTGTCTTCGGCGATCGTCGCCCTCGCACCCATTGCCGTCACTTGCCGACCATTAGTCGATTTCACGCCTTGCTGAATTGGGTGTCCAAGGTAGGTTTACCGTTTTCCCTCCCAAGCAATTTTTCATGATTTTAAAGCTTATAAATGATCAACACAGGTTAAAAGGACATGTGATTGATAAAACAAAATGAAATGCACAAAACCCATGTTTTCAATTCTTCGAAAAACTTCCAAAATGCCCTCGGATTCGCGACTAGAATTTCACTTCACTGCGATCGTTCATCGCCCAGGGGCGTTCATGCCCTTCGAGCCCGGGTCTCCTCTTGGTTGTTGAAAACAGAAAACAACGAAGATTTCCCAAAATGGTTATTTGACCCCTTAGGCCCGGCTCCTCAGACCTCTGTTGTCCCTTCACCATCAAGGTTGAAAACTTGAACATCCAAACTTGGCCGTCGTTTTGGCTCTTCGGGCCCGAACCCCCAGACTTCCATGTTTGGAAGTCCGCAAAGATGTCGTTGTTCCAAACGGCGAAGTCACCCCGTCCACCTGAGCTCTGGAGTTCGCCTTTCCTTTCGCCGTCCGCTTTGCGTGCGAACTCAACTACCCGCCGCCCTCCTGGGTCCCTTTCCGCGCCCTTTCGTCCCATCTTGCTGTTATGAACGGAAACCGTTGGCAACCTTCCGCCTCCCGAGCCCCAGGCATCCATTCATCGTTTCGAGGTTGGCCCTGAACTTTGAACGTCCTTTCCCTTTCCGAGCTCCGGGCTCCAGGACTCCATCCCTCCTCTGCCGTTCCGAAAGGGGAAATTCGCGCCCACCCTTTTGAGTTTTGGGTTCCGCCTCCCTACTCATCGTGGAAGCTCAAAATGTAATCTGACGTCCGACCCTGATGTCGGGTCTGGTCCGCCGAGCCGCCCCCTTCGAAATTCTGCCCAATGATCGCCATCCCAAACGACGAAGGCATGACAGCTTCCCGGCTTCTCAAGCCCAAACACTTTAAAATTGCGAAACTGCCAGCCGCCCTTAGACCCGCTGGGTCCCGGAGTTCCACCCCCGGAACTCCGTTTATGCTTAGACATTCCAAACGGCCAACTCTACATGACTTTCTGGCCTTGTACCTCCGGGTGCTCCTAAATCAATCCCAATGACCCCAAATTTGAAATATGATTTCGACCTATTTGCTAAAATTCGGCCTTCTTCGCTACGATCCTTTTGAACCATCAAAATTCGGTCGGGAAAGATATTCTGGGTCGCTTTGCCCTGTTTCCCTTTTCAAAATAGCATTCCTGCCAGGGAAGTCCGAGCCTCCAGGCCCGAATTGTCTAAAAGCCCTCAATTAAAAGACTAATGGCATTGGGAAGTAGAAGTATCATTTTATGAACGATAAATTATTTAAATTTGACTTCACCCATGGGATTTTAACTAGCATGAAGACTTTCGTGATCAGTTGCACTGACTGCACCTTTGCTTGCAGAATATATGGAATCAGGTGCAGGACCTTCGGGGGCAGCTGTGGAAAAGGACAAAGGAAAGAAGTCGCGCAAGACTCCTCAAAGAAAAGACGACAAGGACCAAATGAAGTACCAGTTCCAGTGTGAGCCTCTGCACTCAAAGGTTGCCATGGATTGGAAAGAAAATCACCGACACCAATATTGGCCATGTCAATATTAATGAATTTACACAAAGGGTCAGGATCAATCCGAAGACCAAGAATGCGAGACTGATCAGACAAAGTGGAATTGCAAAAGCTGTAGGCTTCCCTCCATCTCTCGTGGCCCCTGAGTTGGTCATAGCTTGTTGGCAGGCATATCAACTGGACACAAGGACCATAATTGACAGAGATGGTAACATTCTCGCTGACATTTCAGCTGAAGGAATCACAAAGACCTTCCATATTCCCACTTTTTAAGAAATGGAAACACCTACCATAAAGGAATGCTAGGCAGCATGGAATGACAATTCGACAGGCTGCAAAAAGTTAATAAATCAGCATTGGCTTAAAGAAAAATGGGGCAGCGCTGCGAAGGTTCCTCACGAAGTCTTCCGCAGTGATTTCCATGAAGATTACCATGACTTGGTCACGATGCTAAGCAGGGTTATGGGTCTTCCTACTACAGCCTTCTTCCAGGAGTGGATGGTATACTTCTTTGAACAGATCCTTCGTGGGAATGAGGACGTCACCACAAAGTCCTCTTTCTACTGGGAAGGTATAATAAGCGACTCCTTCCATGAGAAGTTCGTCAATGTGAAGAGGAGTTCCAAGTTCTACATGACTTCATATCTCGTCTACTCCTTGGCAGAACAGAGACAATACAATGGGTTGTTTGTAGCACCCAATGAGGAGCGGGGTCAAAGACTGAAGGCCTATGACAGGTACCCCTAGCTCCAGTACCGAAACTTCAAAAAGGAATATTGCAGGGTAAATTATGCCTTCATTGGCCATATCATCAGAATGATTGCTGGGGATTTTGAGAGAAGGGTTTCCCACGGTGCTCGGGCATTCTTGAAGTAGT
The DNA here is from genome assembly GCA_007258455.2 of Sequoia sempervirens. Taxonomy (NCBI): domain Eukaryota; kingdom Viridiplantae; phylum Streptophyta; class Pinopsida; order Cupressales; family Cupressaceae; genus Sequoia; species Sequoia sempervirens. The sequence continues at coordinate 844,232,432 of VDFB02271358.1, forward strand.
ACGCCTTCCTCTTCATTCAATATCCAAAGTTCACATACATCTGTGCCCAATGCTTCACTGAAAGGCCAAACAAATTGCCTCGATACCCCAACAACCGGATCATCCTATTGGAGCTTTCTCGGCAGCTCCAACACATACAGGCAGTCTTCAGTGGCAAACACGTAGCAGGAATCTCTTATCCCTTGACCCTTGGTCAGGGCATGTATAAATTACAAATTTCCCAGTGCACTGGTAACTCTGAGAAAGAATTGAAGGATTATCATTTTCACCTGCACACTGCTCGCCCGTGAATGGACCCATATGGGCATGTAAGGAAGGCACTAGGACTGGGGCTCCCTCATCTACACCACATTGAGGACTTTTGGCGGGATTGTCAGGATGATAAGGAAGTACGTGCAAGGCACTATATACGGATGACTACGTATTTTATAAGAAAGGGGCAGCCATTTCTCATACCAAATCAAGTCGAGGAGGATGAAAGCACTGTAATGGACCCCAGGTACCCCGTAGTCGCCAATTTGCCGATACCAACAATAGATGAGGATGAGCAAGAGGTTGATGACCTCGATATTATAACCAAGCCAATCTTGGCCCGTACCAAGGAGTGGGTTGATGGATAAGTGGCCTGATTAAAATAGCAAGGGGTGGTCTTGACATACGAAGGACTCAAGAGTGAACCAAGTTCCATGGAGGAGGCCGCTGCCACTACTTCAACGGGCGGGACATCCAAGTCTCCTCCAGTCACTAGAACCAAGAAGAGAAAAGAGACGAAAACAGAGCAGTCCCCTGATCCCAAAGTTTATACAAGGAAAGATCTAGGGGACTCACCTTCTAAAAGGCTTAAACAAACAAGGGGCACCACAGACCAGCCCTTAACCCAAGAGGAAGGAGAAAAGGGTACGTACCAAGTAAATTCTCTTTCGAACCTCCCTATTGTGACTGCCCCATCGTCTGCCTCTCTAGCATTGGTCGCTAGATCCCCGCCGATAGTAGACATCTCTATCCATCTCACCCCTTCACCTCCGGCCGAGCCTATAATTGTCGTTGATTCTTCTTCTGTCATTACTACTCCTCCTTCCTCCGCCGCCATGTCACCTACCACATCCCTCCCTTTAGTTACAATGCCGACACCAATAGCTGCTCCCTCCGTGCCTGAGGCCCTCTCAAGACATACACAAAATCTCCCCTCCGAGCTCTCCCAAATCCTTATGGATCCCACTCTTCAAACGGCCCTTGCACAGGTCCTCGCTACTGCTAAACCTTCGCAACCTCCGACAGGGCTACCAGCTATGGAGGCCACCATGTTAATCTCCGAGGAATGGAAGAGGCGAGAACAAGAGGCCTCAAAGCCATTTGAAGAGAAGGCCGATAAATACCATGAGCACCCAGAGTATGAACACCGCACTATCGACATGGTGGCTCATGAGGAAGAAGGAACAGGCTCCTCCGAGAGCGGGGATGAGGAGGATGATGTCGGTGGTAGGGTCATCGTGCAAACCTTCAACGATGATCTTGAAGAAGAAATGGCCCAGCAACTGAAGGGTACTAAAGAAGAGGCAGAAAGGTTGCCTCTTAGGGAAGGAAAGCTACAGGAAGATAAGCCTAAGGGCGAGGCTCAAACTGTCAAAGGCCCCGAAATTGAGCGGCTTAAGGAGTAGAGCCTCGAAATTGAGCAAACCGAAGGAAAGGAGGGGAAGGAAATGGAAAAGAAAGAAAGTCCTAGGCAACAATTATCTACCAAGCCTCCTATTAAGCGCCTTGTGTTCGTCCAGGACTCCGATGAAGAAGAAGATACCATTAAGGAAGAAGAAAGGGCCCTAGAATATAAGAAAACGAAAAACTTAGCCAAGGGGGGCGAAGGTGATCATGAATCACCTAAAGAGAAGGCTGCTATGCCTGAATGGCTGGAAAGACAACTTGAAAATTAAACTCCAGTACTAAAGGACCCAAGAGTGAGGCTAGAAGCTATCTTAGCCCAAGTGCAAATGACAACTAGAAAAGAGAAGAGGCCTAAGATCAGATCCAATGTAACAATGGATGCTTCTGGGTCTCGAGTTGTGCAAATAGCAACGCCGGTGTTAGGCCAGGAGGGAATAACCTATAACATCTCCACCATGGATTTGGGAACTGCTACCAGGGAAAAAAAGGTAGGACACCTTGAAGAGTCAGTGGCTACAGTGGTGCATCTGATAAAGCAGGATAAGGTCTCGAAAGATGAGTTTAAAGCACAAGTGGCTGCTTTGACGGATTACATCCAACAATGGTCTTCGGTGGATGACCTGCCTACCACGTCCACAACCCCATCCCAACTATTGTCCACAGAACAAATTGATAAGATGGAGAGAAGAAAGAACTTAGAAAAGACCACAAAAAGCTAGTTTCGGCAGGTCCTATACATCGGGAACATGGGTATTAGCCGGGATGTTCGAACAACCAACAAGTTCTTGGATCTGCAGTAATCTTTGGAAAGCACGAGGAAGCTCTGCATTGATTTCTCTGCAACATACGACTCTACTTATCCAAAGATCGAAGCCATCCTTCAGTTGTCAAAAGCCACATGGGAGAAGGAGATTGCATTCAACAAGGATGATCACTGGCTGATGGATGTGTGGTGGCGGGATTTTGACAACAGGAAAGAAAGGCCAGAGCAGATAATGAGTAGAGTGGATTCGAACATCGAATGGATCAAGGAAATCAGAGCGGAATGTGCTCGATACCTCAAACTAATGACGGAATATGACATGCCCATAATATAGATGGATCCAAAAAAAGTAAAACCTCACTTTCAGAAGAAGATGGAGGACAGGATATCTAGTGAAATAACGGTGGAATTCATGAGTTTTTTCGCCCGTGCATTCGACCAATCAGAGCTATTCAGAGATCAGGGCACAAAATATGATGAGGACTGGAAGAAGCTGAAAGATAATGCCAAGGAATGGAGCTACCAGATGTTGTGGTACGAGATTATTGAGGTAGACAAGCTCCAACCAGTCATTTTAAAGTTCATAGAATATACAGCTCCAAAGAAACAAGAGGACATCCCTCTTGGTAGTGAAGAGCTCCACAAGGAGTAGCTATAGTAAAACAATAATCAACAAAGAACGAAATTGCTACAGTGATTGGCACTAGATGACAAAATAGGGAGAAGACAAAATGTAATTTTAAATTGTAATATATTGGGGGTTGGTGAAACCCTATTTTGTAATAAATCTTTGCCACACAATGAGAATTAATCTTGGCCATTCATTTAACTTTTTGGGCACTATAAATAGGGGTCTCCTCTCATTTGCAAAAGAGAGTTGAATTGTTCTAAAGACATGCTGCAAAAATTTATAATAAAAATATATTGACTTGGTGCATTTTATGAGTTTTTCACATGTTACTTGATTCAATTTCCATTGTTAGATGCTTTACTTAGTTTTGTATTGATGTTCTAGTTAGCTGTATTCTTGTTTTGATAGATTTTAGAAATGTTATTTTGTAGTTGTGAAATTCTTGTTGTGTAGATGTCTTTTTAGTCCATACTTTTTGTTGTTTTTTGCTTGTAGATGGCTGTGTAAAGTTAGTATGGGCTTAAATTGAGAGCTGCTCCACACTTTTCATCTTTGTTCATGCATGTAAATGGTGAATGAAAGGTGAAATGTTTATAGTCTTTAGAAGATAGCACAAATTTCATGAGACTGTGAGATTTCTGGTTAAGTGGAATATTGTTTTCAGAAAGTTGTCCATAGCAGGGACTCCATGATTACTGTTCACAATTAGTTGTAGATCCAGGAACCTTCCCTCTTCCCCGCTCTTTTTCCCTTTTTTTGTAGAAATAACCTGTACCAAGGTTCATTGCACATTGTAAAGCCAAATTTGAAGAAACATCGAAGTTTTGGACCACTGTCTGAACCTACAGCAAAGTGAAACTTGACCTCCATCTTCGTATTTGAAGATCTAACTCGCATCCAGCTACGTAAGTCCACCCTGTGATTACTAGCAAAATCACATTGAAATCAATTAGGAGTTCCATGCAAGTCATGACCGACACCCGTAGAGACCTCGAGAGATTTTCAACTGTCATGGGAAATTTCTTCAAGAGAGGTACGTATCTTGTAACGCTTCTGTTGAGAAAGTGCAAAAATGCCCATCAACGTAATCCCGGAGCTAGAAGGAGGTCTTTGTGAAGTTGGATCAACTCCATCGCTCTCCTGCAGTGATTTCAAAGAGTTTTACGGTCAACATTAACTAAGGGAGAACTCCAAGAGTTGTAGCCTCCTACAAGGGCAAAATGAATTAAACAAAGTAGCGATGTTTCTTCCTCTTCCTCCATTCCACCCACTTCCCTTCCACCTTCGCCCTCATTCGGCTTGCATTCGTCTTCCACTCGACCATCCGAAATTGCATTTTCAACTCCGATCTCCGGCGGCCAGGGAATTGCTTCTCTACCGGCCCTTCCAGACTAAGGTATAGTCCAAACAGCTGCAGCTCAAGTGCAGTCCCAACCTGCTGTTCTATTGCATGTGCAATCCCAGGTTGCTGTCCCTCAACATCGAGTATCACCTCCGCCTCCCGCCATGGCTTGGTTGGCACAAAACCTTCGCCCATACATTTTGCCGCTGTCATGTGATACATGCCTGCTAATCCTGAGGCTTCATTTGAAATTTAACTTTGACCCACAAAGAGGAACAACCTAAGAACACATTAAATATTTGAGACAATAAATACCGAAATGCAAGTCGACCATGAGGATGTCGCATGCCACCTTTTTTCACATTCGTTGGGAGAAGAAGTCTTCTACTAGTACATCAATCTACCTAGGGTATCTGTTACCTCATGGAATCTAATGAAGAACGTAGTTTTGCAAAAGTATAAGATCCCGATAGCCCTTCTGAGTTATATAGGCGCTTATGTCCGGCCGAGGAAGTCAATGAACCCATCGTCCTTAATAACCACTTTATCGTGTTTCTACAAGGCTCGTGACCATACCTTCGCCAATGATGTGTCACAACCTCCTTGGCCACTATGCGTGATTGAACAACCCTCACACTACCGGTGAAAAAGGATGCGCCCACCACCGCCTCATCAGACAAATTTATACAAAGGCTGCTAGGCTGTAGATTGGGGCTGAATATTCAACTCGCTACTCCTCATGGGGACCGGTAAGACTTGACGTAGATTAAGGCTTAACTGCATTCGCTCATCGCACTCCCTCTATGAACCGTATATCTTAGTTTCATCAGTCTCACACCCGAGACAAATTTAATTTAATTATGCACTTGTGTGCTCTTATTTGTAGTTTCAACTATAGCACAACTATTCTCGTGTTGCTCCAACAATGCTAGTGTGTTCTCAACAAAACTTTGGTAGGCTTATCAGGCCCATTTGGGCCAAAATTCCAAAGACATCAATCAACGCAAGAACTCCGCCTGCCTTTCCAAATTGCGCCTATACCAGCAACACGATCAGAAAGACAATTGGAAGAACTAACAGATGATAAAAGAAAATTTCATGTAGATGACACACTTAAAAATAAGAATAATCAGCCATGTGTGTCCTGCAACAGAACCTCCGCAGCCACCCACTGGGATAATCGAGACAATAGATAGTGTAGGGACAACCGGGAAGCAAGCACCTCCTCCGGGCATAATTATGATAGAGGACAAAATGTTAATCAAAGTTCTGAAAGGAGACCTTCTCAAAGGCAGAATCATACATGGAATACAAGGCCCAATAATGGAGGTGTCCCTACTTTTGACTAAACAGCCAACAACGAAAAGACAACTAGTGGAGTATACCTTGCTGAGGCAGCTTTGTCTGGATGGTGCCGGATTCACAAAACCAACAAGCACTCTGAGTTGGATTGCCCTGAATTCCAGACGGCTGCTAAAATATTCCAAGTAAAAGTGCAAAATGCAGTTGATAGTGCCGGCTGTCAGGACATCATCTCATCTAAGCCATATGATTCCTCATGTCTCGTGGTCAACCAAGCACAGTTTCCGTGGGGCGACTGTAACGAGCCCAAAGTCGAACCTGCTCTCATTAGGAGTGAAGAAATGCAAGAGGTAAGTAACGAACAAACTTTTGCTCAACTTTTTAATTCTGTAGACAATGGTCCACTAGACGAAGAAGAATCATATGTAGATGAGGTCCACATGTTCCATCAAAGGTCAACTCCCTACTTCCTCATAAATAGGCAGGTAGGTTGACCTTTTACAACCTCTACTCCATCGAACAATTTCGCTACCCTGCCTGACCCTAATGCCAACAACAACCCTGGACTTCCCCATGTACCCACCCAATATCTTAACAAGAATGGGCCTCAAAATCAGTCGCAGAATCAGCCCCAAAGCCAACCCCAAAACCAGTCGAGTTAAACGAAAGTACAACCTCCTAGCTTTGCAATAGGTCAAGCCTTTGGTTCGAAAATTGAGCAGATGGGTGAATACGTGGCAAAAGAGTTCAAAAGGGTAAAAATTAATTTATCTACCTTTGAACTACTTAGAGTCCCTGCCGTAAGACACGCCTTCTTTAGGGTCCTTAATGGGACCCCATTCTCTAGCACAACGCAAGAAACATCAGCTAAGAGAGTTACCTTTGAAGAGCCTAGGCGAGAACCGGTGATACAGGATGATACCGGGAAAAGGGAGGATGTTCCCATAAATCAATTTGCAGGTAAGCAAATGGAAAAGGAACCCAGATCAGAACATTAGGTAGGGTTCTAAAGATCAACCATCTAGAAAGACCAGGGATAAAGTTGGTGATAAGAACGGGGGTCAGGTAGCTCACATGGATACTCCTACGGGCATCTTCCAAGGAAGGTTGGAAACTCCCCCTTTCCTTACCACCATTCAGATATTTGGGAAGAACTTGCATAACTGCCTGCTTGATTCAGGGGCGTCAGCCAATGTTATGTCTTTGGCCATATGTAAGGCCCTTGGAATCACTCCCACGCCTTCAAAAAGGAAAGTGACCCAGTTGGACAAAATAAAGATCAACATTGTGGGAGAAATAAATCAGATCCCGATGTAGATTGTTGTAGACCCGAGGATACAACAAGTCATTGATATTCAAGTGGCTGACATTCCTAACACATATGGGATCATCTTGGGGAGGGAATTCACCAAGGCATTGAATGGATATACTACCATAGACCTTTCTCACATGTGGCTGCCATGGAAGGGGCTGCCAAACCAAATATGTATCGACTGCAAACCCCGTATGAAATATATGATCATAGAATACAATAACCTCAATGAAGTGTTGTTTGTTGAGACAAAATTGGGAAATTACTGTCTTTTCGCCTGCCAAAATGAATTTGAGCCTCAGGAAGAATACGCTGCCAAAGTACTCTTAGTGTTGTTGAGTCCTCTGACCGATTTTACTCAAATACCTCTGAGTACAGAAATGTTGGTAGAGTCAGATGACAAACCCGATGAAGGCGACAACTGGGGACTACTTAGTGGTTTTCAGGAGTTTATAGAAAAGTGCGCCAGGGACCAACTCAGCTTGGGCGCCCAAATGAATTTCCAGGATCTCTTATTACTGAATTGGTGCAGGATTCACAATGTTGCCCACTCTGAGTTTGACTGTTGCTTATGTCAAACAACAGTGGAACATGTTAAAAAATTAGCTGCCCCTCAGACGGAGACGCCAAAAGAGGTGCCGAAAGAACCACCAACTATTCAACACACTGAACTAGAAGATGCCCCTAAGATTGCGAAGGCAACCACCCAGCCAAAAGGAAGTAAGAGCTTAGTTGGACCCGAAGTCAAAAAACTTTCCAAATTTTGGACGCTATGATTTGATGGATCTAAGTCAAAACAAGGAGCTGGTGTTGGGTTCAAACTCATCAGTCCAACGGGTAAGACCTTTCTTGCCGCCCACATATTACAGTTTTATTGTACTGATAACGTAGCGGAATACGAGGCTTTGGTCCATGGCCTTCTTATGGCCTTGAAGAAAAATGTCAAAATGCTGCAAGTTTTTGGTGATTCTGAACTCGTAGTTAAACAAGTTAGGAAATTATACTCTTGCCATGATAGAAGACTTGCAAACTATAGGCATAGGGTTTGGGATCTCTTAGAAGGTTTAGATGCGTTCAATATACAATTGATTCCTCGTGCTCAGAATCGTACAGTTGATGCCTTGGCTCAAGCAGCCAGCACTTTGCAACCCCTTTCTTTGTCTGGGCTTAAGAAATTCACAGTTGAGTTGACATCTACGCCACTTGTCCCGAATAATGTCACTCATTTTCAGGTCTTCAACGATGACAAGCATATTCTTGAATTCATCACGAGTTCTGATGTATTCATAGCCCAGATAATTGATGAAGTCGATCCGCAAGAAGCCGAGTTGGATATAGAGGGGGTTATTAACCTCAAAACCAACATGATCCCCAAGGGCATGGTTCAGCTCAAGCGCATATTTGATTTGGATCATATCAAAGACTAGAACTAGCAAACAAAGGAGGAAGCCATAAGCAACTAGTGCGATGCTCACAACCTTGGGACAACCGAGGAGATCAAGAATGTTTTTATTGGAAAAGTGTGCACGCCTGAGGAAAAGAAGGGAATCGTTGGTGCTTTGCAGAAGTATCATGACGTGGTGGCATGAAATTATGAGGATTTGAAGTCTTACAATACCTCCATCATCACGCATACCATCCCTCTCAAGACAGAAGTGAGGCCTTTTCGCCAGTGGCAGCGTCCTATTAATGCCTTGTTGGAACCCATCATTTACAAAGAAGTGCAAAAGTTGCTTTCGGTAAGGATTATTTTCCTAGTTAGGCATTCCACATGGGTGGCCAACTTGGTCCCGGTCAGAAAAAGGAACGAGAAGATCAGATTGTGTGTAGACTTCCGCAATTTGAACCGAGCTTCGGAGAAAGACAACTATCCAGTGCCTTCATTGGATGAGGTGTTGCAGATCGTCAATGGCTCCCAAATGATGTATTTCTTCGATGGGTACTCTGAGTACAACCAAGTAATGGTACAGTATGAAGACCGTCATAAAACAATGTTCACCACTAAGTGGGGGACGTTCGCTTACAGGAGAATTCCTTTTGGGCTCATCAACGCTGGCGCCACCTTCCAACGTGCCATGGATATCGCCTTCAAAGATCTGATTGGAAAGTGCATAATCATCTACATGGATGATTTAACTATGTTTTCTAAAAGGCGGAGTGATCACATTTTTGACCTATGTAAGGTGTTTCAGAGATGCAGGGAGTTTGGAGTTTCCCTTAACCCCAAGAAGTGCATTTTCGGTGTGACTGAAGGTAGATTGCTCGGACACATCATTTCAGAATGGAGAATTTATATAGACCCTGAATGTATCTAGTCCTTGCTGAAAATCCCACCACCAGGCAACAAGAAGGAATTAAAAACCTTATTTGGGAAGATCAACTTCGTTAGAAAATTCATCACGGGTTTCGCGGAGATTGTTAAACCCCTCAAGACAATGTTAAAACAAGATGCCAAAGTTAAATGGACTCCCAACGCCAAACAAGCCTTCAAAGAAATCAAGTGGGCCATTGTTGAGGTGCCTGTACTAGTCAGCCCGGATTATCTAAAGCCTTTCTATATCTACTCGTTCGCTTCAAAACATTCTTGTGCTAGCATTTTGACTCAGAAAGACGATGAAGGAAATGAGCATCCGATCACCTTCATGAGTGCTCCTCTAAAGGATGTTGAATTGAAATATCACAACGTGGAAAAGCAGGCATATGCCCTTGTTAGAGGGGTGAAGAAATTTCATCATTATATCCTGCGTAATAAAATGTTTTCCATTGTCCCCGACCCAACAGTAAAAATGTTGCTCATGCAAAATGAATTGGGTGAATGAAGAGCCAAATGGGTCACCCTGCTCCAGGAATATGACATGGAGATCTAACCGATGAAGCTGGTGAGAGGATAGGCACTCACCCGCGCAATTGCTGAAGCGGCCGTAGGGGCCGGACCTGAACTCACTGTGCAACAGTACTAGCTCGAGGATGTTTCCCCAAAAGAATGGTACAAGAATGTCATTTATTATTTATTGAACCACAAGTGTTCACCTCACCGGCGGGGAGTCCAAAAGCATGCCCTTACATTGAAAAGCAATGGTTACATGTTATAAGGGTCCATTTTATACAAGAGAAATCATGAAGGCATTTACTTAAGATGCCTTGGCAAGGAGGAAGCAGACCGAGTCTTAAAAGAGTCTCATGATAAGTTTGGCACTGGCCACGGATCTAGTCCCTCCACTACACATCAAATATTAAGAGCAGGATATTATTAGCCGAACATCTTCAAAGATACCCATTGTCATGTTCGCTCACGTCACACATGTCAGACAACCGCCACCAAGGAAAAGAATGTTGTTGTCCCACTGTAGCCTGTGCTGGAGGTAAGGCCGTTCGCACAATGGTGCCTCGATTTCATCGGTCTGGTAAGCCATCCATCATCCGCGGGACACAGGTACATTCTTATCACAACTGATTATTGCACTAGATGGACAAAAGCAATTGTATGTAAACAATGCACAACTGAGTTAGTTACTAATTTTTTGGAAAGTTTCATTTTAAATCGCTTTGGTTGTCCTTATGCTTTGGTGTGTGACAATGGACCTACTTATGCTTCATTGAAATTTGCTAGTTGGGAATTCGATTACGGGATCACCCTTAAATTTTCATCTAATTACTACCTCCAAGGCAATGGCCTCGCTGAGTCTACGAACAAGAACCTGATCACGGTAATCAAGAAGTTATTAGATAGGAATCCCAAGGACTGGCATACCCAGCTCCGTTTCACCCTTTGGGTTGACTGCACTTGCCATAAGGCTGCCCTTAGCGATTCCCCATTCCATCTCGTTTATGGCCTAGAGCCCATATTTCCTATCCATCTGAAGATTCCCACTCTCTAGTTTATCAACGACTTTTATGAAGGAGGAGATCATAGAGAAGCTCGGTTAACTAAGCTCTTGCATTTAGAGGAAGTCCGAGATCGTGCAATTGAAAATTTTGCCAAACATCAGGGCGTGGTTAAGAGATGGTTCGACCGTTGAGCCAAAATCAAGGCCTTTAGAATTGCAGATTTGGTCTTGTATTGGGATAAGGCCCATGAAAAGAAAGGGGGACACAAAAAATTCGACAAGCTTTGGCTTGGCCCCTTTGAAATAACTAAAATTTTGGGAGACAATGTTTTCCGCCTAAAGATTTTAATTGGTGAAGATGTCCCGTTGCCAGTTAATAGGCAGCACTTGAAGCATTACTTCCAAGCCTGAGATCTCTCGAGCTCTTCCTTGTAAATATTTGTATATAGGTTAGGGTAGGTTGCACTTTTGGTTTGTGTGTGTCTTTCCATTTTGCGTCACCCTTGTTGCTTATTCTCCCTGACTGTTTTGTTTCGAATGGATGTTCTTCATTTCCTTGCGGTGGTCGTGCTCGCCCGACATACGGTTCGCTTTGTGGTCCGTCCTAGTATTATCTAGATAAGCATTCATTCTTGATTATTTGTCTCTGAAGGCTTCCTATGAATGATTTCCTCGTCTGAACTTTGCCTTAGAACTCGACCCTTGGTTGGATCTGTTTACACACATCTGGGATCTCACACAAAACACATAATAATCGTTTCTAAAGGACTATACTACGGCTGTTGTGACACCCTAGTAAGTGAAAAATCTCAAGTCTGCTCCATTGACCACTGTGGTCCCAAACCCGTGGTAGGTTTCATTGCTTACTCGGTCAAGCAAAAGATAAATGAGAAAATGTGCATTGAGAGAAATATCAAAACAAAAGAGAAAAGGAATTCTGAAAAATAAGTGACCGTATGGGTGTGTGGGTAACTCTACCAGGGCTATGGATGCCCAACTGACAGTAGAGAAATATCCATGGGATTGCAGCGACAACTCTGTCGGGGCTATGGACGCCTGACTGGGCAGTGAAGCAATGTCCAGGTTACTTTTGGTGTTGGACGATTTATGTAGCTTGCTCAGTTGGATTAGCAGCCCCTAGTCATAGTCATGCGGAAAGGAATGAATTCACTACACACACTTCTGAAATGTCCTGTAGACTAACCCAAATATGGATCTTGTTCTCCCAGTTCACCGTTGGAAGTTCACTCCCCATCTGCGAAACTAGAGATTCTGGGTCCTGGATGAATATTTATCTTTAGAATGCTTGGGAGCGTTTCCCAGCGGAGTCACCATTTGTTGTGCCCTCAGCACACACACCCTATTCAGAACGGGGACCCTCTTTTCTTTCACCTTGTCGGGTCAATTTTGTCACTGCCTCATTTTGCGTGCTCCATTTTGGTGTCTTAGGTGGTCAACATGCCTCTGAAGTCTCATATTAAGTTGACAGTGTTTCTCCCTTTTAATTTTGTCAAGTTTTGGCGCCTTGTGGGGTCTCTTTGGCAGTTTTCCTTTTCCAGCGGCCTTGGGGCCTGCTAGGCCAACCTCGTCGAGTTTCCTTAGCCAGGTTTCCCCTTCGTGTCCATCGTTCTAAACGACAGAGGGCTTACGACTTCTTGGGCCTCGGGTCCCGCCCCCTGTTCTCCATCCGTTGAAATTTGCAAAAGTTTTCGTTGCTTTTGAACCTGCCGGGCCCGACCCTCCGAACTTCCGCTTCTAGAATTCCATGAGGGCTCCGTCGTTCCTGACGGCAGACCTCTAGCGAAACTTCACCCTTTGGGCCCCGACTTCCCCTTTTCCGCCGGTGATTTTCGATTAGAATTTTCCAAACGACAAACTTGTAGCAGAATTTCGCCCTCGGGGCCCCGGGACTCTCGCCATCGTCCGTGAATTTGAATCCACCAACCATTTGCTATGTCGTACTTGCATTTATTGAAGCCATTAATGGTGGTGGGAGTATAAATATCTTGCCCAAACCTATCATTCTCACTTGTTAGGGTTGTAGAGAGAGGTCAAAGAAGTTGCCAGAGAGGATCCCTGTCTTCAGCGATCGTCGCCCTCGCACCCATTGTCGTCACTTGCCGATCGTTAGTCAATTTCACGCCTTGCCGCATCGGGTGTCCGAGGTAGGTTTACTATTTTCCCTCCCGAACAATTTTTCATGATTTTAAAGCTTAAAAATGAACAACACGGGTTAAAAGGACATGTGATTGATAAAACACAATGAAACACACAAAACCCATGTTTTCGATTCTTTGAAAAACCTCCAAAATGCCCTCAGATTCGCGACCAGAATTTCACTTCATTGTGGTCGTTAATCACCCAGGGGCGTTCATGCCCTCCGGGCTCAGGACTCCTCTTCGCGGTCAAAAATAGAAAACAACGAAGATTTCCCAAAATGACTATTTGACCCCTCGAGCCTGGCTCCTCGGACCTTCGTCGTCCCTTCGCCTTTGAGGTTGAAAACTTGAACATCCAAATTTGGCCGCCGTTTTGGCTCTTTGGGCCCGAACCCCCAAACTTCCATGTCTGAAAGTTCATGAAGATGTCGCTGTTCCAAACGGCAAAGTCACCCCGTCCTCCCGAGCTCTGGAGTCTTCCTTTCCTTTTGCCGTCCGCTTTGCGTGCGAACTCAACTACCCGTTGCCCTCCCGGGTCCCAGTCCGTGGACTTCTTTTCATGAACTTTCATCCCATCTTCGCCGTTCTGAACGGTGAACTATCGGCGACCTTCCGCCTCCCAGGCCCCGGGCATCCATTTGTCGTTTGGAGGTTGGCCCTGAACTTTGAACGTCCTTTCCCTTTCCGGGCTCCGAGACTCCGTCCCTCCTCTATCGTTCTGAAAGGGGAAATTCGCGCCTGCCCTTCCGAGTTTTGGGCTCTGCCTCCCTACTCAACGTGGAAGCTCAAAATGTAATTTGACGTCCGACCTTGATGCCAGGTTCGGTCTGCCGGGCTACCCCCTCCGGACTTCCACCCGACGATCGTTGTCGTGAACGGTGAAGGCATGACAGCTTCCCGGCTTCTCAGGCCCGAACACTTTAAAATTGCAAAATTGCCAGCCGCCCTTAGACCCGCCGGGTCCCGGACCCCAAAGTTCCGCCCTTGAAACTCAGTTTCTACTTGAACATTCCAAACGGCCAACTCTCGATGGTTTTCCAGCCTTGTACCTCTGGGTGCTCCTAAATCAATCCCAATGACCCCAATTTTGAAATTTGATCTCGACCCATGTGCTCAAATTCAACCCTCTTTGCTGCGATCCTTTTGAACCATCAAAATTCGGTCGGGAAAGATCTTTCAGGTCACTCTACCCGGTTTTGCCTTTCAAAACAACATTCTTGCTAAGGAAGTTCGGGCCTCCGGGCCTGGATTGTCCGAAAGCCCTCAATTAAAAGACTAATGACATCAGGAAGTAGAAGTATCATTTTATGAACGATAAATTATTTAAATTTGACTTCGCCCATGGGATTTTAACTAGCATGAAGACTTTCGTGATCAGTTGCACTGACTGCACCTTTGTTTGTAGAATATATGGAATCAGGTGTAGGACCTTCAGGGGAAGCTGTGGAAAAGGACAAAGGAAAGAAGTCGCACAAGACTCCTCGAGGAAAAGAGGACAAGAACCAAATGAAGTACCAGTTCTAGGGTGAGCATCTGCACTCAAAGGTTGCCACGAATTAGAAAGAAATCACCGACACCGATATCGGCCATGTCAATATTGATGAGTTTACACAAAGGGTCGGGGTTAATCTGACGACCAAGAATGCGAGGCTGATCAGACAAAGTGGAATTGCAAAAGTTGCAGGCTTCCCTCCATCCTTCGTGGCCCATGAGTTGATCATGGCTTGTCGGCAGGCATATCAACTGGACACAAGGACCATAATTGACAGAGATGGTAACATTCTTGCCGACATGTCGGCTGAAGGAATCACAAAGACCTTCCATATTCCCACTTTTCAAGAAATGGAAACACCTACCATAGAGGAATGCTAGGCAACATGGAATGACAACCTGACATGCTGCAAAAAGTTAATAAATCAGCATTGGCTTAAAGAAAAACGGGGCAGCGCTAAGAAGGTTCCTCACGAACTCTTCCGCAGTGATTTCCATGAAGATTACCATGACCTGGTTAGGATGCTAAGTAGGGTTATGGGTCTTCCTATTGCGGCCTTCTTCCATGAGTGGATGGTGTAATTCATTGAACATATCCTTTTTGGGAATGAGGACGTCACCAAAAAGTCCTCGTTCTATTGGGGAGGTATAATAAGTGACTGCTTCCATGAGCAGTTCGTCAATGTGAAGAGGAGTTCCAAGTTCTACATGACTTCATATCTTGTCTACTCCTTGGTAGACCGGAGACAATACAATGGGTTGTTTGTGGCATCCGATGAGGAGCGGGGTCGGAGACTGAAGGCCTATGACAGGTACCCCCATCTCCAGTACCGAAACTTCAAGAAGGAATATTGTAGGGTAAATGACGCCTTCATTGGCTATATCATCAGAATGATTGCTGGGGATTTTGAGAGAAGGGTTTCCCATAGTGCTCAGGAATTCTTGAAGTAGTACGCCTTCCTCTTCATTTAATATCTAAATTTCACATACATCCGTGCCCAAGGCTTCACCGAAAGGCCAAACAAGTTGCCTCGATACCCCAATGACTGGATCATCCTATTGGAGCTTTCTCGGCAACTCCAACACATACAGGCAGTCTTCAGCGGCAAACACGTAGCAGGAATCTCTTATCCCTTGACCCTTGGTTAGGGCATGTATAAATTACAAACTTCCCAGTGCGCTGGTAACTCTGAAAAAGAATTGAAGGATTATCATTTTCACCTGCACACTGCTCTCCCGCGAATGGACCCTTATGGGCATGTAAGGAAGGCACTAGGACCGAGGTTCGCTCATCTGCACCACATTGAGGACTTTTGGGGGGATTGTCAGGATGATAAGGAAGTATGTGCAAGGCACTATGTGTAGATGACTGCATATTTTATAAGAAAGGTGCAGCCATTTCCCATACCAGATCAAGTCGAGGAGGACGAAAGCACCGTAATGGACCCCAACTACCCCGCAGTCGCAAATTTTCTGATACCAACAATAGACTGGGATGAGTAAGAGGTCGATGACCTCGATATTATAACCAAGCCAATCTTGGCTCGTACCAAGGAGTGGGTTGATGGACAAGTGGCTCGATTAAAATAGCAAGGGGTGGTCCTGACATACGAAGGACTCAAGAGTGAACCAAGTGCCACGAAGGAGGCTGCTGCCACTACTTCAATAGGCGGGACATCCAAGTCTCCTCCAGTCATCGGATCTAAGAAGAGAAAAGAGACGGAAATAGAGCAGTCCCTTGATCCCAAAGTTTATACAAGGAAAAATCTGGGGGGCTCACCTTCTAGAAGGCTTAAGCAAACAGGGGGCACCACAGACTAGCCCTTAACCCAAGAGGAAGGAGAAAAGGGTACGTACCAAGTAAAATCTCTTTCGGCCCTCCCTGTTGTGACTGCCCCATCGTCTGCCTCTCTAGCATTGGTCGCCACATCCCAACCATCAGTAGACATCTCCGTCCATCTCGCCCCTTCACCTCTGGTCGAGCCTATAATTGTCGTTGATTCTTCCTTTGTCGTAACTACTCCTCCTTCCTCCGCCACCATGTCACCTACCACTTCCCTCCCTTTAGTTACAATACCGACACCAATACCCACTCCCACTATGCTTGAGGCCCTCTCAAGACATATACAAAATCTCCCCTCTGAGCTCTCCCAGATCCTTATGGATCCCACTCTTCAAGTGGCCCTTGCGCAGGTCCTCACTACTGCTAAACCTTCGCAACCTCCGACAGGGCCATCGGCTATGGAGGCCACCATGTTAGTCTCCGAGGAATGGGAGAGGCGAGAACAAGAGGCCTCAAAGCCATTTGAAGAGGAGGTCGATGAATACCATGAGCACCTAGAGTATGAACACCGCACTATCGGTAGGGTCTCTTACGAGGAAGAAGGAACAAGCTCCTTCGAGAGTGGGGATGAGGAGGATGATGTCGGTGTTAGGGTCATCGTGCAAACCTTTGACGATGATTTTTAAGAAGAAATGGCTCGACAGCTGAAGGGTACTGAAGAAGAGGCAAAAAGGTCGCCTCTTAGGGAAGGAAAGCAACAGGAAGATAAGCCTGAGGGTGAGGCTTGAACTGTCAATGGCCCCAAAATTGAGCGGCCCAAGGAGCAGAGCCTCGAAATTGAGCAAACCGAAGGAAAGGAGGAGAAGGAAATGGAAAAGAAAGAAAGTCCCAGGCAATAATTATCTACCAAGCCTCCTATTAAGCGCCTTGTGTTCGTCTAGGACTTCGATGAAGGAGATACCGCTAAGGAGGAAGAAAGGGCCCTAGAAGATAAGAAAACAAAAACCTTAGCCGAGGGGGGCAAAGGTGATCATAAATCACCTAAAGAGAAGGCTACTATGCCTGAATGGCTGAAAAGATAGCTTGAAAAGAAAAATCCTGTACTAAAGGACCCAAGAGTGAGGCTAGAAGCTATCTTAGCCCGAGCGCAAATGACAACTAGAAAAGAGAAGAGGCCTAAGATCATAACCAAGGTAACAATGGATGCTTCTAGGTCTCGAGCTATGCAAATAGCAATGCCGGTGGTAGGCCAGGAGGGAATAACCTACAACATCTCCACCATGGATCTGGGAACTGCTACCAAGGAGGAAAAGGAAGGACACCTTGAAGAGTCAATGGCTACAGTGGTGCATCTGATAAAGCAGGATAAGGTCTCGAAAGATGAGCTTAAAGCACAGGTGGCTGCTTTGATGGATTACATCCAGCAATGGTCTTCGGTGGATGACTTGCCTACCACGTCCACGGCCCCACCCCAACTGTTGTCCAAAGAACAAATTGATAAGATGGAGAGAAGAAAGAACTTAGAAAAGACTACAGAGAGCTGGTTTCGACAGGTCCTGTACGTCGGGAACATGGGTATTAGCCAGGTTGTTTGGACAGCCAACAAGTTCTTGGATCTGCAGCAATCTTTGGAAAGCACGAGGAAGCTCTGCACTAATTTCTCTGCAAAATACGACTCTACCTATCCAAAGATAGAAGCCATCCTTTAGTTGCCAAAAGCCACATGGGAGAAGAAGCTTGCAATCAACAAGGATGATGACTGGCTGATGGATGTGTGGCGACAAGATTTTGACAACAGGAAAGAAAGGCTAGAGCAGATAATGAGTAGAGTGGATCCAAACATCAAGTGGATCAAGGAAATCAGAGCTGAATGCGCTCGATACCTCAAATTGATGATGGAATATGACATGCCCACAGTACAAATGGATCCGGAAAAGGTAAAACCTTACTTTCAGAAGATGGAGGATGGGATGTCTAGTTAAATAACGGTGGAATTCATGAGTTTTTCCGCCCGTGCATTCGACCAATCAGAGCTGTTCAGAGATCAGGGCACAAAATATGATGAGGACTGGAAGAAGCTAGAAGATAATGCCAAGGAATGGAGCTACCAAATGTTGCGATACGTGATTATTGAGGTAGACAAGCTCCAGCCAATCATTCTAATTTCATAGAATATACAACTCCAAAAAAGCAAGAGGACAACCCTCTTGGCAGTGAAGAGCTCCCTAAGGAGTAGCTATAGTAAAACAACAATCAACAAAGGACAAAATTGCTACAGTGATTGGCACTGGATGACGAAATAGGGAGAAGATAAAATGTAATTTTAAATTGTAATATCTTGGGGGTTGGTGAAACCCTATTTTGTAATGAATCTTGGCCACACAATAAGAATTAATCTTGGCCATTCATTTAACTTTTTGGGCACTATAAATAGGGGTCTCCTCTCATTTGCAAAAGAGAGTTGAGTTGTTGTAAAGACATGCTGCAAAAAATTATAATGAAAATACATTGACTTGGTGCATTTTATGAGTTTTTCACATGTTACTTGATTCAACTTCCATTGTTAGATGCTTTACTTAGTTTTGTATTGTTGTTCTAGTTAGCTATATTCTTGCTTTGATAGATTTTAGAAATGCAATTCTATAGTTGTGAAATTCCTACTGTGTAGATGCCTTCTTAGTCCATACTTTTTGCTGTTTGTTGTTGGTAGATGGCTATGTAAAGTTAGTCTGGGCTTAAATTCAGAGCTTCTCCACACTTTTCATTTTTGTTCATGCATTTAAATGGTGAATGAAAGGTGAAATATTTGCAGACCTTAGAAGATAGCACAAATTCCATGAGACTATGAGATTTCTGGTTAAGTGGAATATTGTTTTTAGGAAGTTGTCCATAGCAGGGACTCCATGATTACTGTTCATAGTTAGTTGTAGATCCAGGAACCTTCCCTCTTCCCTGCTCTTTTTCTCTTTTTTTAAAGAAATAACCTATACCAAGGTTCATTGCACATTGTAAAGCCAAATTTGAAGAAACATCAAAGTTTTGGACCGCTGTTCGAACCTACATCAAAGTGAAACTCGACCTCCATCTTAGAAACTTCATATTTGAAGATCTAACTCGCATCCAGCTACGTAAGTCCGCCCTGTGATTACCAACAAAATCACATTGAAATCAACTGAGGAGTTCTATGCAGGTCATGACTTGACACCCGACAGACCTTGGTGAGATTTTTAGCAACTTGCCGTTGGAAATTTCCTTTCAAGAGAGGTAGTGCATTTGTGTACTGCCTGTGTTGAGAAAGTGTGCAAAACACCAATCAACAATCTTGTGTGGACATTATGGCATCTTCTATCTCTTTTCCTCATTTTTGTGTAATCTTGTATTCTCCCATGAAGGTAGGTGTAAATTCTAATGAACCCCAATCATTATCCAATAGTTTTGTGATTGATTTCTCTTTTGCTTCTTGTATCATTTCCACTTTTTTAGTTGGTGTCATTGTTGTAAGAGGATTCATCATTCCTATTTCAGTTTGCAAACAATTGTGATATGATTCTAGGCTAGTTTTGATTATGTAGACTTTGTTTTGATAAGTGTACTTTATTAGGTGATGTAACACTGAAGGCACCACATTCATTGCATGAATCAAAGGTCTACCTAGGAGAATATTATATGAAATTTCTTGAGTAATAACATGAATATGATTTTGCAATGTAACCTTTCCATGTTTAACAAGTAATGTTATCACACCAAGAGATTGTTTCCCCATATTATCAAATCCACGGATAGATAAAGAATTAGGTTGAATATTACTCTTGTATACTCCAATCTTGTCAAGAAGGCTTAAACTACAAACATTGAGTGTTGAACCATTATCAATGAGGGTACGCCTTATGCCACATTGATTAATAATAGTCACCATCATCAAAGCCTTATTTTTCTTTTGCACTTCTAATTGTAATATGCCCATTGTTCTACACAATAATTTTTCCTATGTTTACCCACAAGTGAAATAAAATATGAATCTAATCTATAAGAGCAATTTTTTTTGCTTTGAATAATATACATTTGAAAAAAAATTCAAACTTTTCCATTGCATACAAAATAATTCCTTTCATTGATTCAAATGATGATGATACATGAGTTCCATATGACATCATAATTTAAAATTCAATAAAGATGGATACAAATTACATACATAGCTTAAACAAGGTTACAACAAGAATATAGTATGATGGTCCAAGAGTTCCCCCTCAAATCTCAATCACCAACTAAAGAGGAGAAGCATCGCTCAAGCACTTTTTTGCCAACCTTGGACTTACTGCAGTCCCCCGCACATCTAACTAACCAATAAGATGGCCCTACCCTTCGACAAATAGATTGGTTTGGTAACCTCATAACAATAGCCTATTTTGAGCTTGGTGTTGTGTCCTATATGTTTCTAGACTGACATACAATGGTTACAACTTGCATGTATGAACTTTCCATGCCTAATACGTAATCTCAAATCACAATGAAATTGACAGTGTAGACAGTCACTACTTACACTACTTTGGCCAAAGTTTCCATTACCCTTAACTTAGAGTATATGTCACATGTTCACCCACCTTCCTAGCTTGATTTGGTTTATATTAACCATTATACTCTATATCTAGGTTACCCACTTTCCCACAGATCTGACCAATCCCAGGAATAACCCCACATATTCATTCTATAACAATTATGACTATACTACCAAAGTGTTTAAACAACATCTTTCATAATGTTACTTATGTCTAACATGGAATCCTTATGTATAGCAAAGATATATACACATATAATAACTATGTTGTATTTCAAGTAACTCCCATATATATCGTACATAAATACATAATCAACAAGATAGATTCTATAACCTTTGAAACATACAAACAAACAAACAAATAAACTCCAAACATATTAAAAAACACTCTTTTCTCAATATGGTAAATAACTAATTTATCCTTTTCAACATAAACACAAAGGATTAGAAACTAGCATGCTTGTATAAGCTCCAAATGATTTAACTCCATCCTAGTATGATTCTTCAAATTGGTTGACACCTCCTCCAAGTTCCACTTGACTATTCTCTTCCACTTCTTACGAAATCTCACATTAACCACAAATACAAAATACCAAATTAACTCTCAAATTACAAGCTCTCAAACTCACAATAGAACAACAACAAGATATTTAGAAAGATAAGTGTAGCATTTGATAGAATAGGAACCTCTATGTATACTAATTTGTGAGAAACTAAAGGCTACAAACAAGTAAGTATCTCTGCCACATTTCTTCCTCATGCAATGACTCACTTGAACTAATTTGCAACACATGACAATTTCAAGGCTGAGTTGACTAAGTATTTGGGACAACAAGCTGAAAGCAGGTTTCGTAATTTGAAATCCATTCCAAAATAATGCCAAGTTTAAACTTGACTGATTCAAAGCACTTATCTTACAGGTTTATTTAAATTCATAGACTCCTTTTGTATTGCAAACTCTCCTAAATATGGCGCCACCTCAAGCTTTGGTGCCACCTTTACTGGTGCAACCTATAGACTAGTTCTTTGTTGTTTACAACATTTAATTTCCTTCTTTAAGCACTTTACACATATGTAATGTTTAATACATGCTTTGTTTTGAAGTTTTAGTTGGTCCTATTTTCACTTTATGCATGGGATCATCCTCCACATAAAGTTATGCTTTATGATTCATGTGCTCATGTTTACATTATATGCATTGTTGCATATTACTTCTAATTTGATCAACGCTATCTTATGCACATTATGATTTATATTATCAACTTCAATATATATATATATATATATTTGTTTATTTATTTCACAAGGTTTACAAACATATCTATTTAAATAAAGAATAGTATTACGTATATACATATATGTTCGATTATATATATGTTATTATAACTCACCCACACACACAAACTCACACATATATTAATATATATATATATATATGCCACATATACATGTATATGTAACCCTATTTTATTATCTTTATAAAATACTTATACAAACAGTCCCTTTGATTGACATAAACACATGGGATACATATATACATATATATCTATATGTCAATTTAGTCCAATCGGTATCCCCATGCATATGGGTGATCTGTCCATGAGTATTCATAGGTGCGTCTACCTATGTATACTTATGTCCATATTCACTCATATGTATGAGCTACTGTAGACATGTACACATATACATATATATACATCTTATGCATATATCTCATGGATTCCATTATAAGCATATAAGGAAATACTGACACAAAAACATCATGACTTAATCACAATTGTCAATCACAACATTCACAAAAAAGATTACTTGCCTTTTCCCAAAACTAACTTGACTCTCTATTTGACCAATTAGGACGTGAGTGTGTGATTGCTTAGTTTAGGCTCGTTTAGGGTTACTAGACCAATCTCTTCTATTGAGTGATACTTACCCTCTCTTTTGGAGGATTAAACTTGTTCCTACACTCAACTTGGCACATCATAACCATAGTTAGCTGAACACAATGTTGGCCTCCTCTAATGGTTCAATAACTAAGCACTTAAAGCTGTAACTTAGAGATTAGACATCTGCACTAAGTAGTTATCTTGCTCATCATGAAGGTTCATTTCATTGTCAACCCAGGGACGTAAACTTGAAATGGGTCAGCACTGTATGTGCACTAAGACTCAACTGTAGTCATCCTTAAACTAGAAAAAAAGAAACAGTACTGAAAATAAAATGCTAGAAAGAAATTAACATAAGCATTGAGCATGAATCAACAACTACACTGAGCATCAACAACTGAACTAGAATGGATGACAGAAATAGAAATCTTAGCAAAAATAGATAGGAAGTTGCTATGTCTACCTTGGTTGTAGGAACAGTCACAAAAAAAAGTTCCAATGGTTGTAGGAACAAACTGTTGAGGTTGAAACTAATTACTGAACAAAAAAAATAACTTTTAAACTAAATGGGTGGAATTATCACCAAGTGGGCCCCCTTGAGTGAGTCTTCCTTAAGCTAACTCAGATGCAACAAATCAGAATATCATTTTATTCATTGAAAACATGATTACAACATATTAGCAATATGACTGTATTACTTAAACTGAAAATGCAAGTACAATCTCAAAACATCCAACCTTGTGAAAAGGGGCATCTGACCATTATTTATAGAGGGAAAAGCTTCTAATTAACCCTAACTACCTAGGCAGTCAACTCCAACATAATAGGAGAATGCCATTTATTGAAAACATGGAAAAGAGGGAGGAAGTTATGCATGTGCCAAATTTAGTCAAAGTAGACTTGCCCCAACAAGGATCCAACACAACACACTTCCTAGATTTTCTCAACTAACAATCATGATCATTTAAAAGGTAGTTACAACTTCCATACGAGCTAGGAATTTCCCTGCATTGGAAGTTTCCCTCCATTGACCTCTTTAATTACCATCTTTTTGACTTCCTTAGCAACCGACCAACTGGCAGGAACTTCTTCTACTTTGTAGGCTTCATTTATATCAACAACTTAATGTGAACCTTCATAATGACATTAGTATGCACAAAACAATTACATATCCATAATTAACTTAAAGTAACATTCATTCAACCACATGTAAAATTAACATAGATATGTCACATAGCAGGTTAATATTATCAAAAGTCACTTGAGGGGTAGGCAATAATAATGACATTAGCTTCAAGAGGAGAGGATTGGTAGGCTTGGAAGAACTCGTGTGGGGTTTCAATAGAAGGGTTTAAACCAGAAATAACCCTTGACAATTTGAAAGAAAGATGACGCTCCTTCAAATACGATGCATATACTCTTGGAGGAGTTCTACATGTCATCATTTGTGGTACCAGTGCCCCCACATTATCTTCCTTACCCTTCAATGCAACAATCTCTACATTCTTTCCCTCAATTTCTACATTTTTCTATCTGATTTCTTTTTGTAGCTTGAGTCTTTCCTTTTTCCACTCCTCTTTCTTTTGCATTTCATTCCATAAGTTCAGGGCTACGAGATTCCATGAAAAAGTGAGAGGTTTATGTTTCCATACCAAGATCTTTTCTCGCACTGACTCATGCTACTCAAATTGCTCTGGTTGCAATGGTTCTTGTTGTTCATCTTGCTCTAGTTGCAGTGGTTCCTAATTTTCAACCTGCTCTACAACAACAACAAGCTCTACTAATCTTATGTTTGCTTGTTTCTAAAAAATGTCTTCCACCTCAACATTTACCTGCCCCTTAGGAGCTTTTGTCTCCTTCTTAGGTGTTCTTCTGAGTCTAGGGCTTCTTTTTGGAGGCATTCAATAGCTGGCTCAACTAGTTTTGATTTCTTTAGAGGGATTTTATGTTTCTCAGGGGCTGCAGGATGACCAGTGCCATCAGCCTTTTGTTTCCTAGGGCTAGGTTTCACTTTTTATGATGTTTGCTTCTTGCCTTCCCTTTTCTAATTTTTTCCTCTCTCATGTGTGCTTCCTCTTTCCTAATGGCATCCCTAGTACGAATTGGGGTTTTAGGGAGAACATTAACATTAGGGTCTGAGGATGAACTTTCTTCATCTGAATACTCTGATTCAGAGGAGCCAATTTCTATTGTTGATTTGGTTGCAGGAGGGTTTGTGCTAGGGTTTGTGCCAGAGGTTGAAGCTCTAGGAGTGGTTTTAGCAACCCTCTTACCCCTACTAACCCTACGAGCTTGGGGATGACCTCTAGGACCCACATTTTCCACTATGAACTGATCAATGCTTAAAAATTCTTCCCATGACATACCAAACACTTCTTGTATAGATTTTTCTATTAACAATTTTATCAAATAGTGATGGGAGACAAAATTGTCCCTACCTTTTTGCATTTCAGCTACCATGATTGCAAGAAGGTTGTATAACACATTGGGCACATTCATCCTTTTGCCATGTCTCATTTGGTTCGAGATCTTAAAATGCACAGAATGGAGGCACGACTAGCGACCCTCACAGGTAATATATTTGATAATGTAGACAACTTGTTTCCACTTTTCTGGCAGAGAAGTTCTCCTTGTTCCTTGCTTATCTACAACAAGCAGAGGATCACTAGGTTCAGTGAATTCTTCCCTAGCTGACCTCACATCCCTAGAAGTAGGGTAGGGTTCTCCTTCGACAGGTAAACCTATTACTTCAACAATTCTATCCTTAGTGGCTATAACTTCTAGCCCTTTTACCGTTTCCTTATTGTCAGAAAGTATTTGTGCAAATTCCAAACCGATGTCTTCATTGAAACTGTCTAGTTTCAAAAAGTAGTCCAACCATCCACAATTCCTGAATTCAACTAGAGATAGTGCATCCTGCAGTATCACCTCATGAACTGTAGGTTCATTCATGATCAACTGACCTCCGATTGTTTCTACCCACAATTAGTTAAACACCTTTGCAAATTTTCTTTCCTGCAATCCTTCTTTGAAAACCCAATTTCTTTTGCTTCCTACAACTCTTCTTCAATGCTAATGCCAATGTTATGTGACTCTTCAATTTACCTTTTTGGTGATCTTATGACTATGACTAAGGCAATAAAGAAAGAATAAATGAGGGGTATCATCAAAGAGAATGGAAGTGGTTCAATGTCATATCATACATACAAGCCGTCATTTCAACTATATTATTTCAAATTAGCTCATTTCAAATTTTCTACTATGTTGGTGCATGGATGGCATGTATGAAACATGGACATGTGGGTTTACACTCCCTCCCAACCTAAATTAGAGCATGTGTCCACACAGGCTAGGATGTAATTATGATGTGACAGGGAAAAGTACAAATATGTGCTATGTGAAATATCAACATTAATATACAATAATTAAATGAATGCATTTAAGATAATTAAGATATAACAAGTTGTTACGCACGTACCTAAAAATTTGGAGTGTCGTTTGCAAAGAATGTGGAAGGAAATACGGGTTACTTTAAAATTATAGTTGAGCAATTAAATGAAGTGGTGATGGAATGAAGTGATGGTGAAGTGAAGTGATGGTGGAGTTATGGAAGAGAGAGAAAGAATGGAGATGGATGGATAGATGGATTTATTGATGGAGAAATTAATTCCCACAAAAGTGGAAATATTTATTATGATTGCATGCATACTTTGACTAGTCGAAAGGAGGGACATTGGGTCTGCTTCCTTTGACTGTAAGAACTTCAGAGGTATGTTGCATGAATTCTTGTTTGGAAGTCAGTTTATGATATAACTTGACACAATGACTGTTGACGAGGAGCTTGAATATGTCAGGGTCAATGGTTGTGAGTTGAACAACACCATTGGAGAAGAATTTTGCAACTTCATATGGTCCCAACCACCTGGTTTGTAGTTTTCCTGCATTATCTTGATACCTGGAGTCATAAAGGAGGGCCCAGTCACCTGACTGGAACTTCTTTTCCTTTATGTATTTGTCATGCCATCTGATTCTCTAATTTTGCACCATCTCAGTATGATGAAGAGTTGACTTTATCATCTCATCCAAGGCATTTAGTTGCATGATTTTGTCCTTCTGTGCCTCGAATATGTCTATCCCAAGATCTAGTGTAGTTCTAAGAGTTTTATGCTCAAACTCTATAGGGATCATGGTTGTTTTTCCATACAATAATTCAAAAGGAGTGAAACCAGTGGTTGTCTTCCAAGTGGTTCTATAAGCCCATACAACTTCTAGAAACCTATTTACCCAATATTTCTTGTGAATAGCCACTATTTTGGTCAAAATAGCCTCTATTTCCCTATTTGGCACCTCAGATTGGCCATTGGCTTGAGGGTGATAGGGGGTGGATTTCCTATGTCTTACATTATATTCATTGACCAATTTTGTGACAAGAGTTGATGTAAACTGAGCCCCTTGATCAGTAACTATCTCCCTAGGGACTACATAACGTGTGAAGATTTCTTCATAGAGGAATTCTATAACTTTATTGTCTCTTGCATGTTTCATAGCTTTGACCTCAACCCACTTGGTCACATAGTCAATGCAAACCAAGATGTAATATTTTCCATTTGATGGTGGATCAATTGGACCTACAAAATCAAGTCCCCATTTATCAATTGGTGTGATTGCCACCTGAGGGTATAGAGGCATCTCATTAGATTTAGTTGGTCGGCCCATCCTCTAACATCTATCACACTTCCTAGTGTACTTTCCTGCATCCTTATGAAGTGTGGGCCAGTAATACCTTATATTAAGAATCTTCATTGTTGTTCTCTTAGCTACAAAGTGCCTTCCACAGGGTTCATTGTGACATGCATGTAGTATATCATAGGTTTCATCCTCCCTTACACATCTCCTCATCACATGATCTGGTCCAATGTAGAATAAACACCCTACAATCCATGAGAAAGGAAAAGTTTTCTCAATAAGAACCCTTCTCTCTTTTAGAGAGAAATGAGGGGGAACTCTCCCTGTAACTAGATAATTGGCTATATATGCATACCAAGGTGTGTGCACACTGATGGAAAACAAATGTTCATTAGGGAAGGAGTCATCAATGACTTGAGTGTCCTTTGATGTAGTCAATCTGGAGAGAAAGTCTGCCGCAACATTTTCCTTACCTGGTTTGTCTAGAATGGTGATATCAAATTCCTACATTAACAACAACCACCTTGCTAGTCTACCTAGAATCAAGGGATTATTTATAAAGTATCTTATGGTTGCATGGTCTGTATGGACAAAGATTTGATACCTGTTATATAATGCCTGGACATGTTAAGGGCATAGATGACTGCCAACATTTCCTTCTCTATCACTGTGTAGTTAAACTTAGCTCCTTGTAGGTTTTTGCTGACAAAGTAGATTGCATTCTCAATTGCTCCCTCTTTTTGTCCCAAGCCAAATCCTATAGCATAATTAGATGCAACGATGTGAATATGGAAAGGAATTTACCAATTAGGGCCTTTGAGCACAAGAGCATGGGTTAAGGCTTCTTTTAAATCAGAGAATGCTTTGTCACAATCCTATGTCCACTAGAACTCAACATCTTTAGTTAGAAGACTGTACAATGGTGCTGCCATCTTACTAAAATATTTTATGAAGTACCTATAGTATCCTGCATGTCCCAGGAAGCTTCTAACATCTTTTCTCTTGGTAGGAATAGGAAGATTGGTAATCACCTCAATCTTGGTCAGGTCCACTTAAATTCCTTGATGAGATATATAGTGGCCAAGGACTACTCCTTCCTACATCATCATAAAGCATTTCTCACTATTTAGGGACTGTAGACACGCAAAATGTACAAGTTAGCATTGCATATTTAAATCTGACTACCAACATCATTTCATCCTAAATCATTCCCCGACCTAACCATTTAATTAAATATCTTTATTTGATTAAATTCATTTGTTTTCTTCTCTTAATTAAACAAATCATGTGTTTAATTAAGTCTCTTAAATCATTCTCCATCTCTTTTAATTAAATAATTAATTTTATTTAATTAATTAAAGCTCTAAAGTCTATCTATTAAATTGAATAAATTAAAATCTTATTTAATTTAATCTTACTTCAATCTCTTTAATTAAATAATCAAAACATGTTTATTTAATTAAACTCATTAAATCATTTCCTCTCTTGTTTGATTTAAATTAATCCAAAATCTAAGTCAAAATAAGTCAACTCACCTAATCATCATTAAACTAACATAATCATCATTTATTTAATCTAACCATGATTAAATACTAATCTCACCCACTTGCATTCTCTAGATATTTCCACTTGCACAAATAAATCAATTTATTGATTTATTAAATCTTCATTTTCCCTCAACAAAGCATCTTTGGAGGAATATTCTTCTATTTCAAATTCAAAATTTGAATGACAAGTCCTTCCAACAAGGCATTTACTTCTTCTTACATGTCCTTGCCTTGAGCCAAGTGGCATTTAATGCAATTTTCTTTCCCCCTCTTACATGTCTTTTCTCAAAAATTCAAATTCAAAAATGCATTTATTGGCACATTTGTCAAAACTTGCTCATTCCTCACCCAATCACATGTTGACAAGTGGCATTATATCATTGGTTGAATCTTTGTCCCACATTGCTCCATTTTGGCTTTGTTTCCATTTCAACATTCTATAAATAGAATGCTTCACCATGCATTTGATCATCCACATCTCAAGCAAAGTTACCATGCTAAAATACTTAGCAATCCTCATCCATCTCATTGAATCATAGCTAGGTTTTTTTGCAGATTTTAAGCTTGGAGCATACATTCAAAGTCTTCATCAAGTGGATCAATCATCTTCAATCAACATTTGCATTCAAGGAGTTGGGAAAGGGCAAATCTCCACACACCTATTTGCACCAACTCCCTCAAGAGATCAAGAGTTTGCTTGCATTAGATAGGATTTAATTGTTTCATTTGTGTTCTTCATTTTCATTTCTTATCTTTTGCAAATTTCAAATGGATTTCTTGAGGAATCATTGGTTTCTAATCTTGTGTTTGATCTAATTGTTTGCATGTTTATTGTGTTTGTGCAAGGTATAGATTCAAATGGTTCACATATTGGCGCTAGAAGGAGGGCATACACCTCAAATCCAACACGTTTTTTAATAAAATTTCGCTGTTTTTTGACAGCACTATTCATTAACCCGCATATGATCACTATTTTAGTGTTTTTAGAGTCAATTTTAAAATGACCATATCTTGGTCATACGTAGGTCTTTTTTGATGCTTTTTTTTTTTAAAATAGGGTAGAATTTCACAAGCTATCCAATGGTGTAGGTGTTTCTTAATTATAAATTAGTTAAAATTTTCAAATTTACATTTAAAGTAAACTCATGATAACTTGGCTAAGTTTTATGGTGTTTTGGTAAATGATTCATCTAACCCCTATATCCTTTTGTTTCTTTTGATATCATCTAACATTTTGATCACTTTTGCAGGTTGGAAATCAAAATCAAAAGAAAGAGGAGCATGGAAATGATATTTTATCTAATCAAAGTGTTTTTTAACACTTAAGTGTTTGTTTAACACTTCTTCAAAGAATTTGTCATCCTTCTCCTTCTTAGGACACTAGTTTTCAATTGGGCTTAAAAAGAACCATTTTCATTTCTTGCAAAGGCTAAAACGAATCTTAGGACAAACTTACTAGATTTCGTTTTGGGCTAAAAATTGGACAAGCAAAACTCACGCTTCATTTTGGTGCTTAAAACGAACTCACAATTGTTTTGAAGGTTATAAAACAAACAAGTGTTTGAATTGTGTGATTGTCTTTGAGTACTATCCTCTCTCATGTCAAGGCGAATTAGGTGCAAGAGAAATACCCAAAATACATTTTATTGCTTTAAACACTTCAAATTTGGGTTTAAAATTGAACATTCAGCAGTGTGAGTGCATTTTTATACATTTTCTCTTTAGCTAATAAAGACCCAATGGGTTACTTACTGTGGCTCCTTGCCGCTTTGTTTATCTTGGGAGGGTCCTTGGGGAAAGTACCACCCAAGCGACGACTCAACCAGAACACTCTAAAGTTAAGAGATTTCACTGGATATAAAATGAGGTTCTGGTTAAATGCCTATAATCACGCGGCTGACTGACAAGATGGATCCGCAGACCTTTAAGCAATGCTAATAAAACCCACGAACGGAAAAGTCCTTACTAGAACCCAGCATGCTAGAATTCCACAAACTTTAATCTGTTTGCGAGCTGGTGCAGAACTATTGCCCGGTCACCCCACACTCTACCACAAAGCATGGTGCCTCATGCAGCAGGCCGCTACCCCGGGAGTGAGTGCCGGAGGTGAGCCAAGCAATAAGCATCTGCAAACCATCCGCTTAAAAGAAGCGAGAAGGACTTGTCCAAGTGGGAATCCAACAAATATTGTCTTACACATCCATAGGATTGTACATGCTTTTGGGTTACAAAAACACATGCTTGTTCGTAAACATTGGAAAAATAAACACTTAAACATGATCATGCAAATTTCAAACCCCTTTTGATAGAGCAAATACCTTTTGACAAATTTAAGTGTTGTTGCCTTCCCTTGGGATTATGTCCTTAGAGGTTTCTCATCACTTGAATTTATATCGTCATTTGCTCTAACTAGGGTTAACCTAGGAAATCCCTTTGCCTCAATTTCTTGGAACTCCCACACAACACTTTGTGAGAAGAAAAGGAATTTTGACATAGGACATCTTTAGTTTGAAACATAATCAAGAAAGTGTATTTGGTAAAAAGAAGTCATTAAAAGCAAAGATAAGCAATTGAGCCCCACACATGTCTTTTCAATGATTTCTCACAAGATCAAGATACAAAAACCCAAGAAAAGGAAACTTAGCCCAAAGCAACATCAACAAAAACTCAAAAGGTTATATGATTTTAGAGAAAATTTGTTGGCTAATTTCTATCGACATGCTTCAAGAGACAACCCCACTTTATATTCATTTTACTACACACAAAATCCAAGATTGTTTCAAGGGATTGGATACCTTGCTTAGGGCATAACACGTTCTTCAATACCTTGCTCTTGTTAAGCAAAAGTCTAAACTAGGGTCATTCTAAGATCAAAACAAACATTCATCCATCAAAAACATCATCAACCATAAACATCTCACCAACATTTTGAGAAAATCTTGACACAACTATGCTAGGCTCCTTTGGTAGACATCAAAACCTTTCAAAAATGAGACTTTGAATTCTTCAAACATCAAACATCAAACTTGTTCAACTCAATTGTGTGTGAATGAATCCTTTTGCACATGCTTAGTTGAATTATCACTTTGTT
This sequence comes from Sequoia sempervirens, assembly GCA_007258455.2. Classification (NCBI taxonomy): domain Eukaryota; kingdom Viridiplantae; phylum Streptophyta; class Pinopsida; order Cupressales; family Cupressaceae; genus Sequoia; species Sequoia sempervirens. The sequence continues at coordinate 844,264,463 of VDFB02271358.1, forward strand.
CAAATTAATGGTGGATAGATGCATCCTCTCCCATCACTAATTTGGATTATCTTTTGGTTAGCTTGTGAGTAGACACATCCTATTCTCACTTCTAAATCAAATTATCCTTTATGAGCATTAGTTATCTTTTTTAGATCATCATCCAAACATCTTGGGGATATCTCTTGCTCAAACATCAACATTCAAAAGACAGAATTCAAAGTCTAAACATCAATCAAAGCAAACCCAAAGTACCTAGCATCACATCAAGATTTTCAATACAAATTCAAAACTTTCACTCTCATCCATATATCATACACCTTTCATCTTCACATCTTTGATATTTTACACATCCTAGTTTGCTCTTTTATGGTTCAAACAAGATCACAACACAAGAGGAACATGGAGTTAAATCAAGAAACATCAACCACAAGTGATCTAAGCCAAAACATTCCAGAAATCCAAAACACACCACTTCCAAACCTCACTATCACTACACACGATCCACAAAAAGAGGTCTTGGTGGAAGACATCACACCAATAGAACTAAGTGAGGAAGAAGTTCTTGAGATGCTCAAACAACCAAAACTACAAAAGTTTCTTCGCGCAATGGCTAAAATAAATCCATCAATTCTCAACACTATTGAGGATGAGCTTTTTGTACCAAATGACCAAAACACCCTTCCACAATCAACCACTTCCATTACCACCATAGAACCCACTATCAATGAGGATGATACCCTCTTCAACACGCATCAAAATCCACTTTACAACCCACTTGGATTTATCGATACATCTGAGGTTCCTTACCATACCACCTCATCATTTTCTCTTGACACGCAAGTGTCTAGACCTTTGGTACAAGCAAGCTCGTCCGAAATAGAGAGACCTTACGGATTTGTCTCTTCATTTGCACAAGAAAATTTTCCACCATTCAAACCATTCACACCTCCCACCACGTCAACACCATATTTTGGTTTAGGGATCTCCCCTTTACCTAAACTTCCACCTTTCCCTAACATAAATCGCCCCATCCAAATCAATTCATCCAACCAAGGGGGTACATCACATCTTTCAAACACACCATCCACATCAAACCAACGCATGATAGCTAATCAAAATACGGTCTCTCAAAGACCCACTATTTCGCTCATCTCTACCATTCCTACCACTTTACCTAGTCCCACCATTCCTATCACTTCACCCATCCCAAATGCACCTATCACCACATTCACTCCAACCACTACATCCACTATACCTCAAACTTCCACTACCCCCATCACACCCCTTACATCGCAACCTCCCACCACCACCATCGCTCTAAGTGCATCTCAAACTCCCACCACTCCATCCAACACAATTCCGATCCCACCACCACCACCATTGCGACCAAGCCAAGTAAGCCATTACAATGCTGCATTCAAAGCATACCAACAATTGCTCCAACAATATCAAACAATTTAGCAAGCGCCTATAGCCACGCACGCTTCTCAAGCTTCACAGCAAAATCAAGCTCAAACATCGCTACAACAACAACAAGCACAACAAGCACAACAAGCCCAAGCTTTGTTGCAACAACAACAACGAGCTACTCAAGTTGCACAAGTTGCACAAGCCGCACAAGCTGCTCAAGCTGCACAAGCTGCACAAGCTGCACAAGCGGCACAAGCTGCTCAAGTCGCACAAGCTGCACAAGCTGCTCAAGCTGCAAAAGATGCCCAAGATGCCCAAGCACGAGTGCAAGCACAAGCGCAGTACTTTGCACAACAACAAGCACCCAACAACTTGCATATCAACAAGCGTTAGAGCAATACCAAGAGCGACAAGAAGCAGCACAACAAGCCCTAGCTGATCAACAACAAGCATTGTTGGACCAACAACAGCAAGCACAACAAAAAGCTCTATTAGCGCAACAACAGCAAGATCAACAAGCGTTGTTGAAAGCATACATGGCACAACAAGCAAACATTCCACCCATTCAAACACCCACTCCACCCCCCCATAACACCTTCATTCCACCTCCTGATCCACAATTGGATGTCACCGCACAAATTAAATTTCTATCACAACAAGTGCTTGACCTTCAATCAGGAAGGACACCAAAACCACAAAAAAACCTATGCCCTTATCCATTTGATAGGAGCGTAGAAATGAAACCGTTCCCAAAAGGGTTTGAGATCCCTAAATTTGACAAATATCGCGGAACGGGTAACCTTGAAGATCACATCAGGGAATTCCAAGTACATTGCATGGAGGTGGCTTACGATGAAACGTACTTGATGAGATTATTTCCAAGAATCTTGGCTGGAAACGCTATTGATTGGTTTTCTCGACTTTCTGGAATCAAAAAATTCCAGGAAATCATAGATGCCTTCATACATAATTATTCCTTCAACACTCCCATGGAGGTTAGCTTACAGGAATTATCATCTCTCAAACAAGGGAAAAATGAATCATTCGGTGCTTTCTTACAATGATGGCGATCCAAAGCTAATCAAAGCAAGTGGTCTATGCCTGAAGAGCAACAAGTGGGAACTATCATTGCGAATCTTGATGGACCCTTGGCCTTCCACCTCAAAGTGCAAAACATCACCACTTACGACCAATTGATCCCTAGCGCGCTCAATATCGAACGAGCCCTTGCCACACAGGGAGAAACTTCATCATATCAAGAAGGCCGCTCATCATCCAATTATCATGACAAACCACGAACATGGGCAAAGAATCGTAATGTAACCAATGATGGAGTTGTTGACGCCAAAGTTGTCATTAGTGCCCCACGGAAGAACAATCCACCATCCCAACAACAACAACACCAAAATACCAATCAAAGCAATCGACAAGTCAATACTGTGGTCCAACCATCCTATAACCAAAACACAAACAACATTGATAATCAGGGAGGACCACAGCGAAACAAGTTCTTCCCCAAACGAAAATACACACTCCTTGGGGAACCTGTTGAAGCAATCATGAAAAGATTGGTAGATGAAAAATTGATAACGGTCCCTACACATAATAATTATCAAGAACCATCGGTCAAGCCACCATGGTATAATGAAAATTATCTTTGCGACTTCCACAAACTCAAGGGACACACGACAAACAACTGCATGAGGCTCAAAAATCTAATTCAAGACCTCATAGATGACAAAATCATAGATGTGGAAGCACCATCAGGAAACAAAGATCTCAAGAGTTACACGAATCCGATGCCGAATCATGGCAACAAAGGAAACAAAGATCAAGACAAAGGAAAAGGGGCTTATAAAAATGTCAATCACACATACGAGGGTGTTGTCGCGTGTTTAGACGAGTTTTGTGGAGTCATCACCATCAAAGGGGCCCAAGCCGATTGTGGAGTCACCACAAGAGGTGGAAAGGTTACCATTGCAGCACCATCCCAACCAAGCAGAAATTCCACATCCAATCCAAGGTCTAACCCTAGTGGCTATAATGTCTTGGATCAATTGAAAAGAACCCTTGCACATATCTCCATCATGGAGTTACTCAAAATCTCATCTGCACACAAAAAGATTCTAGAAGAAGCTTTGGCGTCATCTACTGTCCCCGCAGATCTAGATACAGAAAAATTCCAAGCTATGGTCACAAGTATTACCACACCTAACATTCTTACATTCTCTGAACAAGACTTCCCCACACAACCATCTCACAACCGTGCACTTCATCTGGAGGTGTACGTAAATAAAAAGAAAGTCAAGAGAGTCTTGGTGGATGGAGGTTCAGGCTTAAATATTTGTTCCTTAAAGCTTCTAAAGAATTTGAACATTTCAGAGGATTCAATTGACAAAGGAAAAGGCATCACAATAAGAGCATACGATGACCAGGAAAGGGTATCCCAAGGCACCATGCAGCTTCCTGTCCAGGTTGGACCCGCCATCATGCAAACCAACTGTCAGGTCTTGGACCTCGATTTACCATACAACATTCTCCTAGGGCGACCATGGATACATGCAATGCAAGCTGTAGCTTCAACTTTTCATCAATGTGTGAAATTCACACATGAAGGTCAAGAGGTTACTATCCATGGAGATCCTGAGCCATTTGCCTACTGCAAAAATCTAGAGGCAAAATACTACAAGATCCCGCAAGTACCCAAGAATGATGAAGGCCATCCAACACCTTACATTGGATCTGCCACTCTCCTTGCCCGGCCAGAGACACCCTCACACCCCGCCATCCCCACCTTTACGATATCAAAGTCACTTGTAATACAAGATGGAAGTGGTTGTGGAAACTATTCAATGCCTAAGAATGCTTTTGTAGTAGGAGAGCTACCACAATGTCCTAGATCAAGAGGACGACCACAATCACAAGAAGCTTCAACATCTCAAGGCTCCTATGAACGAAACCCCACCTTCACAAGTGCAGGAGATCTTGGTCAGGAAACATTAGAGGGGGACCTATCTCATCTCCTCTATCGAGATGATATACCAGCAGTTGAATTACCTATGGACGAACGAAACAGAGGTATGAAGATGATGCTCTCAATGGGCTATAACCGGAACCAAGGGTTAGGCCAAGATAATAACGGGCGTTTAATACCCATTATACCTGAAAAGCAAATAAAAAATCTTGGCATTGGTCATCCTACTCCTAAGGTAACTGTACTTGGTCGAGGTGCCCATGGTAGACAGAATCGAATGCCTCCTCAGGAATCCATAGCTACTCCACAATCCTCCATGACTTTAGGAATGCCCACTGATTTAACTGAGTCACCAGAAATAGGATTACCTTTACTGTTTGAGGATACTAACGTCCTTATGATTAGCACCTTGTCTTATGAGTTTGAAAACCAAAGCAATGAAATCCGATTAGTTTATCCCCAACTGATTGATTACGACCAACAAGGACCACCAATTCTTGACATGTTTGAAAACGATGAGGCGCTCTCAGAATTCATGGGACTTAGGGATGGCATTCCATGTGGGGATCACAAGGCAGGTTTTATCATAGAGCTAGATACACATGCATACTATGGAGAAACGATTGAATCCCTCAGTCGCAAAAATAAAAAATTGAGAATAATCTCCAAGTCCTTGAGTGAAAACCACCTTGTGGCACTCTCCGACTCTGAAAAAGTAAAAAGAAAGGACGCATCCAATGGTGAAAACCTCTCTGAGGCACCTGAGGATGGGGGATTCAATCTTCCTCTTACAGCTATACACCAATAAAAGTCAGCTATGCTAGCAGAAAAGTGCAACCCCATTAATCTGGGAACACAAGAAACTCCTCATATTACATTCTACGCTGAGTCATTATTATGCAAAGAACAGGAGGAGTTGGCTACCTTCTTAAAGGAGAGGAAGATAAATTTTGCGTGGACCTATGCTGATATGCCAGGATTGGATCCAGAGGTAGTGGTTCATCACTTGGCAGTCTATCCTGAAGCTAAACCTGTAAAACAAAAGTTGAGAAAGATGCACCCACAGATTGCTCTATTAGTCAAGATGGAACTCTAGAAACTACTAGATGTGGGATTCATACAAACGATCGCCTACCCTGAGTGGGTCTCCAATCTAGTACCGGTTTCAAAACCAACTGGGGGCATAAGAATCTGTACGGACTTTAGGGACTTGAACAAGGCTTGCCCAAAAGATGATTTTCCGTTGCCTTACATTGATATGATTGTAGACATGACCGCGGGGCATGAGATGCTTTCCTTGATGGATGGATTTTCAGGCTATAATCATATAAGAATTGCAGAGGAAGACCAACATAAAACATCTTTCACTTGTCCTTGGGGCACATACTGCTGGAACGTAATGCCATTCGGCTTAAAGAATGTCGGGGCCACATACCAAAGGGCCATGACACTAATATTCCATGACATGATCCACAAAAAAGTTGAGGACTATGTCGATGACATCTTGGGAAAATCCAAAAAGAGGAAGGATCATATATCAGTCTTGAGTGCTATCTTTGACAGACTAGAAGAATACAAGGTTCGTTTGAATCCCAAGAAGTGTTTCTTTGGCGTACAATCAGGAAAGCTGTTGGGCTACATAGTGTCAATGAGAGGCATTGAGATTGATCCGGCAAAGGTGAAAGAAATACTTGAAATGGAAGCTCCTAGGACATTGAAACAACTGAGAGGTCTCCAAGGCAGGCTTCAGTCAATTCGTAGATTCATAGCACAATTAGCAGACAAACAAATCCCTTACTCTCACTTACTCCACAAGGGGGTAATGTACAAATGGGATGAAAAATGTGAACAAGCCTTCAACAAAATCAAGGAATATCTGTTAACACCTCCAGTACTAAGGCCTCCAATTCAGAAAAAACCATTGATCCTTTATCTGAAATAGCTGCAGCCTTAGTTATCTCTAGCTTTAACATGATAATCAGATACAGAAAGAACCGTCTACTACAGTACAATGGTGGGCCATGAGTTAAACTATACATTCATTGAAAAAGCTTGCCTAGCAGTGGTGTTTGCATCCCAAAAATTCAGACACTACATGTTGGCACACAAGATCAAACTCATGGCTAAAATTGATCCCTTAAAGTATCTTCTTTCAAAGGCAATGCTTACGGGAAGAATGGCTAAGTGGGTAATGATATTATCAGAATATGACATTGAGTATGTGGAGCACAAGGTAATCAAGGGACAGGTCATTGCAGACCAACTGGCAGATGCACCTATCTATGCGGAGAACCCACTTGTTTCAGAATTTCCAGATGAATCCATTTTCAACATTGACATAGCTACTCATTGGAAGCTATACTTTGATGGATCCTACACACAACATGGGTCAAGAGCTGGTATCTTCTTCATCACTCCACAAGGGGATTGTATACCAAGATCATACAAACTAGCATTCCCTTGTACAAACAACATTGCAGAATATGAGGCTTTAACTATAGGTCTCAAGATAGCAGTACAATGGAACATTATGACATTGAAGGTATATGGAGATTCACAACTTATCATAAATCAAGTGAACAATGAGTACCAAACAAAGGATGATAAGCTAACTCCATACAAAAGGCTGGTGGAAAATCTCAAGGAATATTTTGTTGACATCACATTTGAGCAAGTACCAAGAACCAACAACAGAGCAGCAGACGCAATGGCAACTATTGGATCACTCTTAGAGATCCCTCAAAATGTTCCGAAATATGACTTCTTGGTAGAGCAACTTCTCGTACCAGCATTCAAGGTACCAGAGTCAGAATTTGTGTGCGAAATCGTTGGTCCAAATGATCAGTGGTACCAAGACATTTACACATACCTTAGGATAGGTATCATTCCCGCCGATTTGCGTTCAAGCCTTAGACGAACCTTTATCAAGAAAGCATCTCATTTTGTCATTTTAGGAGAAACCCTTTATCGTAGAAGCATAGAAGGAACCTTACTAAGATGTCTTAACCCTGAGGAGGCTTCAGCTGCCTTAACTGAGGTGCACAACGGCATCTGTGGTTCTCATTCGAGTGGCATGACCTTGTCTAAGAAATTGCTGAGGAGTGGATATTACTGGCCTACCATGGACAGAGAGGCACATGAATATGTCAAGAAGTGTCTACAGTGTCAGCAACATGGGGACCTCATCCATGCTCCAGCTCAAGAGCTTCATCCAATAATCACACCATGGCCCTTTTCACAGTGGGGACTCGATCTCATTGGGAAAATCACACCCACCTCATCCAACGGCCACAAATTCATTATAACCGCAACTGAGTACTTCACCAAGTGGGTTGAAGCCATACCTATGACCTACATAGCAGGCAGTCTGAAAGTTCATCACAGAATTATCATATGCGCTGTTCTAAACCATCATCTGAGATAATGGGACACCAAATTTAAAATGAAGTGTGACCTATGTGATGTGAATTCAAAATCAACGTAAACTTTTCACCCCATATCCCAATTGTGTATATTGTGGCTTCTAAATAAAACCATCCTCAAAATCCTTAAAACTATTGTAATTCATTGGTAGCATTTATATTAATCCTGCCCTTTGGGCTTACCGAACCAGCATCCGCACACCCACTAGTGCCACACCATTTTCCTTGGTCTACGGATCAGAGGCCATCTTGCCCATTGAGATCGAGTTACCATCCCTCAGAGTATCATTGCAAAACCTCATCACAGACGAAGAGTATCGAGTTTCAAGACTGAACGAGCTGGAACTGTTGGACGAGCGACGTTTGGATGCTTTAAACCATCTGCAAGTTTATCAGAATAGACTGAAAAGGAGCTACAACAAGAAAATCAGAAGTAGAACTTTCCAAGTTGGAGAATTGGTGCTAAAAGAGAATCAGAAGAATGTCTTGAACCCAAATGGCAAGGGAAAGTTTGAACCCAACTGGCTGGGACCCTTTGTCATCACAGCAAGCTACAAATCAGGGGCATATCAGTTATCAACACCCGAAGGGGAACCCCTACAGGAGCCAATGAATAGCTCCCATCTCAAAAAGTTTTATGCCTAAATCTTTTAAGGTATAGAACCAAAAAATCCAAAAAATCATAAAAAGTCCTGAAAAAATGGTTACTTCGGCGAAAACCTGGCAAACAGGCGTCTTGGTGACAACAAAAAAATCAAAAAAATCAAGAAAACAGTAAAGAGAAAAAAATCGTCCTCTAGTGAAAACCACTTCGGTGGCACTTTGGGCAAGTACCTTGGTGAAAACCTGGTAAACAGGCACCTTGTGTAAATAAGCACTCTCCATCCATCTTGGTCTCCATGACTTGCTTTGCATCATTCACTCACTCATCGCATATCGTTGCATTTCACCCTTCCATCCGCATCTGCACCATAGCTTGGTCTTTCATTTGTGTCATGATTCCTCGTAGAGCTACTCGGCCCACTTAAAAGGTCAGTTTGTCCTGCCTATATTGGAGTAGTCTATCACTTCACACTGGGGGCACGTTCTCATCGGATCGGATTCGTGTATGATCTTAAAATCCTCAAAA
>VDFB02271358.1:844273479-844321413 GCA_007258455.2 Sequoia sempervirens
AATAACACATCACAAGCTGACCTCAAGGGTAAGAGAATAAAATCTGGCTAGAAAATTGAAATTATTTTGATTTTTGTGCCCAGTGGGACTAAGTCGCCCCAGGGGACGACTTGGTCCCACCAAGGAAATTTTACTAGGTGTCAGAAATTAAAGTACATTAAATAAGGTTTAATAGTCCAATATCCTCAAAAATACACTTAAGTATGGCCGAAAAGTATATTTAGGGGTCATTTAAACATAAGAAAGGGTCAATTTAGTGATGACAAGTCTAGAAAAGCATGAGTTTGTTACAACTCTTTACAACACATTGAAATCAGATTTGGTAAGTAATAAAAAGAAGTTATTTAAGTGAATTATAATGAAAGGGTCCTAGAAAAATATGAAAGTGGGTTACAACACTTCACAACACTTTTACAAGATATCCTAGAAGTCTAATGATTTTCAAGGGTCCAAGACCTAATGTGAATGTGTTGACCACATTACAACATTAAATCTAGGAAAAATCAAGCCAAAGTCCATAAGAGAGACTCAAGTGAGCATAAAAATGCCCAACTATACATTTTTTGGCGACACATGGAGTTATTTCATAGTTGATCATTACTCTATAAAGGTTCTCTCTTTGAAACACTATGGATGGTGATCCCAACCTTACTAGTTTAGAATATATGGCTAGAATGAAATATAAGGATTTTTAGAAATATTTTTTTAGATTTGAAAATTTTCCTCAATAAATTGGAAAGGAATATATTAGTAGTAATGGCATATGTAGTGAAAAAATCAAACCCATGTAACTCATTCTCAAGCAAGGATAATGAAATGTTAAAGAATTGGTCTCTCTTGAAGGTTCCAAACTAGGGGACACATTCTAATGTCCAAAAGTTGACAGAGAATATAATCAAATGGTGTTCCCTACCCTGAAATGTCATGAAACTAAATTTTGATGGTGCATCTAAAGGAAACCTGAAATTAGAGGTGCATGGCCTCTTAGTAGGTGTAAAGGTTACACACAACATGCAACTCAAAAATATTCACATTGTAGGAGATTCTTTGAACATTATTAATGCTTGGAGGAACTAACAGGAAAACAACTAGGTCATTTCTTACATCTTGAAACTAGATTGGGAGCTCCTTGAGGGTTTCTCTTTAGTAACAATTACACATTGCTATATAGGGAAGCTAATTATGTTGTGGACGCCCTAGCAAATCATGCTTGCAAAATGGAGAGAAAAATCCTCCAAATTGATCCATCTAATTTTCTCAACTTGGAGGACTTTGTGTAAATTATTCGCAAATAAGGGCAAGGAACCGATGCTTCCAGGGTCTCAAGTTAGTTGCATGGTTAATGAAAGATCATCTATGTTTCCCAACTCATTGGTGTGGTAACTATTTGGCTAGGTTTCAAATTAGTACCCAAGAAGAATATAAGTCTATGTGAGATGTGACACACTCTGCGTGATTTTTCTCCAAGGGTGGATTGGAAAACCTAATTTTAAGCCTAGCATCCACCAGTGCCTTACAAAAGATGTTTTATATGGTTTGCAGGATGGCTATCCTATCCTCCCCAAGCACCACAATATTTCCCTCCCCCAAGGAAGGACTTGAAGTACATATACTTTGAGCCTAATGCTTGCTAGTGCGACATGGCTTTTATGCATAATTTCTGAATCTTTAGCATTCGAAGGTTGTAGAAAGGTGGGGCATTGATTTGTTTTATGGAAGTTGGCTCTTTGATTCTTGGGTTAGTAATATAGATACTTAGGATTCCTGGGAGAAAAATTTCATGCACTTTGAAGGAAATTCCTCCAAGGGAGTTCTCAAAAGCGTAACCTTAAATTTGGTGTCTAAAAATTCCAAGAAGTCATTTTGCTTGGACCCTAGATTAGGCATACTAAGGCCTTATTTTTTCCTCACTTTGCTATGATTCTCATGATATTCTCCTCCAAGGGAGGTTCCAAAAGGAAAACATATTGTTCTCGACACCCGATAAGCCATTTGTCATATGGGTGCAAGCTCAAGAACATTTTGAGCTTGAAGATTGTGGAAAGGTGCACAGATTGGTTGTTTAAATGTTTGGCATGTTATTTTTTGTCACATGTATTATTGTTGTGTGACCCCAAGATTAGTTTCAAAGATCTAAAAAGAAAACAACCTGAGTCTAACACTAGAAAAGCCACATGTCATTTGTTTGCAAGCTTAGGAGAATTTTGAGCTTGCAGTTTGTGCAAGGTGCACTATTGGCTAGTTTAATACTCACAACTCCATAAGCATAGATCCAAAAGCTTCTAACATAAATTTATGGTCCACTAGCACTAAATGTCACTTGGGCACAAATTTAAGAAGTTTCATAGCTAAGGAAAGTTAAATAATGTGCCATTGGTTCGCTATCACCTCTGGATGGTTCATGGGAATTTGTGCTCACAATCACACCTCTCGTGAACTCTATTTTGGAAATGACACTCTAATGCTAGGAAGCCTTCTAAATTTTAGGGAATACTATGTTGGAATTTTCTCGACCAAAGGTGGCAGTTTTCCCTTCATACCATGCATGCATCTAAAACTTGATTTGACAAGTATTTAAATAATGTCTAATTACTCTGGCACGAAGAAGGTTGTCAAAAATTAAGGAAGCCAACCACATTCACTAATGTTATGTGCTTCTTCTAGCATCTATTTTAATATTGTTTCTTTCAAGACTGAAGTAGTGCGCATGTGTGAAGGTTAAAATCCATCATCACTAACCAGATACTTGCACAATGAGCTTTTAGTAATATCTATTGGTACACTCTTTGGGATGCCTTCGCAAGAAAGAGTATTATTAGCAATCAGTGCATCTTAACTGATAAAGAAGTATAAAATTCCTAGCATGCATACCAACTACAAGGGCTTTCTATGTTTCAGTGAGGAGGTATGGACACTCCCATTAGCCAAGTGAGTACCCACAAACAGATGGCCTTTCGGGGCACAATCATGGAGCTTTGATTGAAGTGAATCATGGTGGATCCATATTTCATATTGATTGGAGTGGTGAAACTCATTTTGGGCCAAGAATTTCTAGTGTCAGATGAGTGGTATAGCATTGACTCAAACATTTCCTCTCATTTCATGGAAACACTACTAGACTTGCACACTTTGAAGGCAAAGGTGGTGGAAATGGCTTGCAAGCTTTTTATTCCTAAAATTTTGGTGGGCTAGAAGAGGTGATGGATGCTTCCTCCTTTGATCTTGGTATACCCAGGCCCCATGACTTGGCGTGTCTGCTAGTTCCAAACAAGGAAGTAACCTTATACCCCTTCATATTAGGTATCAAAGGCGGGGAACTATACAAACATAAAGAGCGGGTGGAGGTGGCAGTAAGCTTCTTGAAGAAAATTTTGCATGTTTAGCAGGTCCAAGACTTTGAATGGATTAGAAATTTTATCAATTATATATACAAGAAGTTGGTAATGTATAGTCCAATTTAGTCTACAAGGTCTGCACTTTATTCTTTTTGTCCATATGTGTATAATGTTTTTCCATAGTTGATAATTTTATTTGATAGCAAGACTTTGAAGATACCTCTTGGGGGTTGGGAGTTTGGGTGGTGTTTGAGCACCAAGCTTTTTGAGCAGTTACTTCAGACTACTTGTTGGGGAGGCAGGGGGTAGTTTTATAGATCTGCTTCTCTATTTTTTCCCTTGATGGATCGGCGTGGCTACAATTAGTTTTGTTTTGAACTTCAAGTTAAACTTTAAGTCCAGTGGGATAAAAATACTCCCTTGGAACAGATGCTCTGATCATTTAAGAATGTATTTATTTTAGCTTTAATATTAATATAAATAGTTTAGGCATTTGGCCTTTTATTAAAAAAAAAAAATTGAACAATGTTGGCTACTATTTATCCATTATATGAGGTCACCCTCACACTAGATCTATGCCCAATTGACATGAAATCAATTATGTCCAATATAAACCTTTGTTCAATCTTGAAAAATTAGTCTTTCCTTAGAGGCATTGACACACACCATTCTCAAAATTACCTTACATTTCTAGTTAGAAACATTGTTCCAAAAAATTGACAAAATTATTTATATAAGTGCATAAAATATTACAATGAGGTAATTTAGAAGGAAGTACAATAGTTTATTAAGTTCATAGGCATGGAGAAAGCAAAAAAGGTGCCACTATTGTAGACTGCCAAGCATAGAGTTTACATGAAGCATGAGTTAAAAAATTTAGCATGAGACATGCATTGTCTATTAGAAAAGATTATGGAACCTATATAATTTTAAGCTTATAACAATATATTGATAGACTAGACCCTACTTCCTATGATAGTTCAATCATTTAGCAAAAAGGTGCACTGGATCTAAATAAGTATAATCTAATTAAGGATGTAATTCACTTTGTCCATTTGTTACTAGTGTCTCATTAAAACTTAGTTTATTAATAGTTTATTTAAAGTAATAACTAATCTAATTGGCAAAATAATTATGTAAGAAATCTTAAAGGTCTAAGATTCTATTCCCCTTAGTTATTTCTTATTCACTAAAAAAAAATACATATCATTGAAGATGGTTGTTAGCTAATGTTTTGGGAGGAAAAATTTTATGCTAAGAGTTGTTTTGATATTGTGAATAAAGGTAAATATCTTGTATGCTCATATAAGGAGAATATTGTGTCAAATTTTTATTTTAAGATGTATGATTGTAAGGGTGTATTTTAGAGGAAAATGATAACATAAAATTTATACTTTTATAATGTCTCGATTTTGTGCTATTGGAATTATCAACATCACCCATGGTACATCTAACAAAGCTTTTAAAGAGTCAAATTATATATATTAGGGAGCTAAAATGTAATAGGGTCAAAGAAGACACTAGAGGCATAAGAGGTTGGATGATATTTTCCATCTCAAGCTAGCTTCTCATTTAGAGATGGTTTGACATTGGATGAGGGTGTTTATTTTTATTTTTTTCCCTCTTTGGAGCAAAGTAGGCTTTGGAAATTTTAAAATATGTTCTTGTGGCTAGTTGACTATGTATTAATTCGCAAAATCCAAGGTGTAGTTGTGCATATTTGAGTATGTCTTAATCTATAGATTGAAAAGTGTTGTTATTGTGGATAGTTGAGTATGCTTCTATACACAAATATTTAGTGTTGTAGCATCTTGAATAGTTTAAAATGTGTCTCAATTCACATGAGTAGTCTACTTGTGAATAGTTGAATGTGTCTCAATTCACATGCGGAATGGTATTCTTGTAGATAGTTGAGTATGTCTCAATTCATAGGAGTAGTCTACTTGTGAATAGTTGAATGTGTCTCAATTCACATGCGGAATGGTATTCTTGTAGATGGTCAAATATGTCTCAATTCACAAGAGGGGTACCATACTTATAAATGGTTGAGTATGTCTCGAATCATAGATGTTGTAGAATAATTAGAACATCACTAATATGTTCAATTTAATGTATCTTATATGAAAAGCTATTTGATAAATATGTCTCATCAAACTTTTAAATGAATTATTGTATTAATTTTTGAAGTAATCCATTCATTGTTCAATATTGATATATAATAAGAAAGAAATATTGAAATTTACATCACATTTTAAAAATAAATCAATCGATCTTAACTTTTATTAATATTTAATAATATTAATTTTATGTAAACAATTTTCGAAAGCTTTATAATCCAATGTAATATAACATAAAAACCAACACAGGAGATCAACATACCATGTTGTTTTTTATATCTACAACAATAATGTGATCTATAATTTTAATTTTTATATGCTCTATCATTTTTCAGTATACGTATTATAACTAATAGAGATCGTTGTTCAATGATCCTTGAATGTTTGTACAACGTTGCTTTAGGACATGGGATTTTTTGTGCCCCCTTTCTCAAAACTAGGACTTTTACTACCATATAAAATACCGTTTATGTTCTTATTAATGACTCCTAACTCACAGTGAGAGCACGTTTCACCGCCATCTTAATCTTCTTCCTCTCATGTATCTTCCATCCTTCTATTGGACTAATCGTCAGCGTCTCCCTTCAAATTCGGGACATGGACTAACTGCCTCCCATGGATCCCTTTATCTCTGACGTTTGTATCAAACATTAACAAATTGATCTTTAGACGCAATGACAAACATGTTCCAACACCACCTCCCTTCATCATGCCTTACAAAACAAAGTTCAAAGTTTATGAATATCAGCGTCCAGTCTAAGTTCTATTCTTTCTAAGAAGAAGATAAGTTTGTGTACTAAATCTTCCCTATTAAAATCAGGTGAATTAGACAAAATGGCCGAATAATCCACACCTTCGATGATGGCTGCTCCTGTCCTGAAAATATCATCCCCCATTAAACTTCAAGAGTTCTCACAAATCTGTGTAGAATTAGTTTCCATGTTCATGATGAAGTTTGAAAATTGAACAAGACTTCATTATGGAACTTCGCCATTAAGTATCTGTCTTTCAGAAAATGTCAAAAGAAACGAGGTATGAAGAAAATATTAAAACAAGCGTTCATCCAGTCAGCAAGGATATCACTTATGATTAGCTAAAAGTGCCACCATTATCGCTATGAAAATCCGATTCGAGATTTTGTTTCTGTTTGAATAAAATATAAAAATAAAAACAGTTTGGAATTTTATGTAGGCAGCGTTCAAAAGATTTGACTGCAGCCAAAAAAGAAGCTGCAGCCTGACGGCGAAGCAAATTGAGCCGGTTTTCCTGTAGACGAGCTAAAGTGAAACGTGCCCACACCAACGGGGAGGAAGAAAGATTCTTCCTGTAGAAATAGTCATCTTTGCTTGACATCTTTCCAATATTACCAGCGACTATGTCTTTCGCTTTGATTTAAGCGTATGTGGCTTTTTCTTTGTAGGTTGCCTCGCCACAGTATGTTTGACCGTCGGCGGAACAGACCGCTGGACGAGTAGAGATAGAGCAACCATTGTTTTAGATGCATATACTTCAAGAATTAGTAAGCATTGGATGGAAAAAATAAGATAGTTCCAATTCATTTGTCCTATTTGTTAGAGTAGAGAGACATGAAAGAGACTTGAAAGAAAATTTCAAACTTTATGAAATGTCATACGAAAAATGATAGTCCTCTATAATCATTCACTTTACTCTTATGATGCTAAGTGTATTCTACTAACTTTTAAACTACTCAATGTGAGATCACACTTAGCATGAGGACAAGTTCCCATCACCAAGTAGCATTAACTAATTAGTTTTTGGAGTTCAATTAAGCAATATTGAGATTGTTGACACTTTTCAAAATATAAAAGTATGCATAATTGATATGTTTATTTAAACATCATATAGTATATTCAACAAATAAGTTTTTATTAATATTTAATACTGTTCTTTATTTTGGAAGTTACTTTCCTACAATATAGTTTGAATATTCTTGTAGGAAATGTAAGGTTTTATAAATCAATGTAACATACAAACAACACAAAAAATCCAATATATCTTATAGCTTTTTATATTTACAACAATAATGCAATCCAAATTTTAATTTTCTTATGCTTTATAATATTTAATAGTAATATTTTGTTCTTGTTAATGACATTTTGTTAGTCTATAGAAGTTTTGGACTAGCATTAGACTTGAGGATTGCATTCCTAACACATTTGTAGACGAATCTTTCACTTGTTTTTTATGCTTTTGCTTGTTAAAGATATTGCATGTAGCCAAAGTGGAAAAGATGGAAATTCCAAATCTATTGTACATAGTTCACTATAATTTTGTTGTATACATGTATGTGCTTACATCCATGAACACTATTTCATGCTCACTCTTCTCCCTATTCAATCAAGTTGTTTTCTATTAAGTAAGCAGCATTTACAGAGTGTTGTACCCTTTACACAAAGAGCCCAAAGGGTCAAAAAAGAAACTAGTTCAAAACATAAATGAACCAGGAAAAGAGGATAGACTACACACAGAAATAGTTGATAGACAACTGTCGAAACAAAGACAAGGACTAGACAACCCCAGAATCTAAGGGGACCAATCTGACTCCCTTAACCCTAGGCTGTGAAGTTGCGACAGATCGAGGGAGTCCCTTCCTCTTCCTCAACACAACAGACTAGGAAGACTCAAAATCCAAGTCCACTAATTGAGGCGAGAGGAGTGGATCAACTAAAGCCACCAAGTGCAAAGAGCCATCACATAGTGGGGGAGACGGCAACACAAGGAAGGGAATAGGAACAAATGAAGGACCATAAGACGCAATCAACGATGTTCGGGAAAGCTCAGACAAAACATCCTCAGCAGATAGAGCCAACAGTGGCTCCATGGAAGGAGTCGGAAGAGGAGCAGACACATGATCCTGAGAAGAAATAATAGGGTCAAATTTATTTGAAAGAGTTTGTAAAATATTTTAAAGGCTTAGGAAGCAATTTGAAATGAAAATGAAGTTTTTGATAAAGGAAAAAATGGGTTTTATAGGGACTTGAAACCACAAATTTTACAGAACAGAGGAACAAGAATTAAAGAAACCAAAACAAAAAGGTTGCAAAAAGAAAATAGCCCAGGAATAATAGCAGCCACCAATCCAAGGCCAGCAAGGGCCATCAAAAGAACCTAACTAAAAAGCCAGCAAAAAACCCCCAACTAACCTAAGGATTTAAGAGATTCAGCAACCTCAACTTCAAGATTGTGCATATCCTGTGTGCCCTTCTTCAGGGTCTAAACAATCTGGGGCGTAGGAGGAGTCTTCCTCTTCAGACTAGCTCTCGTCTGCTTAGAGATACCTGTTTCCTCGGACCTATTTTTATCCTTATCAGCTTCCAAATCCACAATCAGAGACCCCTAATGTGAATTTTCCTGTTTCTCAACCATTGCATTAATAATAATGGCATTATGTTTCGCCATTTTGTAATTGTGCTCCATAATAGTTTTCATCGTGTTTTTCATTTTTCCAATTTCATCTTCCAAGAAATTGACTTTACCTTCATTATGCTCAACCCCATCCTGATCTTATCCTCGTTCTTCCCACCCTCCACAATAATAAGGGCATTATCTTTAACTTCCAAATCCTCCTGCTTGTTGTTGAGAGCCCTATTTCTTAGATTAAGGTCCTTAATCTCATGGAAGGCCCATTTCATAATTCTGAAGTAGTCCACAGCACCATCTCTGGCGATAGCCAGGATGTCCCCAAGAAACTCACGGTCCTGTTTAAAATAATGGTCATCAGGGTTTAGATCTCTAAGGAATTTCGGTTTGTTTTCTCTGTCTATAGCAAGATGGGACGAGTAAGAGTTCTGGCTAGCATTAGGGGCCTCTGAAATGTCCTCCTGGGAATCCCCAGAGCAAGAGACCAATTTATTTACAGGGGACTCTTTTTGGGTGGGCTTAACTTTCTGAATAGAGCAACTAGGGTTTTTATCTTTCAGAACAAAACTGCTGAGGTTTTTGACGGTATTAGATTTCTTAAGCAGGGGTTTACCCTACCAAGTTTTCTTGCCATAATTTGGGGAGGGGGGCTTTCTTCGTTCCTCTCAGGGTCAAGCTTGTTTATATCCTCCAACACACTATCTTCAGTGTCCTCATCTTCAGAGGGCGAGGCCAGGATAGGGTTAGATAAGGGCAACATATTTTGAAAATGTTCATAAATAAGCCTAATAAGGCTAGTATGCAGCATTGGGTACTTCTTAGGATCCTTATGATCCTCCAGGCTATTACTCATGGAACAATAAAAATAGTAAGGTAAAGAAACCCTAACCTTATGACGGAAATGGTTGAGCAAGGTGAAGTGGTAGCCATAGACCCTAGTGAATCTACCATCCAGGGTAATGTATTCCATGATGATTTTCAGCACCTTCCTCCATAATGACTTAATCATATCAGCTTCAAAGTAGTTGTTGGAAACTTTTGTCAGCTTAGTCTTCTCTTTTTCTTTCCTAGGGAATATGATAACCCCCTCATCCGAGAACCTTCTGTCGTGAAATAATTTCATTCCCTCAGTAAACATGCCAGTGACCTCTCCAATGAGGTTCTCATCCACCTTAACCTGCCTCCCAAACATAATTATTTATCTATTCTTCCATTTTTTTCTCAAAATACTTGGTGGCCTTCAAATCAGGCCCATGAAGCTTTTCAATGAAAGGGAGCAGCCTACCACATTCAATTTTTTCTCAAACCTTCGAGTTCCTCTTATGCATTTCATAGCTTTTCAGCTCCACCCTTTTCCTGTCTCCACCCATTGTCACAAGCACCTCACTACCAAAGCAAGAGTCCTGAAGTGAAATGTTGTAGCCGAACCAAAGAGCCCACATAACATGTTGCCTCTTACTGCCATTTAAGATATTAAGTGTGGCCCCATCAAATCTAATGATATTGAAGTACTTGGCCCTACTCTCTTTCATCATCAGAAAAATTTGTTGCTTTACCATGCATGATATCATAATTAATTAAAGCCCTTACGTCAATGCCAAGATCACTGAGGTTCTGCCACGTGACCAACCCATTCTGTTTAACCCTTTCATTAGCAAAAAAATCAGCCACGCTATTGGCTTCCCTAAAAGAATGAGTTTTTTTTAACTTTATCAAAATTAGCTAAAAGGGATTTGGCCTCTTCGATCCAACTCTTGATAGACCATGATGGAGGGGATTTTGATGGGTGCTTTTTACACTTTCTCAACACAGGTAGTGCGTATGTGCACTACCTCTCTTGAAAGGAAATTTCCAACAGCAAGTTGTTGAAAATCTCCCCAAGGTCTCTCGGGTATCAAGTCATGACTTGCATGGAATTCCTCAGTTCATGTTTGATGTGATTTTGCTGGTAATCACAAGGTAGACTTACATAGCTGGATGTGGAGTGGATCTTAAAATATGAAGTTTCTAAGATGGGAGTCAAGGTGCATTTTGTTGTAGGTTCAAATAGCAATCTAAAACTTCAGTGTTTTCTTTAAGTTTGGCTTTACAATGTGCAATGAACCTTAGCACGGGTTGTTTCTTAAAAAAAAAGAAAAAAGAGCAAGGAAGAGAGAAGGTTCATGAATCTGCAACTAACTATGAACAGTAATCATGGAGTTCCTGCCATGGACAACTTCCTTCAAACAGAATTTCACTTAACCAGAAATCTCACAGTCTCATGAAATTTTTGCTATCTTCTAAGGCCTGCAAATATTTCACCATTCATTCACCATATATATGCATGAACAAAGATAAAATGTGGGGGGCAGCTTTGAATTCAAGCCTAGACTAACTTTACACAGCCATCTACCAGCAGCAAACAGCAAAAAGTGTGGACTAGGAAGGCATCTACACAGTAGCAATTTTCATAACTACGGAACAACATTATCAAAATCTATCTAAGCATTTTAAATCTAACTTAAAACAACAATGTAAATCTAAATAAAATATCTAACAAAGAAGATTGAATCATGAAACATGTGAAGAATTCAGAAAATGCACCAAGTCAATGTATTTTCATTATAAAATTCAGCAGCATGTCTTTACAACAACTCAACTATCTTTGGAAATGAGAGGAGACCCCCTATTTATAGTGCCCAAAAAGTAGAATTAATGGCCAAGATTCAATCTCACTGTGTGGCCAAGATTCGCTAAAAACTAGGGTTCTACCTACCCCCCAAATATATTACAATTAAAAATATAGTTTTGTCCATATCCTTATTTCGTCCTCTAGTGATAGCATTGTAGCATTTTGTCTTTAGCTGATTGATTTTTTTACTGTAGCTATTCCTTTAGGAGCTCTTCACTAATAATAGGGCTTCCCTCCTAATTCTTCAAAGTTGCATATTCCATGAATTTCAAGATCATCAGTTGGAGTTTGTCAACTTCTATAATCTCAAACCGTAGCATCTGATAACTCCATTCTTTCGAGTTGTCCTCAAGTATTTTCTAGTCTTCGTCATACTTTGTGGCGTGATCTCTGAATAGCTCCGATTGGGCGAAGGCATGGGCGGAAAAACTCATGAAATCCACTATTATCTCATTTGACATCCCGTCCTCCATTTTTCTCTAGAAATAAGGCTTTATTTTCTCCAGATCAATTTTTACCGCAAGCATGTCATACTCTATCATTAGCTTCAGATATCGGGTGTAATCCGCCCTAATTTCTTTGACCCATTCGATATCGAGATCCACTTTACCAATTATTTTCTCTAATCTTTCTCTTTTGTTATCAAAGTCTCGCTTCCACACATCCACCAGCCAATGGTCGTCCCTTTTGAATGTGAGCTCCTTTTCCCATGTGGCCTTTGGTAGCCGAAGGATGGCCTCAATCTTTGGATAGGTGGAATTATATGTTGCAAGGAAGTTGGTGCAGAGCTTCTTGGTTCCATCTAGGGCCTGCTATAAATCTAAGAACTTGTTGGCTATCCGAACATCCCGGTTGATACCCATGTTCCCGACGTATAGGACTTGTCGGAACCAGCTCTTCGTAGTCTTATCCAAGTTCTTCCTCTTTTCTAGTTTTTCAATCTGTTCTTTGGAAAGCAGTTGGGGTGGAGCCATAGACGTGGTAGGCATGTCATCCACTGAAGACCATTGTTGGATGTAATTCGTCAAGGTGGCTACTTGTGCTTTAAGCTCATCTTTCAACACCTTATCTTGTTGTATTAGGTGCACCACCGTAGCTACTGACTCTTCAAGATGTTCCACCTTCTATTCTCTGGTAGCAGTCCCCAAGTTAATGGCGGAGACGTTATAACTTACTCCCTCCTAGCCTACAACCGATGTTGCTATCTACATTGTTCAGGATCTGAAAGCATCCATCGTTACCTTGGACCTAACTTTAGGCTTCTTCTCCTTCCTGGTTGAGATTTGTGCTTGGGATAGGATAGCTTCTAGCCTCGCTCTTGGATCCTTCGGGGCAGGAGTCCTCTTCTCAAGCTGCCTCTCCAGCCATTCAGGCATGGTAGACTTTCCCTTTGGCGATTCTCGATCACCCTCACCTTCTCCTATTTGGACCTCCATTTGTTCAACTATGGGAGTCTTTTCTTTCATTTTGGTGTTGTCTCCTTCTTCCTCATCAGAGTCTTGGATGAACGCAAGGCATTTGACGGGAGGCTTAGTAGTCAATCTCCCTTGGGGACTTTCCTCTACCTCAATTTCCTTCCCTTTCTCCTCAATTTGTTTGTCCTCATGCCCATGCTCCTCAGGTTCGTCCTCTTCTACATTTCTCTCCTCTCTATAAGGAGGTGGCACAACCTCCAGTTGTCCCCCTGTAGGGATTTCTACCATTTCCGCTATCCTACCACCTTCTTGTTCTTCTTTGGGAGGTGACCTTTCTACCTCTTCTTCATCATGCTTTAGTTGTCTGGCCATTTCCTCTTCGAGATCATCGTCAAAGGTCTACACAATAGTTCTACCACCTTCTCCCTCCTCTTCATCTCCTCTCTCGAAAGACCTTGTTCCTTCTTCCTCATAGACCACCTTGTCAATTTGTTGGTGTTCATATTCCAGGTGTTCTTGGTACTCATCGGCTTCCTCCTCCATTTCCTTTGAGGATTCTTTCTCTCACCTCTCCCATTCTTCAGAGATTAACATTGTGGCCTCCATTGTTGACGGTCCTGTTGGAGGTTGTGAAGGTGTAGCACTGGCGAGGACCCGTGCTACAGCAGCTTGGATGGTGGGATCCAGAAAGATCTGAGAAATTTTAGAGGGGACATTCTGCATGTGACACGAGAAATCCTTCGGTAATGCTAGTGCGGGCATTGGCGTTGTCACTGCTACTAATGGGAGTGATGTACTAGGTGACATGGTGGCAGAGGAAGGTGGAGTAGTTGCGGTGGAGGAAGAGTCAATCATTATTATGGGCCCCGTCGGGGGAGAGGAGGCGAGATGGACCGAGATGCCCACTGCAGGTGGAGATGTAGCGACCATGACCTGGGAAATAGGTGTAAGGGTAGCAGAGACAAGGAGAGTCGGAGGAGGTCTTGGTTGATCTATCTGCCCTTCCTCACCCTCTTGAAGGGGATCCTCCTGAATTGGTGGCTGCTCCGCGATGCTTCTCATTCGTTTGGGCCTCTTAGAAGGTGAATCTCCTGAGTCTTTCCTTGAATAAACTTTGGGGTCTGGAGATTGTTCTGCTTCGGTCCCTTTCCTCTTCTTCAATCTTGTGATCGAAGGAGATTTGGATGTCCCGCCCATTGAAGTTGTTGCAGCGACATCTTCTGTAGCACTAGGCTCACTCTTGAGCCCTTCATATGTTAGGACAACCCCTTGTTTCTTTAATCAGGCTACTTGTCCATCAATCCATTCTTTGGTTCGAGCCATGATTGTAGTCACAATGTCGAGGTCATCGACCTCCTGTTCATCCCAGTCAATTGTGGGCAGCGACAAGTTGGAGACTACATTATACCTGGGATCCATAATGGTGCTTTCATCCTCCTCGACCTAATCTGGTATAGGAAATAGCTGCACCCTTCTTATGAAGTATGCAGTCATCCTCATGTAATGTCTTTCTCACACCTCTTTGTCATCCTGGCAGTTTTCCCAAAAGTATTCAACATGATGCAGGTGGGCATACCTTGATCCTAATGCCTCTCTTATATGCCCATATGGTTCCATTCGTGGGCAAGCAATGTGTTGGTGGAAATGGTACTCTACCAATTCCTTTTTAGAATTCCCAGCGCACTAGGAAGTTTGCAATGTATACATCCCCTGACCAAAGGCTAAACGATAAGGGATCCCTACCAAGTGTTTACCACCGAGGACTGAGTGTATATGTCATAACTTCCAGGAAAGTTCTAACAATATGATCCGGTCATTGGGGTACCGGGCAGCTTATTTGGCCTTTCTATGAAGCCCTGGGCACGAATATATGTGAATTTTGGGAACTGTACAAATAGGAAGGCATACTGTTTCAAGAACGCCCATGCGTTGTGTGAGATCCTTCTCTCAAAATCCCCTCCTAGCAGTCTAATGATGTGGCTAATGATGGAGTCACTCACCTTGTAGTACTCTTTCTTAAATTTTCTAAATTGTAGCTGGGGATATCGGTCATAGGATTTCAATCTTTGGCTCGACTCCTCATCGGGTGCCACAAATAATCTGTTGTACTACCTCTGCTTTGCCAGTGAGTAGACCAGATAGGAGGTCATGTAAAATTTAGAGCTCTTCTTTACATTCATAAATTGCTCATGGAAGCAGTCGCTTATAATGCCTCCCTAGTAGAATGAGGCTTTTGTGGTGACATGTATCTTCATCCCCATAGAGGATTTGTTCAACAAAATATACCATCCACTCTTGGAAAAATGCAGTAGTGGGGAGGCCCATTACCCTACTCAACATGGTTACTAGGTCGTGGTAGTCCTCAAAGAAATCGCTGCGAAAGAGTTCTTGGGGAACCTTTACAGCGCTACCTCTTTTCCCCTTGAGCTAGTATTGATTTATCAACTTTTTGCAACCCATCGGGTTTTCATCCCATGTTGTCTTTCCTTCCTCCATGGTGGGCATCTCGATCTCTTCAAAGGTAGGAATGTGAAAAGTTCTGGTAATTCCCTCAACTAACATGTCAATGAGGATGTTCCCATCTCTGTCAACAATGGTTCTTGTTTGGGGCTGGTAGGCCTGCCGGCAGGCCATGACCAATTCAGGGGCAATGAGAGACGGAGGGAAGCCTGCAACTTTTGCAATCCCAGTATGTCTGATTGATCTTGCATAATCAGTCTTTGGGTGGACTCTAACCCTTTGCTTGAATTCATCAATATCGATGTGGTCGATATTGGTGTCGATGATCTCCTTCCAGTCGGTGATGATTTTAGAATGTAGAGGCTCACCCTAGAACTAGTATTTCATTTGGTCTTTATCCTCTCTTCCCCGAGGAGTCTTGCCTGCTTTCTTTCCTTTATCTTTCTCTACAGCTGCCCTTGAGGCTCTTGCACCCAATTCCATATATCCTGCAAACATAGGCGTAATGAGTACAATCAATCATGAAAGCATTAACATTGGCCAAAATCCCGTGAACTCAATCCAATTAGACATCATATGATTAATGAAGTTAAATCTTTACTTATCAAATGTCGTTAGTCACTTTCTGAAGGGGTTTTAGACGATCTGGGCCCCAGGGGCCAGATTTCCTTGGCAGGCATGTTGTTTTGAAAGGGCGAATAGGCTGGGGCAATCCGAGTGGTTTCTCCCGTCTTCACATTTAGACGGTTTGAAAGGCTCGTGTTGAAGAGAGCTGAATTTAAGCACGTGGATTGAGATTGGTTTTCAAATTTGAGGTTACTTTGACCACTTTGGGAGCATCCGGACGTACAAGGTCGGGAAGTTGTCTGAGCTTCATTGTTTGAAACAGCCAAGAAGAAACGAAGTTCCGGGGACGGAACTCCAAGGTTCGGGACCCGGGAGGCCGAAAGGCGGCCGATGGTCACTTTCTATTTCGAGGCATTCGAACCTAAGGGGTGGGAAGTTGTCAGGGTTTCACCGTTTTGAATGGCGGTCAAGGCACGGAACCCCGGTGGGAGCAGTCCGGCGAATCGGACCTGGCTTCAAATTTGGACATCAGATTTCCTCTTGAGTTTTCTTTCGGTGACTAAGACGGCGAGTCCCGGAGGCCGGGAAGACGTGCATGCTTTTCCCTTGTGAGACGTTGAAGGCAGGACAGAATCCCGGAGGGCAGAGCCCGACGAGGGCAAGGACGTCGAAGTTCATCATTGTTTGTTTCTCATGGCAAATGGAAGGTCAAGACCCAGGAGGTAGAAGGTCGCCCTCAAATCCCCGTTTGAAAACGGTGAAGATTCCACAGCGGCTCGCGGACGGAAATCTATGGACCGGGACCCAACGGAGCATTGGCAAGCAAACCCCATAGGGCAGAAAGGCAGACTCACTTCGCTATTTTGGAATAGCGAGGACGAGGCAGAGTCCCGAGGATGGAAGTTCGGTGGGACAGGCCTAGAATGGACGAGAGCAACCAAAAATGTTTCTAATTTTCAACGAGCAGACTTTGGTGGGTCGGGGCTCGAGGTGCAGGAAGGCAGGAGCCTTATGCAGTTTGGGAACGGCGAGCACCCGGGGGAAACCCGACAAGGGAGTCCCGGCGAGGCGGGCCCGGGAAGCTGAAATGAAGGCCAATTCGAGTTTGCTAAATTCGTTAAGCCTGACGGTGAACTGCCGACGGAAATCTGGGGTTGCGGGCCCGAGAGGCGGTCTCGTCGTTTGGAAAAAAATTTGTCTATTTGATAAGTTTCGCGGCGACGAACTAGCACGCGCCCAAAGGGCAAGAATTCCCTGCATGAAGAACGGTAGCAGTGAGGGAGAGTTCTAGATTAATCCTAGGAGATGATTTTGGAGGTTTTGAGAATTCCAATACATGGGTTTTGTGCGTTTTATCATGTTTTAGGTAATTAAAGCATTCTAGCCCATACTTATTCATTTTTTTAAGCGTGAATTCACAAAAGACCTCTCGGGAAGGCGGACGACGAACCTACCTTGAAAGCCTAAAGGGAGAAGGTGTGGAATTCACTAAGGGAGGTTGAGTGATGATCTTGGATGCGAAGGCGGCAAGCGACAGATGCAATGATCTCCTCTGGCAAGCACTTTGATCTCTTCTAGAAAAACTGACAAATGAAAATGATAGGTCGGCCCCTATATTTATACCCTCATATGCATTTAATGTCTATATTTAATGTCCGTACAGTCGGCCGGTGGGTTGGTAGATTTTAAATTTGTAGACAGCAACGGAAGGTCCGGGGTCTGGAAGGGCATGGATCGACGGCCATTTGAAACTGCACTTTGGAAGCGGACGGAAAAGGGAGACCCGGAGTCTAGAATGCAGAAAGACGCCTCAGATCGGCCGTTGGAAACGGAAAAGTCAGCAAGGAAATTCGGGGACAGAAATCTGGTGAGTCGGACCTGGCACAAGCTAAGGCAGTCTAAAACTTGCACATTTTTAAACTGGCAGAAAACAGGGAACCGAGGCCCAGGGTTCAGGAAGGCAGGACCCTTCCACCGTTTGAGAATGGCGAACACCCGGGGGAAACCCGGCGAGGCAGGCCCGCTAAGCCACAAGGCTACTGGCAAAAGAAAAATGCTAAGGAGAGTCCGGAAGGCACTAGGAGTTGACTAAGATGGAGGGGACAAAACACGGTCAACCAAAAATGGAAGCTCGAAGGTACGTTGACCATCTGGGACACAAAAAATGGGGGCACGCAAAATGAGGTGGTGAAAGAATGACCTGACAAGGCGAAAGAAAAGAGGGTCCCCGTTCCAAACGAGGCATGTGTGCTGAGGGCACAACAAGGGACTTCCCTAGGAGGCAATCAATTATGTTTTTAGAGTCTCCTTCAAGCCATAAATATTTAATATTCCTATTGACTACCAAATTAATCACTTGAAAGACTCCAATAGCTTCAGCCACGTGATTAGTTTGAGATCCAATGGGAGTAGCCACGGCCGCTAAAAAATTACCATTTGAATCCCTAATCACACCTCCGCTTCCAACCAACCTCGGGTTTCCCTTAGCCACACCATTGAAATTAGCTTTAATCCAGCCACACGGAGGAAAACTCCAACACACCCTATCCGGTCTTTTTAAGCTGGTTTAGAAGCCCTTGACACATCATTCTTAATCTTCCACTCCTTGGCTATCTTTAAGTCATATGGCATGTATAACACTGCCTCCTTTTTGTTCTCTTGTTGAGGAATAATATTAAAGTTTTCAACAATTAACCTGATGGATTTTTCAAACACATTGTTCTCCAAAGTTTCCTTGTCCCTAAAGAGTCTATTATTTTGTTCTTTCCACACTCCTCATGCTATATAGGGGAAAGTAAAAGCCCATAATTTTCAAATAAAAGGATTCAAAGAAGGAACTTTCCATTGAGAGAAGAAATCTCCAATAGTATAAGGAAACACCCAAGATATGTTCTAGAGGATCATAAAATTACCCCATATAGTGGTAGTAAATGGAGAATGGAGAAACAAGTGATTTGTAGACTCTGCCTCATTCTTGCAAAGATAACATCTATTAAGTATCTGGAATCCATGCTTACAAATTGTCAACCATGAGCACTTTGTTTTAAAGAAGGATCCAGAAAAAAAAATTGACCTTAGGGGTCAAATGGTTTATCCAAGCTCTAGACCAGAAGGGAGAGGGGGAATGAGAAAAAGACAACAGAGAGACAATTGAAGAAACAAAGTAGTTTCCTGAAAGGTTATCAGTCCAAACTAAGAGGTCATCCTGTTGGTTCAAACCCATCCTAACAGCCAACAAAGATGAGTAGATCAAAGCAAGCTCCAGACTAAGCTGGTGTAAGTCCACCCAACCCCCATCACACCAGTAGTCCTTGACTTTAGTACCAAAAGTCATTTTGCAAATGTCAACCCACCTGTTAAACCTCTCATAATTAATTAGAGGTTCCTTTAGCAACCATCTATCCTCCTAGAACTTGGCTTGATTACCACTTCTTATATTCCATCCAACACCTAAGTTCACAATCTTTCTCCCAATAAGCATATCATTCTAGCACGTTGATCCATGGGGCAGAGAGGGAGAATCTAGCAGGGCCTTAAGAGATCCACAATTAGCCATATATTTACTTTTTAAGATGTCTTTCCATTCCCCATTAGATGAAAAGGACCTCCAGATTTGCTTAGCAAGAAGCGTTTTATTCATCATTCTAATCTTTCTTAGACCCAGTCCACTCATCTTCTTCGACCTACAGACAAGATCCCATCCAATAAGAGGCATTCTCTTTCTTTCTTCAGTCCCCGACTAGAGAAATCTTTTTTGTATTTTTTCAATAGCATTAGCATATTTAGCAGGGATTTTGAAAAGACTTAAGGCATAAATCGGAAGGTTCTAGAGAGAAGCTTTGAGGAGCTAGATTTTTCTTGCTTGACTAAGAAGAGCTCCTTTCCACCCAGCAAGCTTTTTGTTGAAAAATAGTGTAGATTTGTTATTTCACCAAAACCTAGGTATCAATGAGCTTCTAAATTAATGTATTCATCCAAATTCAAAGTGGCAACTAATCCAAAAAAAAAACTCCCATAAATGTGGTGGTTAGTCCCTCATGACCCTCTAACATAAATTAGAAGAATTAAACCAAAATTGAAGTGCTTTAATATCACACAGAAATTCTAAAACAAACCCTATTCCTTAGTTATAATTAGTTTTCTAACTAATTTAGAAAATAAAACATGTTTCAAAATCTTCAAATAATACAGGCTACATTGGATCTATGCCCAACAAGCAAGCAACTATGTTTAGCATAAACCTTTGTTCAATATTCAAGATGGAGATTAGAATACCTTGTAAAACCTAAAAAAAACTATTCTTTTGAAACTAATTGCTCAGAAATGGTTTTCTCCATGTTTGTGGGGATTTGAACGAGAAAGCACAACAGAGGATTCCAGTTACTCGAATTTTCATTGATTAAAGAACTGGGTTATTAGAGGAATGGGCTGTGTAGGAAAGACTCCAACTAGGGGAGAGAGGCCTATAATGGAGCAGGGTCCAATAGTGGGGATAGACGTAGTCCTCAGTGGGCCCCATAGTGGAGCACTTTAATATCAAATTGCAAAACACTTTTTATCCATAAAGTACGCAAAGTGACAAATCATGTGATGCCACATCAGTGCACCAATAAAACATGACTTAGTGCACCACTATCGGTCTCACTTTTTTTTGGTCCTTTGTAGATACCTCAACTAAAAGCATGTTGATGTCGCATCATATTTGATGATGTGGCCCTAAAACAAAATATAGAAGCACATGAGTTGTCAAATAAACTTTGTACAGAATTGAGAGTGATTTCAAATTTCCACGTAAGATTTTGAGAAGTGTGAAATTAGGGTGCTCCACTATGGGCCCTTCTCCCCTATTTTGCATATAAATTATGGAGTTGAGTTATACCAATTTTGTCTTGATTCAACCTACCCTTTCCTGAATCAGGTGACTTAACTATTAATTTTTGAATTCTGCAAGAAATATAAAAAGGTGTGACCGTGTGAGGGAGGCAAGTTGTATTCGAATTGGTAACTAAGTGAGCAACTCCAAGTTCAACAAGTTTGGAAAGTCAATATTCAGATGAAATGGGAAATGTCAAAAGTTCGAATTTATGTATTTGAAAGCAAGAGACCTATATATGTAGTTGTCCTTCCTATTCTATATATATTCAGATATTGTTATTATTTTTTATTTTGCAAATACATTAACTTCCATTTCCAACAGAAAGATCTTTAGAGTTATAGCTTGTGTAATTGTTTGTAGTTATATCTATACACATATTTTGTTTAAAAAATGAAAATTATAAAATGTTTCCTTCCTTCTATCGCGTCCACCTCTGGGGAATTAAAAACTAAATAATGTGAGAGTGAATGGCTTATCGGTCCTATAGTTTTAGTTCATAAACATAAAATTATATGGTAGCAAATAATATGTTTTTGTTGTTTGTTAGATTTTATTAGTTATGTTTATCAAGATGGACATGTTCAAGGTTTATGATAAGGATATATGGTTCTTTCTTGTGAATATTCTATTAGCTTTTAGTTTTTCTAGAGCGGATTTGAGTGGTATCTCAAATTCCGTCTATGCTCTTATTAACAGTATCACATCTTTTTTGTTTCAGCTTCTATAAAATTGCAACAAAGTGATCCCTTCTCACTGTATCTTTTCATTCTTATGGTTGAGGGTTTAGGAAGGTCCCTTAATCACTAGAGAGTTTTTTAATCCGTAAGAGCAATAAAGTTGCATTATATATTATCAAAAAAGAGTTATTTCAGTTTGATGCCATACTAGAATGTATTCATATGATCTCATAATCAAAATGTGCATACATATATATTTCTTAAAAATATTTACATAGTATAGAGAATCCAAGACATTTAAACCCCCAATCCAGGAGCTTCATCAAAATCCCTTATCCACCTGAAATCCTCAATTGACTCTAGGTTATTAACCTTCTTCAAGTATTGGCTTCCCTTCTTAGCAATAGCCCTGTGTTACATCAAGATCTTAGTGCAAAAGTTTCCAAGAAAGGGAAGCCATTCCACCACGCCAACTTCCTCAAGCACCCTCTGTATATCCTTTGGCTGCAAGATAACGAGCCACCCTCAAAACATCCTCCAACCCCCCCCCCCCAGATTATGTTTCTTGAAAAGTTGTGTAGGCCATCTCATGCACCATCTCCTTGAGCTCACCGAGATCCTAAGGGAGGCCACAAAGTAAGACGTGACATCAATATTGACCCTATATCTTCCATCCTCCACCAGAAAATCTACACCTAGAATCATCTTCACAGTCTTCAACAACCTACCGTTGAAGTCCTTCATCACCACCTACAACTGCTAGTTAGAAATGTCAACCAAAAAGGCAATCTGTTGATGTGAACAAATGAGCTAGATGGGGGTATCCATCTTCACCGAGCACCACAAACAACAATGGACAAAACCAATGGTTGGCTTAACACCCAACCGCCAAAATCCGCGGTCGTGCCATCCCACACCCCGCGTGAGGAGAAATATCTACCAAATCCTATCACCCTCTACAACAGTCCTCCTCACTTTCCAAATTTATTTATGATGAACTTGTTGCACAAGCCAACTCACCCACGTAGTACTGCACGACCACCACATGCCATGCAAAACATGCAAGGCACACACTTGCCACTCAAGAGGGGCGTGGGAAGTGATTAGTTCCTCCCAATCGACCGTTTTAGGAATAATGATTGGTGATGTCGAGGGTAGAAGTGACATTGTCAATGGCCTCATTGGCCTGTGCATCGGCTTCTTTATTGCCCTCCCGGTACATATGCTTAATTTTGTAATCATCAAAGCATCGAAGCAGCTCGAGGTAGCCCACAAGGGTTTTATTAAGTTTCCAATTCATGATTCCTCTTCTTGCTAAGGTATTGATAATTATTTGGGAATCCCCTTCAATAAGTAACATTTTATTTTCTCCCTAACTACCAACTCCATACCATAACGGAGAGCACTCAGTTCAACGACAATGTTTGTGCCTTTCGGGAGGCAAACTTTGAGTTCCTTCACTGTCTCCTCTTTCTAATTACATAGAATACAATCCACACCTAAGGGGCTGCAGTTGCCTCAAAAGTCACCATCGAAATTAAGTTTGGTCCAACCCACATATGGTGATTGTCAAACTGTTCTACCTCTCACAACCACATTAGCTTAAAGGTTAGAGACCCCAACAACGGGGGATTAATCACTAGAGAGTTAATAGAAGTATTTGGAATTAGAAAGTGGCTATGGATCTTGATTCTATTCTCATCTTCAATTTGTACATGACATTATCTTAACGATTGTTGCTAGAATTCAAGATATTGTTGGCTTTAAGAGCACTTTGGATATGTTTTGGTGTCTTTTACTTAGTAGATTAATGAGTATAAATTGAATATTTATTTCTTTAATACTTTTTTGGTCATTCAATAGAGAATTGCTCTTATTTTATGATTCAAAATAGGGTAGTTTCTCTTGGATTGTCTTAATATTCGCTTTTCAGTTAGTCTTTCTAATCAAATTTAGTGCAAGATGATCATTCATATGTTTATAATGCAGATTTATCGCTAGACCTTATGATTATTGTCTTTATTGGGGCATCTTACCTTTTAAAATCAATATTATAGGCTCTTCCCATTTATAGATTTCTAATACCTTTTACTCTATTTTTTTTCTAAAAGAGTTTGATTCTCTTTCTAGAAAATTTTGTTGGGTAGAGAGTGGGCATTCAAAAATAGAGTCTTAATAGCTAGGACTAGGTTTGTAGGTCTAATAAAAGTAGTGGTCTTAGTATTAGGCATTATAAGTTGAATATTCAAGCCTTGGCTACTAAACATTATTAGAGATGGTGTAAGTAGTAGAACCCTTGGGCCAATTTTCTAAGCTATAAATATTTATAAGGTGTTTTTTTGCTAAGGTTTTCATAATGGTTTTGGTTGGGATAGGCTCTACGATTTGGAATACCATCAAGAAGGGTGAATTACTTGTTAAGAAATGCCTCTTTTGGATTGTAAATTCTAACCATACTATTATTTTCAAGATGGTTTAATGGAATTGTCATCCACTAATTCTCACCTCATTTCTTCATCTTCTCCCTTTGAGCAATATTTTTTTATGTTGGATGCTCTAAATTTTTAGACTTCAAATATTTTCTCTTAATGGGGTCTATTGCATTTATCATTGGAAGGATATGAGCCATCCTTTGGGGGGTCTAAATATTCAACTAACTATATCTTCTATTCTAGTAGATTGTCCATGTCTTTCTCTAGAAGCTCATGTCAATTTTCTTGCTTGGGCCTATGATCCTCAAGGATTTTTTAAATGTGCTAGATCTTAAAACAAGAAAAATTTAATACAGAGGTATCCCCTTGTAGAAAAAGATTTAGAACAATTATTGTTAGACTAAGTATAGTTTCCTTCTCTAGATACTCTGTCAAAACAAACTTCTTACTTCAAACAACATAAAGCAGGATTTTGAATCTTCAAACAATGGAGTAGGCCATGGATCTACAGGCTCTGAGGGTTCGCAGGAAAATAGGCACATGTTTTGAGTGGAAAGAAAGGTAAGGAGGATTCAGAGGAGAATGATACCAGAAGAAATTTCCCGGTGGACCCAGGAGGGAATGATGTCCTGGCTACTAACCCTATTGGAAATATCAAAGGACATGAGGTTGAAAAGACCAAAGTCATGGTGGGGGTCGCTGGTGGGGAAGGCGCCAAACGCAAACCATGGTCTTCTCTGTTTGGAGTTAAGCCTAATGGTAAATTGATATTCCCCCCAGTTTGCAACATTTCTAATTCAATGAAAGGTAAGTTTTCCATTTTTGTCCCTGATCAGATCATTGATCATAATATTACCCTAATGGACAATACGCTGGTAGGAAAGTTTATGGGCCCTAGACCAAACATTGAAGTTGCCAAGGCGTTTGTCAAAAACAAATGGAGAACTAGTGGCAAACTATTTGTAGTTGTGCTTCCTAAAGGCTACTTTGCTTTTGAGTTTACCTATAAGGAGGATATTTTGGCTGTGAAGAGTGGGGGTCCTTGGGTTATAGGTAAATCTTCCTTGGCCCTCAAGAAATGGAGTTCTAATCTTGATCTTTCTAACTCAATTTTTGAGAACGTTCCTGTTTGGGTGAGACTTCCTGGTCTTCCTTTGGAATACTGGAATGAGGATATTTTCAGTGGCATCGCTAACTCTTTGGGGAGCTTTTGTCAATAGATCTAATGACAGCGGCAAGGAAAAGGTCAGTATTTGCTAGAATCTTTGTGAGGGTGTCCCATAATGTTGACCTACCGTCTTCTATTGATATCCAATCAAAGCTGGGTACCTGGACTCAAACTATTGAGTTTGAAACTATCCCTTTTGCTTGTTTTAAGTGTAGAAGTCTGGGCATTGGGCAAATAAATGCCCGCTCAATGTTAGCAAAGAAAAAGAGAAACCCTAGCCCAAACCAAAAACTTTCTAGAAGAAGAAGCCTGAAGGGGATGTTAAGGAGATCTCTAATGGTGAGCTAGAGAGTAAGAAATTCGAAGATCTTGTGTTAGCACCAGAGATTCATGTAAATGCGGGCATCTAGGAGCCCCAAAGAAATAAGCCAGAGATTGATTTTGGAGGAAAGGATGATGAAGAG
Organism: Sequoia sempervirens; assembly: GCA_007258455.2. Classification (NCBI taxonomy): domain Eukaryota; kingdom Viridiplantae; phylum Streptophyta; class Pinopsida; order Cupressales; family Cupressaceae; genus Sequoia; species Sequoia sempervirens. The sequence goes on from VDFB02271358.1 coordinate 844,299,043, forward strand.
ATTGGCATGGATGATAGTGGGAATGGCTTGGTGAATGAGGAATCTCCTCTTAGTAACCCAAAGAACTACTCAACTAGAAAGGAAGAAGGAGAGATAGGCCTGGATGATATCCCTATTTAGGGCCTATCTTTGGATATTGGTATTCCTCTCCTACCCAATATTTATGGAGGAAGTTTTCCTTCTAGCCGGAAGGCATTTCAGATCCCAAAAACCGTTATTTCTCAGGGAGCTGTTAAGGATACATTTAAGGACTTGAGTCAAATTCAGATGTTCTCTAGTGAGAATTTGACCCAGTTTAGTAATGGGTTGATGGATACTCTTCCACTGGATCAAAAGGGTATTTTAGAGAAAGATTGGGAGTCAGGAAAAGAAATGGATAGCCAAGAAGAAACAAACAGAGATGATGTCAGCTCTCATAATATTAAAAAGAAGAAGAAAAACAAACAGTAGAATACCCCAAGTGGATTCACTACTAGAACCAGAGTTAAGGCAGACTATGGAGCCACAAAGAGCAACCAAGGAATAAAATTAGCAAAATGGCTGAGAGAGCATGGTAGCTTTCAGTATATAGCGGATGGTATTCAGAAGACCATTCCTAAGATTTGTAAAATCCAATCTCCTGATAAGATATGAAGATTATGTCATGGAACATAAGGGGCTTGAATAGCCCCCATAAGCAGGATGTGTTGCATAATTTTGGTAGGGATCATAAGTCTGACATTCTACTTGTCCATGAAATCAAAATTCCAAAAGAAAGGGTGGAAAGGATTAAGATGTATAAGTATTGTGGATTCCATTGTAACAGTTTTGAAGGTGCCTCAGGGGGAATTGCTACCTTTTGGGATTAGAGTTTCATCAAAGGGGAACCTTTGCTCGAGAAACCAAATCATGTGGCTACCAGATTTACCCATATTAGAGATATTTTTTGTTGGATTCAATCAAATATCTATGCTCCTAATGGTAAAGGGGCCAGAAAGTCCTTTTGGTTTGAGTTGGCTTCCTTTCATAGGATATTCACTAACGAATCCTAGGTTGTTATGGGGGATTGTAATACCCCTCTTCAGGAAAGCGAGAAGTATGGAGGATCCCAGGTTAATTTGGAAAGCAGAACTGACCTCATGGATTTCATTAATAACCAAGCGTTGATCGATATGGATCTACAAGGAGTTGTCTATACTTGGTCGAATCGTAGAGTTGGTAAGGATTTGATTCAAGTAAGATTAGATAGAACGTTAATTCTTGGTCAATGGTTTATAAATTATTTATGTTCTTTAAAGGCTCTCTCTAGGGTGGGTTATGATCATTTTCCAATTAGTTTTGTGGCAAACCCTATAATGGTCAAGAGGAATTTCCCTTTTAGATTCAAGCGTATGTGGCTTTCACATCCTTAGATTTTTGATGAGGTTGGGAATTGGTGGAATATCACGGTCTCTGGGACTGCTATGTTTAGGGTGGTGAAGAAACTGAGCGAATTCAAATTCAAAATTAGAAGGTGGAATAAAGAAGTTCTTGGTAATAATTTTGGTATCAAGTCTGAATTACAACTTGATTTGATGGAGATACAAGAAAAAATCTAGCGGGAAGGTTATATTGCGGACAATAGGGTGAAAGAAGATGAAATGCTCATGAAGATGCATGATATAATAGCCAAAGAGGAGGTTTTCTAGAGACGGAAATCTAGGGCTCTGTGGCTCACTACTGGAGATAAAAACACTAGATATTTTCACTTGTCGGCTTCAAAACATAGGGCGATGAATAGAATTTCTCATAGTGATTACAATGGTAGTCGTTCTGAGAAGGAGGAAGATATTAGAAGACAAGTTGTCCTTTTCTTCAGTAATCTCCTTTTGGCGAATGATGGAGTCAATCATGAAGAGCGAGAGTACCTCTTAGAGGCCATTCCTAAACTTGTTAGAGAAGAGGATAACAAAATGCTTGTTGTTATTCCTTCAAGGGAAGAAATTAAGAAAGCGATTTTCTCTTTTGAAGGGAACAAGGCCCCTGGCCCTGATGGGTTCCCTATGTTCTTCTTTCAGTGGTTTTGGGAGATTTTTGAAGATGATGTGGTGAATGCGATTAAAGAATTCTTTGGATCAAGGAGTCTTCTAAAGGAACTTAATGCCACTTTCCTGATCCTTATCCCCAAGAGACCAGGAGCTGCGGAGTTTGAAGCGTTCAAGTCAATAAGTCTTTGCAATTCCTTCTATAAGATTATTTCTAAGGTGTTGACTTCTAGGCTCCTCATTCTTCTACCCTCCCTAATTTCCCCTCAGCAGAATGGCTTTTTCCCTGGTAGGCAGATCCTTGACTTTGTTATTTCTATCCATGAGAATATTCACTCTCTTGTGGAATATAAAACTGAAGGTTTTCTCCTAAAACTGGACATTTCAAAAGCTTATGATTGGGTGGACTGGGAATTTTTACTCAAAATCATGAGGACGTTTGGCTTCAGCAATAGAGTCCTTCAGATGGTTGGTTAGCTCATCTCTACTACTTCCATTTCTATCATGGTCAACGGGTCTCCCTCGCGGTTCTTTAAGAACTCGAGAGGTTTAAGATAGGGTGATCCTATTTCCCCTATATTATTCACTATTTTTGCGAAATGCCTTGGGAGAAACTTGAAAATATTGGTCGATCAGGGAACTTTAGCTGGTCTTAGGCCCTCTTCTAGCAATCTGATTTGTTCCCACCAACAGTTCGTTGATGATACCATGCTGATGGGGAAATCTATTGTGACTAAAGCAAGGAATCTGAAAAAAAATTGGATGAGTACGAGAGGGTTGTTGGTCAGATGATTAACATATAGAAAATCTCTATCTTCTTTAACACTCTTGAACCCAGACATAATAAGATTGCTAGAATTCTTGGGTGTAGAATTGAGTCCCTGCCTTCTATTTATCTTGGCTTGCCTCTGTGCCATAACATATAGAAAATCTCTATCTTCTTTAACACTCTTGAACCCAGACATAATAAGATTGCTAGAATTCTTGGGTGTAGAATTGAGTCCCTGCCTTCTATTTATCTTGGCTTGCCTCTGTGCCTCAAGCCCCCTGAATCCTTTTGGATTTCATTGGTGGATAGGTTCAGCAAAAAGCTTGTTGGATGGAAAGGAGTGCTTCTCAATCAAGCAAGTAATCCAGCTCCTCAAAGCCACTCTTCAGAACCTTCTGATATATGCTTTAATTATTTTTAATATCCCTGCCAAATTTGTGGATGCTATTGAAAAAATCCAAAAATGATTTCTTTGGTCGGGTATTGAAGAAAGAAAAAGAATGCCTCTCATTGGTTGGGACTTTGTTTGTAGACCTAAAAAACTAGGAGGCCTGGGCTTAAGAAAGATGAGAATGATGAACAGGACACTCCTTGCTAAGAAAATTTGGTGTGTTTTCTCATCTAATGGAGAATGGAATAATATTTTAAAGAGAAAACACATGGCTAATACTGGATCCCTTAAGGCTCTGCTGGATTCTCCTAACTTACCCCATGGATTGGCCTGCTGGAATGATATGATTAGAGGGAGAAAGATTATTGATTTAGGAGTTGGGTGGAGTATAAGAAGTGGTAATCAAGCTAGATTATGGGAAGATAGATGGTTATTGAAGGGTCCTTTAATTCTTGAAGAAAGGTTTAATAGGTGGGTTGATACCTGCAAAGTGGATTTTGGATCTTAGGTCAAGGATTATTGGAAAAATGGGGGCTGGGTGAATTTTCTCTAGTTTAGCCCAGATCTTGCCCTGATTCAATCTACTTTGATGGCTATCAAGATGAGGCTGAATCAGCAGGAGGATCTTTTAGTATGGACTGCTAACCCTTCGGGTAGCTACTCTATCTCTTCAATTGTCTCTTTGTTGTCCCTTTCTTAGGCCCCTCATCCCTTTTGGGCTAAAGCTTGGATTAAACATCCGACTCACAAAGTTAACATATTTTTTTGGATCCTTCTTCAGAATAAAGTCCCCACTATTGACAATCTCTGCAAGCGTGGTATCCAGATCCCTAACTAATGTTATCTATGCAAAGAAGAGTTGAAAACTGCTAACCACTTGTTTCTTCATTGTCCATATGTGGTAGCTATTTGGGGTAGGTTTATGAACCTCTAGAATTTAATGTGTGTCTTTCCAAGTTCCATCAAATACTTTTTTATCCAGTGGAATGCTCCTTCTATGAATCCTTCTATTTGAAGATTATGGGCTTTTACTTTCCCTTATATAGCTTGGGGTGTGTGCAAGGACCGTAATAATAGGATCTTCAGGGAAAAGGAAACATCGAAAAACACTATGTATGAGAAGATTTTTAGATTAATTGTGGAAAACTTCAATATCATCCCTCATCAGTAGAATATGATGGAAGTTATGGTTTGTTCGACCTATGATCTAAAGATGGTTAAGGATTGGAACATTAAATTTGATGTGTCAAAGGCCTCAAAATTGGCTGAAAAGGACCATGAAGGAGTGTGTTGGAGTCTTCTACCTAGAGGTTAGATAAAAGCTAACTTTGATGGGGCGGCTAAGGGTAACCCGGGTTTGGCTGGAAGTGGAGTGATAAGGGACTATAATGGTAAGATTTTTGCGGCTGTGGCCATCTCCTTAGGCATCCAATCTAACCATGTAGTTGAAGCCAATGGGGCCTTTCAGGTTATTGACCTTGCTAGTAGAATGAATGTTAAAAATATTTGGTTAGAGGGTGATTCTAAAAACATCATTGAATGCATCCTAGGAAACTCCCCTCCCTCATGGACCATTAAGTGTTGGATTGAAGATTCTAGGGAACTCTTATCTAAATTTGATAAAGTGAGAGTTTCACATGCCTTTAGGGAAGCCAATGGAGTTGCTGACTTCTTTTCCAACGAGGGGGCTAAATAAAAAGGGTATAATACATGGCAGAGCTTCAATGAGTTGGGTGTTGACGTAAGGGCCCTAATTGAGTATGATATTGAACTCATGGAAAAACAACCACATTTCTTGATAATGAAGGAGAATAAGGCCAAGTACAGAGTTATCATTAGATTTGATGGGGTCGTGGTTATTAACTCTATAGGTTGTATGAAGGAGAATAAGGCCAAGTACAGAGCTATCATCATATTTGATGGGGCCACGGTTATTACCTCTATAGGTTGTATTATTTGGCACATTTTGTGGGTGCTTTGGCTTGGTTGCGACTGTTTGATTGAGGGAAATAGTTCTGCAAGCAATGCTAGCAAGGAAAATGCAATAATGGGGGGAATCAGAAAAAGAGTGGAGCCAACTAGTTACGAAATGCATAAGAAAAACCCGAAGGTTTGGAGGCAGATTGTGTGTGATGGGCTTCTCCCATTTATCGAGAAGCTCCATGGTCCTGAATCAGAAGCCACTGAGTATTTTGTGAAACATTGGAGGAATGGTGAATTTTTTCTCTTTGGGAGGAAGGTCAGTGTGAATGATAACCTTATCGGGGAGGTCACTGGTCTTTCGACTGAGAGAATGAAGTTCTTTTGGGATAGAAAATTTTCTGATGAGGCTATTATTAGGTTTCCCATAAAAGATAAGGAAAAGAGAGAGCTGCTTAAAATATCCAACAGCTACTTTGAAATTGACACTATTAAGGCTTTATGGAGGAAGGTGATCAGGATTATAATGGAATACATCATGTTGGATGGCAGATTTACAAGAGTTTACGACTACCATTTTGTCCTCCTTAATCATTTTCTCCATAAGGTAAGGGTTTCCTTCCCTCACTATCTGTATTGCTCCTTGATTAATAGCTTGGAAGACCATAGAAAGAATCCTAGGAAGTATCCGGTCATGCATACTGGACTCATCTGACTTATTTATGACCATTTTAAAAAATATGTCGGCTTTGTCTAACCCTGTCCCAGCTTCGGCCTTTCAACACTATGGTACTGAGAATAGCATGTCGGAGGAAAAAGATAACCTGGACCCTGATTGGATTAAGGAAGACCCTCCCTCTCCCAAAAATTCACGTAAGAAAACCCATCTGAGCAAAGCCCTTGTTTAAAAAAGATAGCTTTGTGAAAAACCCTGTTGTCTCTAATCAAAAAGAGAGACTTAAGATTAAGGACCCCCCTACTAAAAAATGGATTTCTTACTCTAAGGACTCCCTGGAGGATAAAATTGAAACCCCTAAAGCTAGTGAGGATTCCTACACCTCTTACCCTACTACAGATAGAGAAGACAAACCCAAATTTCTAGAAACCTTAACCCTAACGACCACTTCTTTAAGTTTGACCGGGAGTTTCCTGATGATATTCTTGCCATTGCTAGAAATGGGGTTGTTGATTATTTCAAGATTATGAAATTGGTCTTTCACGAGATAAAGGGCCTTAGCTTAAAGAACAAGGCTCTTACTAGTAAAGTGGAAGAATTGCAAGCTAAAGTTGCTACCCACAATTCTGCTAAGGTTGTGTGTACCGAGGATAACATGAGGGAGATGGTTGAGTGCCTTCAACGAAATATTGAGCTCACTAACAAGATGAAGAAGGATAATTAGGTTAAGATTAAGTTCCTGAAGGGGGAAATTAGTAAAATTAGGGACACCAATAAAACTATCCTGGAGCAGAATCACAGAATTGCTAATCACAAGGCAACTATTATGAGCACTATGGTTGAGAAAATGGATAACTTCCAGCAGGGCTCTCTGGTGGTGGATTTGGATGTGGACATGGAGAAAAATAGGATTGAAGATGCTGACATCTCGAAGAGGATGAGAGCTCACCTGAAGACAAAGGTTATTTCCATGCCCCATGAGATTCAGACTCTCAAAAAGAGCGCCCAAGATATGTACAACCTTGAAGCTGAGGTTGTTGATACTTTAAAATTCTTAGGTTAGCTTTGGTTGTGTGTTGGTTTTTGTGCTGGCCTTCGTTGGCTTCGGGCTTGTGGTTGTGGTTTCATCTGGTTTTTTCTATTTTGCAACCATCCTATTTTTTTGGGTGATGTAATGCTTTATCTTTATTTAACTTGTAAACTTTGTGGTTTTGAGTCCCTATAAAGCCTGTTTTTTCCTTTATCAAAAACATAAGGAATAGAGGATTTAGAGATCCTTTCAAATGTTGTCTATGGGGCTAGTGAGAAGTATGTGGCTCATCTTTTATTTTAGTCCTCCAGTTTTTAGAGACTTTGAAAGAAAATGTAGCACATCTAGATCCAATATCTAGTTCGTGCTACTTCCATATTTAATGTATGGGTTTATTTTTAAGGCATACTTCTACTTCTTCATGTTTTATTTTGGGGGCCTAGGATATGGGTCCTATCTTTATTTTTTGGAAAATTTGGATGGAAATAAATCATTGTGTATTTCATGTTTATTAGGGTCTTAGAGGGTATATCTAGACAAAATATTTTGGAATCAATAAAAGAAGCTTTGGTGGCTATGTATTATATGGATGAAGTCCTAGATCCTTGTGATATTTTGATTTTGTGGTGATTAAATTTGGGTCATTTGGTTCTCTCTACTCATTTTGGCTCTAGGATAAAATATTCTATGTTAGAAATCTAAAATAGATTGAATAGCCCAAGGAACTTTTTAAGAGAAAATCAAAGTTACATAAACTGGAAAAACATAAGAATGCAAACCAGGACTTCAAGAGATTATACAATGTCAGTGTGACAATATTGCATTAAGAGCTTCCAAGTTGAAAAGATACAATGCAAAATATTGCAAGAGTATGCAAATACAAGCTAGGTAGTGAGTTTATATAGAACTTAGGAGAGGAGGTAGGTGGAAAATCCAACCAATAGGAATCAACCACAAAAAGTGGAGATGGACCACCAAAAGTGGAAAGTGGTTTCACCCTTTAAGGAAGGGGACACCACACACTTATCTCCTAGTAATAAACTCACTTTATTATCCTAAGCGAGCTTAATTAAGTGTAGAGAAAACCTAGGACTATGTGAAAATAAATTAACCCACTAGGAAAATAAAAAGCTACACCAACATTCTAATAAAGAGAATAGAGTAGGTAAATGGTCTCCTCCTCCATTATGTTTTTTCAAATTTAATGTTAATGGTTCTTCTCATGGTAACTTGTGTGTAGCGAGGATTGGTGGAGTTGGGTGTGATAGTACTTGTTTGGTTCACTTTATTTCTCTTTTGCTATATTATTTGGTAGTAATAATTCAATGAAAGCTTGGGCCAAACATGCCTCTAATATTAAAGAAAATAAAATTTCATGGATTTGGAATCCCTTTCTTTTGCTCATTCTTCATAGTTTCTTCAACTTCTTCATATTGATTTGGTTTTATCATTCTAGTCTATTCTTCATATGTATTATGTACTTTATTTATTTCATGGTTTCCTTTGGTTCTTGGAGGTGGTGGGGTTATGGAAAACCTCCTTCAATTTTTTATCTTATGAACTAAATAGTGAAAAAAATTGTTATTTTTAAATCTTTTTGTAATTTTTAATAGATTCTTAGTTAATGTATTTATCCTTTTGTCAAAAAAACTCTCAATTTCAGTATTTTAGATTTTCTTAATTATGGATTTAAAATAAATTAATTAAAAAACATTATCTTGCAATAAGATTTTAAATTTTTAATTGTTGATTTATTGGATTTTACAATTTAAAAATGTTTTATTCTTCACACAATTTTTTATTGTGATTATAATTAGTTGTGGTAATAATCAAATTAGATTTAAGTTATTAATGCGGTATACATTTACAGGAAAATAACATTCCTCTTAGTTAATTTAGATTAATTAAATAAGATATATATTTCAATTAATAGATTAATAGTTGTGGGGAGGTATATAGAATTTTAAACTACTAGTTAATTTAGCAAATAAATGTAGAGTGGATAAGTTGTACTTTGTTAGATGGTTAAGTATGGATTCTTTTTGTAGTTTTTGAATATGTATTATTTGGACACTAGAAATAGGACCTCTTTATCTATGTATTACTTTGCATTTTATGCAAGATCTATGTTTTTCATCGGTTCTAGGTGAGTATATAGAATTCTAAATTACCTATTAATTTAGGAAATAAATACAAAGTGGATAAGTTACACTTAGTTGAATGGTCAAAGATGGATAACTCTATATTTTTTAGTATGAATTGTCTTGACACTAGAAATAGGACCTCTTTATATGTGTATTTCTTTGGATTCTATGCAAGATCTATGATTTTTCATCAATTGATTCCATGTATCTAGGTCAATTACATGCCCATAGATTTGTCCTTTAAAATGTGGATCCAATCCTGCTAAATGTGCAATTGATATAACTCTCTAATTTGCAAAAAAGATTAGTGTTATATATTAATACCATAGGAGGGTTGTTTAAATAGTTAGAGGACATGTTCTCCTAGGTTAGATATTAAAAAATAATGGATTCATGGTTGTGCAAAGGATCAATAAATATAAAATCAATGTCTTTAAATGAATATGTAGACATGATTCATTTTAGTGCACTAAACTAAAGTGTTATTGTAATGATTGTTCATTTAATTCTCTAGAAAAGAGAGGATCAAATACAAGAGGCCTAGATTCTATAATGAATGCCTTTAAATACATGCACATAATAAATAATCATAAAAACTATATTTTCTCACCTCATAATGGCTAGTAAAATGTATAAGAGTTGACAAAATTTAAATTTAAATTTAAATTTTAGAAATTCAAAGATCAAATCCAAAAACATAAGATCAATCATGAACCTACATAAAAATCCAATTTGATGAAAACATAATTTTGTGCAAGGATGATTGATTAATCATGAAAGCTCCAATAAGTATAGTATGTATAAGGAGAAGCAAAAAACTAGATAAGATGGAATAACACAATTAGTTAAACACGAGTTGCCCAAAAATATTAATTTAAGATATTTTATTTAATTAATTACATTATTTCCTCTCCAAACCCCCAAAATAGTCCATGAGAATGAAATAGGCTAAAGGGTCATCTTCAAACATCTAGGTTGAAGAAGGGGAAATTACACAAATATAGAAATTTAAGTGCAACAAAAAGCCATGAGAAAAATGAAGATCAAAGTGTAAGAAAATAAAGAAAATAAAAAGATAAAAGATGATATCTAAGCTATAGATATACAAATGCATATACCTATAATGGTGTTCATGTATCATTGAACAAACTTTCAATAGAGTTAATCTTGACATCTAAATGATTCAAATAGGTCACTATCAACCCACCAAAAATCATCAAATTTGTCTTCATGTTCCTTTACCTTTTTCCCTTCTTTGCTTGCCTTTTATATTGTATGTGTTTATTCTTTGTTTTCTTTTATGCTAGACACAAACAAATGGTTAATAGATGTAACATCGGTACATGCTTCTTACATATTTTTATTTGTTAATTAAGGGAGAGGAGCCTATCGTGGGCATAGTTTTGGACAACCTAGGGACCAGTTTTGGACAACCTGGGGTGCACTTTTGGGCAATAAAAGTTTCAATAAATTTACACTTAATATCCAACTGCAAATCCCTTTAATTCAAAAAATACACAAACTAACCAATCATGTGATGCCACATCAGCATACCAATATTACATGACTTAGTGACCCACTATCGGTCGATGACACATTTTGGCTCTTTTTTGTGTTTTTTGAAAAATGGTCTGAAAACATTGATAAACGTGCCCAATTTTCGCTAGGAAAAAAATGGGGGAGTGCCAGTTGGACTGTGTAGGGACATGTGAAAAAAAATTGATCGATTTCAATGTCGCTGGCATGGACCACTCACTCAACATCACCCTACCCACCAATGGCTCCTTTCCGGTGGAATAATAAGCATTTGATATGCTACAATTTCTTGTTATCTCTTTTGCTTTGATTTAACAGTATGTGTATTTTTGTGGGTACGTTTCCTCGCACTGAATAACGACCAAACGAGTTCAAAAAGAATCGTAATAAGCTGGCTAACATGTCGAATACCGCTGGATTCTTAAATTTGTTCACTTCATTATTTTAGATTTGTTTGATTATGGATTTTAACAATAGAATATAAAATATTATCTTGTTATAAGAGTTTTTTTTAATGGCTAATGTATTGGATTTTATAATTTAATAGAGTTTTACTCTTAGCATTATTTTTAACTATGCTAATAATTGGTTGTGGCAATAATCAAATTAAATCTAAGTGATTAATATGGTATATGTGTTAAATGAAAATAATAAATTTTTCTATAATTTAGAATAATAAGTTAATAATTATAACTGGATATATGATATTTTTAAATTAAATATTAATTTAGAAAAGTAAATGTAAAGTGAATAAGTTGAACTTAACTCAATGAATTAAAATGGATAGTTTTATTGTAGTTTTTAAATATGGATTATCTTTGGACTAGAAATATAATCTCTCTATCTATGTATTGCTTTGGATTCTATGTGAGATATTGCTTTGTAATGGATTGAGTTCATGTCTCTAGGTCATTTATGCATTCATAGATATAGATGGCTTGACATGTGGATCTAATTTCTCTATATGTGCATCTTTGCTCTTTAATTTTCCAAAAGTATTGCTCTCTACTTTTCACTAAAGATTGCTAGTATTTATGAATTCCTTAGGAGGGTTGCTGGAATAGTTAGGGGACATGATCTCCTAGGTCAACCATAAAAAAATATTGACTTTATTTTTGTGCAAAGGATTGATAAAAACAAAGAATACTTAGAATGAATATGTAGATTTTAATTCATTTTAGTGCACTAGACTAAAGTGTTCTTCTAATGGTTACTTCTTAAGTGTTTTAGAATGAGAGAGGATCAAATATGATAGGCTTGGATTCTATAATGAATGCATTTAAATAAATGTACATAACAACTAATCACACAGGCATGTGTTTAGTCAACTCAAAATAGCTAGTGAAATGAAATGGAATTTAATCAAATTTGAATTTGAAATTATTAAACATAGGGGTCTAATCCATAATCATAAAATCAATCTCCAACACTAACATAAATGATCAACATGATGAGACAATAAATTTCATGCAAGAGTGAGTGATTGATCATAGAGGATTAAATAAGCATGGTCTATATAGGGAGATGCACAAAAATAGATATGTAAAACAATGAATGGGTATGGGTGTAGTAACTCATTACCCCTAAGTCTATCTCAAACTATGTTGAAAGCAGAGACTTCAATTCACAAATCAAACCTTTCCTATTATCAAAAAATAAAACAACATATAACACAATAATGAGAATACAATCACTATCCATATTAGAGTAAATGAAATGATCTAATTTGGATCTCATAAATCCCATACTTAAAATAATTGAAAATTTGGTATCGCATCCTAGGAGATTTTTTAAGACCATACAACTTGATTTCTTCAACTTACAAACCAAATGGTCTTTACCTTTCTCAATATAGTGTTATGGTTGTGTCATATAAATCTCTTCCTCCAAATCATCATGAAGGAATTTTGTCTTCACCTCAAGATCATACACTGCAACAAGAGACAATAAAAATCAAATGGATGCTAGATTTGCTACTATGAAGAAAATATCACCATAATGTATACAGTAATCCTAGGAATAACCCTTCACAAGCAATTATACCTTCTACTTTTCAACACTAGCATCATACCCTATTTTCCTTTTGAACACCCATTCACATCCAATGAGATTTCATCCATTAGAAAAATGCACTTTATATTTATTCAAAGTGGCCTCTCCTCATCCATGACCACCTTCTAGGACTTTACATCATTGATACCCATAGCCTCCTTTATAGTCCTCAACTCATTAGTGTTAGTAATTAAAGAAAAAATATATCTCTAATAAGGAGTATACTTGTTTGGTTAATGTCTTTGTCAAGTGGACCTCCACAATGACTAAGGTAGGAGTTCTATGTCTTCAAAACTCTCAAAACTATTTGAGATCTCCTCTTCTTCAAGTATTTTGTAGGATTTTGGTTTAATATTCTCAATCTTTGGGGTTAATTAAACCACATCTATCTTTCCACCTATAGACACTTAAAAATGTCCTGAATGATATCATGCACTCGAGTCAAATATACTTTAACATCATTTCATCCTAAAATCCATCCTATTTTTCCTTAATTGATTAAATTAGCCGAGCTATTTAATTAATTGTATCATTTTCATCTATTAACCTGATTAACCTAATTAGGTGAATTCATCCCCTTTCATGCTAACATTTCATCATATTAAATATGATAAATAAACTTATCTAATTTAAATCCCTAAGTCCTCTTATTTTATTAAATAACCCTAAGTTATTTAATTAAATATCATATCACTTTCCCCTTTTCATTAAATCGCTTATTTAATGAATATCCTAATTCCCCTAATTTGCATAATTAAAAATTTGTTTTAATTATCAAATTACTAATTAAATCTAATCCTCCCACTTGCAAGGGAATATTCTCAAAGAATATTCCTCTTTTGCACATTCCTCCAGAAGGAATATTCTTTCCTCTTTTCACAATTAAATTTGGTTTTAATTAACTAAATATCTAATTTTCCTCACCTATGAGAATATTGTCTTTCTTCACTCATTTGAAAAAGGGAATATTCCTTTTTATAATGTAAACTTTCAATGTAAATCTTCTTGTGCAAGTTTTGAAAGTTTGTTTGTTTGGATGAATGTAAGCCCTTGATTAAATATCATCTTGCATCCTCGACCCTTGATGGGAATCCATGATCTATGCCTCCATCTTCCTTCCATTTTGACTGTTGATTGATCCTTTTGATCTTGGCCATCAATTTTATTTTGCCTATTCTATAAGTAGAGCTTGCATCTATTGAATAAGGATCCATCTTTTAATAGTAAACTTATGCTATTAAAATCACTCTCATATTGCACTCATATTTAATGTTTTTAAAGGAATTTTAGGTTAATTTCTTGCACTTGCATCATATTAGCTTAGCTTCCATTAATGGTTTCCATGGTAACTTAGGTATATCCATTTAGCATATTTTGTAATTAGGGTTTTAATCTTTCAAATCTTGCATACATTTAGAATAGCTTTGCATACACCCATATCGATCATCTTAGCATATATCATGTTAAAATAGCTTTCATCATGTCGATTTAGCTCTTAAATCATGTTTTCATACACATATTTCATCAGTTTCGTCAATTATCTTCAATAGAATTAATCGAACAAGTTCATTATCCATGAGATTGGGAAAGGGTCACCATTCCACATCAATGAGACACCACTCCCCCAATAGGATAAGTTTCAATGGATTAGAATAAGTGTTTTTGAAGCTTTTGTATTTTAATATCTCAGTTTTAATGGCTTCTTAGCTTAGTTTGCATTTAATGATGTTATTGGATTAATGTTTAGTGGCTTAATTATACTTCGAATCCTCATGGATCAAGTGTAATTAACCTATACTACGTTTGTCAGTCACACCACCCTTATTTGTCTACAATTTTATGAGAGAAGTATTGAATTCTCTAAAGATAACACTTCTTATAGATAAGAATTTTTCAACCACAAGGTTTGAAAGCTTGTATCCTTTCACACCAACATGATAACCAATTATGATACATTTTACATCCTTATTCTCCAACTTTGACCATTTCTATGTAAACACATGTGTATGTATGCCTTGTAACCAAAGACTTGAATATGTAGCAATGAGGTATTTTTTCTTGACCACACCTCCATATGTGTCTTATCAATAAGAGTTGATGTAGGAGACCTATTAACCAAGTAACAAGTTGTGGAAACTTGTTCTACCCAAAAAAAAATTAGACTGGCCCTATTGAGCATGCTCACATACCTCTCAAACTCATCATTAAAATCTACCTTATCTTCTTCTTCCCCTCCTCCTCCTCCTTAAAGTCTCTTCTTAGATGTTATGTTGGAGTGAAAGGGGTTTTTTATCTATCTAGTTCATCACCTAGGTCATAATCACACTTCTTACTTAAGTTTACTTAGGGTACACAGAATATTTATCACTTTATGTCTCAAGTCATAAGATTAAGACACATGTCATAATATTATGCAATCCTATGTTCACCTTGGCCTATATAACTAAGGTTTTCCCTTTGTAATTCATCTAATTCATTGTAATCTATCATTTGCATCCTTTGATAGAATAACATTATTCTCTCATAGTTGGTCTCTCTTGTGATTTCATAGAAGTTCCCAAATCTTGGGTGGCGACAATCTTCAACCAAATCTTGCATGGTGTAGAATATTCTATACCAACTCTTGCATAATATTAGAGCTTGTGAGATTATTCTTATTAGTTTTAATTGAGAGATATAGGTTGTAGATCTTGGTAGATCTTGAAAATTTGAGTATGCTCTTCTCTTGCATCAAATGATGATTTGGAGAATTAAAAAAACTTGAAAAAAATACTAGATTTGGGGGTTTCCTCTTTGTGTATTTATATTGTAGGTTCATTTTGGAGGATTTTGGTGTAGATATCAGATTACCATTAAGTTCAAAGTGTTCAAAAAAGTTAGTTTTTCTCTTCTTTTTTTGTCTAAATTGGACATCTGAGGCCAAATCTATGAGGGTTTGAAACTAGGAGGTGGTTGTCAAATCTAGAAGGTAGCTAAAATTTTGGAACATTTTGGGTCAAAACATACCTTTCCATTGCATCCAAAAGGCCTAAGAACTCTAATATTGGTTATCAATTCATAAACATCAAACAACTTTTCCCTCAGCCCTCAAGGAAAGTTTTGGCCCCTCCATCATATGACATCCATACAATCGTACAATTGATCTACAAGGTTGGGACTAGTTTCAATGCAAGTGCAAGTATGATCACATAAAAAATTAATTAAAAAATATGTTTTTTAATAAAAAATAAAATTTAAATTTTTTTAAGGTGATAGGGTACATAGAGTACCTTGTATGCTCAAATTTGCGATAGGGTAGTCGTAGTACCCGCCTGCTAGTTGGGCATATACCTTTGTAGTAGAAAAGGGTACAATAGGTTGGGCTTGACACAGGCACTCCACATGGTGCCATTTCATTGGTGTGACCTCCACCATGAATAATTGGATATCAACATCAATGATTGGAAAAAAAACTAATGACCAAAGATTCTCGATTGCTAGTATATTCTTAAGAATATTCCCAATAAAATCCACCAATCAAAAAATTCTTCCAAGATTTTGATTGTGACAAAATATACTGGCATAAAATTTGAATATTTCATTCACTAGCATATTTTGACATAAGGAGTATATTTTGTCACTAGAGAAGAATATTTCATGGGCCCTTTTAGTGACATCAGCAGGCTAACCCCTATTTGGCCACCACCCTCTCATTTGCATTTTTTTTGGAAGAAAAACTTTGTGACCCCATAACTTAGTCATTTGACCTCCGTTTTTTGAGAAAAAAAAAGTATTTGAGGAAGAATTTCATGCTCTTCACAGTTATGCAATAATTTTTCTATTTTGGTGCATGGATTTTCCATAAATTGCATATTCTCATAGGTGTTTATGAACCACTTTCATTTTTGGGAACTTTGAGGCTCTGTTCTCTCTCCTATGGTAACAATCTTCGATGTAATTTTTTTAAAGTGCATTATTTTTCATGTACTTTGCATCGGTATGATCAAATTGATCTCATTCTATGTAAAAAATGTACTTTGAGTTTGTTGAAAATTTGGAATATGTAAGCACTAAGATCAAGTCCACTTCACTATTTTTGGCAAATGGAACCTATAATCACACTAAGCATAAAGTTCCCAGATCATATATTACTGGGGGGATTCTTGATTGAGTAATTTGGGGGGGTAATCTTGTGGTCATTGATTGTTTTATTTTTCTTGTTGTGTGTTTATGCAATGGTAAAAACTCAAATTGAACTCCTAACTCCATATAATTATGCTTCATGGAGAAAATGAGTATGAAATTATCCCATGGGAGAGGGTTATCTAGGCAGCTAAAGGAAATAATTTCTTAACTTATTGATGTTAAAGAATTGAAAATATGGGATATTGATTGTGAGAAAACACTTGGATGTATATGTTCATTAATATTGTTTAAATTATAATTTCATGTTGAATCTTGCAAAACACTTAAGGAGGCCAAGGAGACTTTTAAAAAATTACGTGGTAAAACTAAGAAGATTAGGGGATATCAAATTGACAATGATTTGATAAATCTTGATCCTTAAGGTTTTGACCACATCCAAGAATACATCTCCAAGATTAAGAAACTAAGAACACAACTAAATATTGTAATATACAAAAAAATTGAATCATCTCCCTCTCAAGGGGAATCATCTAAGAAAGAGAAGCCTAAGTGTGCATATTACAAGAAAACAAGGCATGATGAACATCAATGTTATTCAAAACAAATTGATGAGTTGAAACCTCTTCTTGAGAAGAATCAAATCAATTTTCCTTCAAAAACATAGGAGGTTCATCTTCTTCTTCTTTATCAAAGTCAGAGAGACATAAGGAGAAAACACTTGTTGTAGTTGCAAATTTGAAGTGAGAGAGGCAGATACTTGATTTAGGAGCTTCGCATCATATGGCTTCATCATAGAATATGTTATCTTTGTTAAAGTTTTTTTCACTCGCCATACATCCTAATGGCTAACAAAACATATTTGTGTATTTGTGGGAAGGGACCTATTGACATGGATGACCAAGCATTTAATGATGTTATTTGTGTGCCTTCGTTGTTAACCAATATCCTTTCTATCTATCAAATCACATATGGTGGAGTAGACAAGAGTGTTGAGTTCACACCAAATTTTGTCATAATCTAAGATTTACATATCAAAGATATAGTTGCAATTGGGGAGGTTCGTCACCAATATCAATTCTATACCTTCTCACAAGTTATGGAGATCAAAAGAGATAGAGTGAAAAAATAGCTTTCATTACACTAAAGTAAGAATGTGTTTAGCAAAGAAATTGACCTTTCATGTGAAGATGAAGCATATTGATGTCTAGTACCATTTTGTTTGCGATGTTGTAGAGGATGGGAGGGTTATGTTCGAAAAAAATGACACTTTGTTGAATATTGTGGATGCATAATGAAGCCAACAAGAATACAAAAATTCAAGTGGTGTTATGAGTCTATGGGTCTTTTGGCCTCTAGCAATTAGATCATGGTTTTCATACTCCCTTCATTATTGTAAGGTGTTTGAGAAGTGGGATAATGTTAGGAAATGTGTTTCAACCTTGCTCCTAATACTAAATTTTTTTAAAAAGTAAATTTTAGGTTATATTTAATAGAAAAACTCAATTTTTGGGCCAGATAATTGGTTTTTTACAAAATTAAATATTTTGGGTTGGTCGATACTACCAAGGGGGTGCTTATTGCGTAGGATTTCTGAGGTTTACAATTTAGAAAAAAGGGGCCCAATCAACCTCCTAGATCAAAAATTACAATCTTCAGAAGTTTTCATAGGAAATGTGAAAACATGTTGGACCCATAAAAACATTATAAAGAGGAGTTATGCTTGTTGATAAATTTATGATGCATGTTATGACATTTCATAAGAAATATTTGGTTGGAGATAATGGAACCAAAATGGAATGATCAATTTGGTGAGTGGATTATAACAAGGTTATGACAGGTGGAAGGAATATGTTTGAACTGAATTAAATAGGGGTGTGTCCCACCTTTTAGGAAATGGAACACATAAGGGGGGTCCTCCTATTTCACTCTTAGTTCATTCAAGAAAACCCTAGAGATATCAACCTAATGATATAATTAGGAAAAGAGATTGATACAAGGTCTCCTTGGGTGTGATTAAAAGGGGGTTCACCACTAAGCAAATGCTTAGATTTAGAAGGAAATGCAAGTAATATACAAATCTAGCTATGTAACCTAGGAAATGAAACTCAAAATTAGAACAATAAATTGTGGATAAATAGAGAAGTACCTGGAAGATTGGAGAAGCCTGAAACAAGGTCTACAATCCTGAAATTATGATTTTTGATGTGAACTAGGACTCATACACTTGGTTGGGTGATTTAGTCCCAGTTTAGGCTTTCGGGCTAAATCTGGAATCTGCAACTGGTAAATGGGGATCTACAAGAAATGACTAAAAAGTGGTATATTGGGACTCATACGCCTAAGGTGGCGATTTAGTCCCAGTATAAGGGTTTGGATGAAACTCTAGTATCCTCAAGTGATCTTCTGTAGCTTCTCTCCTCTCTGATATCTGAGTCTAAAACTTTGAATTCTTGCTTGTAGGTGACTTTCTATGAAGATGACAACTTCTTGACAACTTTGAAAACCTTCTTTAATCTTGCAACCTTGTCTTCAAAGGATCTTCAAGCCTTAAAACACCTAGATCTGCAATCACACATGTAGAGGGAGACAAATTTTGTTTTGTTAGTGGATAGGGGTTTTCCTTGGTCAAACCCCATTTTGGTAATTAAACCCTAAAATGAAATGAAATAACATGAAGGAATGATGAATGAAAAAATGCAATGTTGCAACTCACCAAACCCTTGAAATAAAGGCTAAAATCTTGTATGAAATGGCTAGCATGAATGTAGATCTTGACTCTTGATTGTTGATATGAGATAATGTCTTTGAATGCTTGCTTGAATCATGAAACCCACATCACAAATGTTAGCTCAAAAACGCACATGATGGATGAAGACTTTGACATGATGCTTGAATCTTGAATATAGCTCTAAAATGCTTGATAATCAACTCTTGAATGCTCTTGAATGCTCTCTTGATCATAAAATTTTCTATAGTGCTTGAATACTTGAATTGCTAGATTGCTTGTTAACTTACTAGGAGAAAATGTGTGAAGTAACCTTGTATTTATACTTTTTAATGCCAAATTTCTTGAAATTACAACACTATAAGCTGACATCAGATCTTGGAGAATAAAATCCCACCAAGAATTAAATTCAAAATAGGTCCAAGCTAAAGTAGGACTCATATGCTAGTTGGAGTGTATGAGTCCCAGTAGCCTAAGCTTGGGACACAAATTTCAAGAAATGTTAAGTTCTATGCCATATTCAAGATTAGACCTCAAGACTTAGGTGGGACCCATATGCCCAAGGTGGTGTATGAGTCCCAGATCACTAAATCTAGAACACAAAACCCAAAAACATGAATTATGATTGGTCATTTAATAAATTTCAAGATTATCCTCAGAGAAATGTATTAAATTAGGCTTGTGGATGCAAAATAGGACCAAATAAGGCATAAAGAAGCCCAATTTTAGCAAGGAGGGCTCAAACAAGTGTGAAAATGTAAAGGGATACATTTTTATACACTACATTTAGCCCCCACTTTAGTGAGAGGAGGAACTTGCTTCAAACTCACACTAAAGTAGACAAACTTGCATCAAGAGGAGTCCAAATGTACAATGCTAGTGAGATAGGATGACAACAATCAAGAGGGTTGTGCAAGCCCCCAGGATCAAGATTCTATGGCAAACCAACATAGGCACAAAAGAACATACATGTAAATAATATAAGGAGCAAAAACAAGGTACCAACATACACTACCAAAGACAAAAAGAAGAAAGAAAGGGGTGGATCAAGCCTCGACCATTTGTCCAACACGATGTGGATCAAATCTAAGCTATTTATCCAAAAAATGTTTACAAGTGGAACATGATGTCCACTATGTAAACCAACACACACACTCACAAGGGCTAGTGGAACCTCATGTTGTCCACTAGGTGAGCCCCCAGAGAGGTGAGACACATACGCACACGGCTGGTATGTGCTCACACACACAAGCAAGTGGCTATGGAAAAGTCACACCTAAGTTCAACTCCCATATGCTAATCATACCAAAGCTATACCTCCTAATAACTTTGATAAGGTGTCACACAGCACGAACAACAAAATTCATGAGGCAAGAAAAACTTTGTATGCTAACATCCATGAACAAACAAGATGGCTCCACAGGCAAGCAAAGTGTGTTATGCAAGGTGGCCATATAACAGATATTGTAAATGAAAAATAGTGTAAGGTGTGTTCAAAGGAGTTTTTCTTAGTTCATGTAAGGTCTTAACTTAGGGGACATTGTGCCTAACATCTCCAAGAGAGGACCAATCAAAGAATAGAAGATTTGCAACTTAGGGAATGCAGTGTGTCACATCAAGCCACTAAGAGGAATATAATATGCTAAGAGAGATCATACTCCTGAGGGACATCACACCCAATGTCACCACAAAGGGAAAGACACATCGCATGAAGTAAGAAGACTACACAATGAAACATGAGTCGAAAAAGAATAATGCCAATGTATGCCCCCACTTTAAAGAAATTGCTAAACACCATGCAGTGAGCAATTACTTAAAAGTATTGAATGATAAATGGTAACAATAAAGAAGACATAAGAGCTTATTTGGAAAGCCCTATGCCAAGTCATATGTTTCCAAATAAAGTCGCGTCATGAAAAGGGGTTGCCCCCAAAATGCAATCCCAAAATCATATAAGGGATCCACTGATTTAGGGTCAGTATGCATTTTCTATAATGTTTTTAGAGAGCTTGGAACTATCATCATTCCCCAAATACTCATGGAACGAGAAGAATGACACAAAGAGAGTGAAAACAAAGAAAAACTTTCAGGTCAACCAAATAAAGAAAAACTTTCAAGGACCCTCGTCTGTTGGAGTGCATTGAGAAGTGGTGGAAAGTTTGTGTGGATGACAGTGCTATGTTTAGAGTGGCTAAGAAGCTAAATCATGTCAAGATGAATCTCAAAAAATGGAATAAAGAGTCTTTTGGTCATATCTTTGACTCTAAAATCTCTTTACCCAAAAATCTAGATGATATGCAGCTTGCTATTCAATCAAAGGGGCTTTCAGAAGTTGTTCAGAGACAGGAAGATGGCCTTTTGGCTCAGTTGCATGATGTGATTTCCAAGGAGGAGAATTTTTGGAGATAAAGATCAAGGGCTATCTGGCTTAAATCTGGAGACCACAATTCAAAAAAATCCACATCACAACCCTGCGACACAGGGCTTCTAATATAATTTCTTCTATCTAGAGGGATGGCGAGTTGTTGGAAGTGGAGGAGGACATACGTGGTGCAACGGCCAGGTTCTTTGAGGACCTACTGAAGGATGAATTGCTCTGGGATGATGGGTGTGTGAATGAGACCCTAGATGCTATTCCCAACTTGGTTCTAGATTAGGTTAATAAGAGTCTGATTTCCATCCCTTCTTCATCAGAAGTTAGGGATGTGGTGTTTTCTTTTGAAGGTAACAAGGCTCCTGGCCCTGATGGTTTCCCCTTCTTATTTTTTCAGTCTTGCTAGGAGATTTTTTTTTGAGGACGTGATTAATGCTACCAAGGATTTTTTTGGTTCAAGAAGATACTTAAGGAATTAAATGCTACTTTCATCATTTTGATCCCTAAGAAGTCAGATGTTAGGTCCTTTGGGGATTTTAGGCCTATTAGCCTCTACAATTCCATTTACAAAATCTTCTCTAAAGTATTGGCAATTAGACTGCAAAATTGTCTTCCTTTGTTGATCT